>CM061753.1:260208452-260617693 GCA_030979885.1 Lolium multiflorum
GTGCTACCCCCTGTAGCATCTGCCGTGGTCACATCCACGATAATTTGTCTAGATTGGAAAATATTGCTTATGATCCTGTTCCTGTTAATGATAGTTTTCCAAATGAACAATTGGCTGTAATAAAGGTGAGCTCGCGAGAGAGCCCTTGGTATGCTGATTATGCTAACTTTATTGTTTCGAAGTATTTGCCTCCAACCTTTTCAGCTCAGCAAAGGAGGAAATTCTTTTATGACTTGAGGCATTATTTTTGGGATGACCCACACTTATATAAAGAAGGAGTGGATGGTATTATGCGAAGATGTGTTCCTGAATATGAACAACAGGAGATATTGAGTAAATGTCATGGTAGTGTTTATGGAGGACATCACGCTGGAGATAGAACCGCACAAAAGGTTCTACAATCGGGTTTTTATTGGCCAACACTTTTCAAAGATGCAAGGAAGTTTATTTTATCTTGTGATGAATGTCAAAGAGTTGGTAATATCTCTAGACGCAATGAAATGCCTATGAATTATACTCTTGTTATTGAACCATTCGATTGTTGGGGATTCGACTTCATGGGTCCTTTCCCTTCTTCAGAAGGTAACACTCATATACTTGTCGTTGTTGATTATGTTACTAAATGGGTAGAAGCTATACCTACAAAGAGTGCTGATGGTGAGACCTCTATAAAAATGCTTGTAGATGTTATATTTCCTAGATTTGGAGTACCTAGATATATTATGACTGATGGAGGTTCTCATTTTATTCATGGAGGTTTTAGAAAAACTCTTGCTAAGTATGGTATTAATCATAGAATTGCTTCCGCTTATCACCCTCAAACTAGTGGTCAAGTAGAATTATCAAATAGAGAGATTAAAGCTATCTTGGGAAAGACTGTTAATAAATCTAGAAAGAATTGGGCTAGTAAATTGAAAGAAGCACTATGGGCTTATAGAACTGCTTATAAAAATCCTATGGGAATGTCACCTTATAAAATGGTTTATGGAAAAGCTTGTCATTTACCTTTAGAACTAGAGCACAAAGCTTATTGGGCTGTTAGAGAACTAAATAAAGATCTGAAACTAGCCGGTAATAAGAGGTTGTTGCAATTAAGTTCTCTAGATGAATGGAGAAGTGAAGCTTATGAAAATGCTAAACTCTTTAAAGAAAAAGTTAAGAAATGGCATGATAGAAGGATTATCAAAAGAGAGTTTAATATTGGGGATAAAGTCCTATTGTATCGGTCTCGTCTCAGATTCTTTGCAGGGAAATTACTCTCGAAGTGGGAAGGACCATATGTTGTTGAGGAGGTGTATCGTTCAGGAGCAATTAAAATTAGCTCTCTCCAAGGCAATGCTACGCAAGTGGTGAATGGACAAAGACTCAAGCATTATATCTCGGGTGATTCTTATAATGTTGATGTTGATATTATTCAAGTGGAAACACCGGAGGCTTTCATCAAAGGACAAATTGACAGTCCGCCAGAACTCGACTTTGAATAGGTAACAGTACAGGTAATAAAAAGTCCGCGTTTACCTTTCCGAACATTATTTCTGCTGTTTTTGGAAAATATGAAAAATTACGGAATCGAAACGGAGTGGAAAAGACGCGCGAGGGCCCGTCACCATAGGCCGGCGCAGGCCCCACCTGGCCGCGCCGACCTATGGTGACAGCCCCTCGGCGTCCCGTTTCCACTCGTTTTCCTGGAACCTTCCTTTTGTCGTAAAAATATTTGCTATATAATCCCCCGGACCCCTGGAGGTCCGTATATCGTTTTCTCGTCGTGTTTTGTTTCGAGCTGTTTTCTGCCAGATTTGTTTTGATCTAGAAGCACCATGGTCTCCAACAACAAGGACAAGGGGCCTTGGAAGGAAGAGATGGATGAAAGGATCAATAAGGAGAAGAAGAAGATAGCATCAGCAAAAGGAGAGTGGGAAACTACGAAGAGTAAGCCAATCTTGGTGGGATCGGTTAACACTGGGCGTTCCTTTTCTCATAACTTGCAGGGAGCTCTTCCGCCTGCTCTGGACCTCGACTCTTTCCCTTGTGTGGAGGAAGCAATACGGGTTGCTGATGAGTTTTGTGATCAATATCGTGCTCTCAAAAGGGAAGTGGAGATACTTCAGGAGGAGAACCAGCGACTTCGCAGAATGCTGGAATATTACTCAAATCCCAGCACAAGGCCGTCACCGCCACACTCGGATAACAATGAGTCTCTTCAGGTTTTGGTGCAGAATTACAAAATTGAGAAGCTGAAGCTGAAGGAGATCCTTATGAAGCGCGAGAAGAAGCCATCACCATCATCACCGAAGGAGTAATTCATCATCGGTATTGGCATCCCCTTGGTTTGTTCCAAGCTTGGGGGAGTGCCGCGGTATCACATTATCACTACCTTTATCTTTTATTATCAAGTAGTGTCATATCATGAGTAGGGAAGTTATCATATGGAATAGTATGCAATGTGGAAGTATCTCTCTTAGTTGGTTATCTATGTATCCGTTGGTGTGAGTTATCGTTATGGAATATTAATGAGAAGTCTTATCATTTACTTTTGCACACCTTATTTTAGTTTGCAATCTCCATTATATGATTACTCTTGACATAAGTATTGATATCACTTTGGGAGCATCAAGTAAATCTATTTGGTTTTGGCAAACTTAGCATTGGTCAATAGCAACAACACCCTGATGTTTAAATAAAAGAGAGAAATACACTTAGATATACTACTCTATTATCTCTATGCTAATGAGTTTAGTATTCTGAAGTTAAAATTGCTTGTGCTTATGAGAAAGATGCATGATTGTTCTATCATATGTATATTTGTTTGTTTCCCTCAACCTTTATGCTTGCTATCAAACCTTGCTAGCCAAAGACCTGTATCGAGAGGGAATGCTTCTCATACATCCATAACCTTAGACCAAACCTATGCCATTTGTGTCCACCATACCTACCTACTACATGGTATTTTCTGCCATTCCAAGTAAATACTTCATGTGCTACCTTTAAATTATTCAAACTACTACTCCTTATTTGTGTCAATGTTCTATAGCTCATGAGGAAGTATGTGGTGTTTTATCTTTCAATCTTGTTGGGCGGACTTTCACCAATGGACTAGCGGCACATCCGCTTATCCAATAATTTTGCATTAAGAGCTGGCAACGGGGTTCCCAGCCCCAATTAATAACTTTCATTAATAATTCTCTTCACATGTTTTGCCCTGATTTATTAGTAAGCAACTTAATTTTGCAATAGACACTCCTCCATGGTATGTGAATGTTGGAAGGCACCCGAGGATTCGGTTAGCCATGGATTGAGAAAGCCAAGGTTGGGGGAGTGTCATCCTTAATAAAACTAAAATACATGTGTAAACAAAAGAGAAGGGGGATGATCTACCTTGCTGGTAGAGATGCCGTCCCTCATGGGAGCCGCTCTTTGAAGGTTCGTTTGGCAAGGGGGTTAGAGTGCCCGCTACCATTCGTTGACAACAACAAACACCGCTCAAAATCTTACTTTTATGCTCTTTATATGATTTCAAAACTTGAAAAGCTCTAGCACATGATTTAATCCCTGCTTCCCTCTGCGAAGGGCATATCTTTTACTTTTATGTTGAGTCAGTAAACCTATTTCCCTCTATCTCAAGCAAGCAATTGAGTTGTTGTGAACCAATCATTTATGCTATGATTCAGTTAATCATGTCTTTTATACTTTCTTGTTTAGTACCAATTTTATCTGAATGAATATGACTTTGAAGTTATCAATGATTATGAGGAGATTGTTATGATTGAATATGAAAGCCCAGCTATAAATTCTAATATGAAAGATTTGCTTAGAAGTACAATCCGTTAGTAGTTCTCTGACCAAGAACAAAGTTTGCCATCACCAATTATGATTTCTTATGCACCTTTACTTGTGATTTCTCTTTACTTATTTCAAGATGAGTTATATGAGGAAGTTGTTTACTAAAATGTCTTGTGTGAATGAATATGATGCTTCTTGTCCGTATTTTATTTATCGACTCTTCACTCCATAAACATGTGGTCTTGTTTATCGAGCTCAGTTTCGCTTGGGGACAAGCGAGGTCTAAGCTTGGGGGAGTTGATACGTCCAATTTGCATCACTATTTTGTATCATAATTTGCTGTTATTCATTGATATATCTCATATTTGGACACAATACTTATGTTATTTCATCTATTTTGCATGTTTCATCATTATTGGAGGATCAAGCACCGGAGCCAGGATTCTGCTGGAAAAAGCACCGTCAGAACGCAATATTTCGGAAGATCAAATGTGGAAGGAAATTTCACGTAAATTCCTATTTTTCCAGATGACGGAGGGAGCCAGAAGGGGGAGAAGAGAGGAGCCAAGGTGGGCCCAGACCACAGGCCGGCGCGGCCCATGGCCTGGCCGCGCCACCCTGTGGTGTGGGGGCCCCACAACCCCTTTCGCCTCCTTTTCTTTGCGTACTCCTTCGTCCCGAAAACCTAAGCCAGAGGGAGGACCTCACGAAGAGTTACAGCCGCCTCTGCGGGGCGGAGAACACCAGAGAGAAAAGAGCTCTCCGGCGGGCAGGAATCAGGGAAATTCCCTCCCGGAGGGGGAAATCGACGCCATCGCCATCGTCATCGAGCGGGACATCATCTCCATCATCATCATCATCTCCACCATCTACACCGCCATCATCACCGCTGCACCTCGTCATCGCTGTAACAATTTGGGTTGGATCTTGATTGTTTGATAGGGGAAACTCTCCCGGCATTATTCTCTACTTGTTATTGATGCTATTGAGTGAAACCATTGAACCAAGGTTTATGTTCAGATTGTTATTCATCATCATATCACCTCTGATTGTATTCCATATGATGTCTCGTGAGTAGTTCGTTTAGTTCTTGAGGACATGGGTGAAGTCTAAATGCTAGTAGTGAATTATGGTTGAGTAATATTCAATGTTATGATATTTAAGTTGTGGTGTCATTCTTCTAGTGGTGTCGTGTGAACGTCGACTACACGACACTTCACCATTTATGGGCCTAGGGGAGTGCATCTTGTATTCGGTTGCTAATTGCGGAGTTGCCGGAGTGACAGAAACCTGAGCTCCCGTTAGTATATCGATGCAAGAGGGATCGCAGGATCTCAGAGTTTAAGGCTGTGGTTAGATTTATCTTAATTACTTTCTTGTAGTTGCGGATGCTTGCAAGAGGTATAATCACAAGTATGTATTAGTCCTAGGAAGGGCGGTGCATTAGCATAGGTTCACCCACACAACACTTATCAAAACAATGAAGATTATTTAGCCACTTGAAGCGAAAGCACTAGACTAAAATCCCCGTGTGTCCTCAAGAACGTTTGGTCATTATAAGTAAACAAACCGGCTTGTCCTTTGTGCTAAAAAGGATTGGGCCACTCGCTGCAATTATTTCTCTCGCATTTTACTTACTCGTACTTTATTCATCTGTTACATCAAAACCCCTTGAATACTTGTTTGTGAGCATTTACAGTGAATCCTTCATCGAAACTGCTGCCAACACCTTCTGCTCCTCGTTGGGATCGACATTCTTACTTATCGAAGATACTATGATACACCCCCTATACTTGTGGAGTCATTAGCGAGCATAGTGGAAATCTCCTCATTGGGAATTTTCCTTTTGTTAGAGACAATATCTTTCATATACTTTGAATAAGGAGGCAATTTAATAGCATCAGTCAAAGGGATTTGCAAAAATAAAGGTTTCATCCAATCACAAAATTTATTATAATGTTCCTCCTCCTTTGATTTTAGTTTCTTAGCAGGAAAATGCATTTGCTTTTGAACCCAAGGTTCTCTTTCATTACCATGTTTCTTTGTAATAAAATCTTCTTTAGTGTACTTTTTATTTTTATCATGCTTTTCAGGTTCTTTTTCAATTTCTTCTTTATCAGGAGCATCATTCTTATCATTATCTTCCTCATGTTCATTACCACTTTCAGTTTCAGCATCAGAAATAGAAATACTATTAGGATCATTAACAGGTTCAGAGGATTCTACAACAGTTTTATGTCTTCTTTTTCTTAGAAGGACTACTAATTTCTTTAGTTCGTTGAGAATCTTGTTCAACTCTTTTGGGATGCCCTTCAGGATATAGAGGATCCTGGGTAGAAACACCGCCTCTAGTTGTTACTTCATAAACTTGTTTCTCTTCATGATTATTTTTTAACAAGTCATTTTGCACTTTAGTAAGTTGATCAATTTGAGTTTGAATCATATCAAAATGTTTAACAAGCATCTTAACATCATTGGAGGTTCTCTCCACAATATCATGCAATTTACTAATAGCTTGAGAATTTTCCATTAGATGATTCTCTACTCTCATATTAAAATTACTTTGCTTAACAATATAATTATCAAATTCATCTAAACATTGATCAGGAGGTTTTGAATAAGGAATATCTCCTCTATCAAAGCGTTGAAGAGAATGTACCTCGATTGTGGATGAAGGGGGAATTATCTTACATAGGTCTTCTATAGGAGGTAAATTCTTCACATCTTCAGATTTAATACCTTTCTCCATAAGAGATTTCTTGGCTTCCCTCATATCTTCATCATTTAATTCAATCATACCCCTCTTCTTCAATATAGGTGTCGGGGTTGGTTCAGGTGTAGACCAATCATCATGATTTTTGCTTATCTTTGCCAATAATTCTTCAGCTTCGTCCGGAGTTCTCTTCCTGAAAACACAATCAGCACAACTATCCAGGTATGCCCTAGACTCAATGGTTAGTCCACTATAAAATATATCAAGTAAATCATGCTTTTCCAAATCATGTCCAGGCCGAGCTCTAATAAGAGAGCAAAATCTTGCCCAAGCTTCAGGCAATTTCTCTCCATCTTCTTGATCAAAGCTATAAATTCTCTGCAGAGCCATATGTTGAGCACTAGCGGGAAAGTATTTCCGAAAGAAAACATCAAGCAAACAACTTGGACTATTAATAGAATCAGGAGGCAAATTATTATACCAAATCTTAGCATCATCCTTTAATGAGAAAGGGAAAATCTTAGCAACAAAATAAGTACGCATCTTAACATCATCAGAAAACAAGCTACTTAAAGTAGAAAGCTCATTCATATGTTCTACAACACTCTCTTTTTCAGTACCACAAAAGGGTGTTTTCTCAACAATAGATATATGAGATAAATCAAGAGAAAAGTCATAATCCTTATCCTTAATGTTTATAGGAGATGTGGAAAATTTAGGATCAGGAGACGGTTTATATCTAACAGCATGTTGTGCAATAAGCTTTTTAAGGTTACTTGTACTAGTAGTAGCATTGCATTTATCAATAAAATCATCATCAAGTTCTACATAATCTTCATCAAGATCATCAATCTCAGGTGAATTAACAGGTGTAACAGTATTTTCATTAGGAGTTTCAGTAATTTCAATTTGTCTAGACCTAGCAATTGTAGCATCTAGAAAAGGACCTAATGAACCAGTATTATCAAGCACAGTAGAAGCATCATCAAAATTATCAGAGGAATTTTCAGATTCAGCAGAAGTACCAACACGTGAAGTTTGTGGTGGTGAAACAAGTTGACTTATCACAGATGGTGAATCAAGAGCAGCGGAGGTACTCAGAGTTGTACCTTTTCTTGTAGTGGATGGTAATATGGCGACTTTAGTATCGCGAGGTTTACCCATGATGGAGAATTTGCAGCGAACAATATCAATCCAAGTGAACTTCCAAATAAAGCTATGCTCCCCGGCAACGGCGCCAGAAAATAGTCTTGATGACCCACAAGTATAGGGGATCGCAACAGTCTTCGAGGGAAGTATTACCCAATTTATTGATTCGACACAAGGGGAGACAAAGAATACTTGTAAGCCTTAACAGCGGAGTTGTCAATTCAGCTGCACCTGGAAACAGACTTGCTCGCAAGAGTTTATCAGTAGCAACAGTTTTATAGCAGTAGGAATAGTGAAATAACAGCAGCGGTGAAATAAAGACAGCAGTAGTGATTATAGTAAACAGCAGGATTAAAATACTGTAGGCACAGGGACGGATGAACGGGCGTTGCATGGATGAGAGAATTCATATAACAATCATGGTAGGGCATTTGCAGGTAATAATAAAACGGTATCCAAGTACTAATCAATCAATAGGCATGTGTTCCATATATAGTCGTACGTGCTCACAATGAGAAACTTGCACAACATCTTTTGTCCTACCAGCCGGTGGCAGCCGGGCCTCTAGGGAAACTACTGGAAATTAAGGTACTCCTTTTAATAGAGTACCGGAGCAAAGCATTAACACTCCGTGAACACATGTGATCCTCACATCACTACCATCCCCTCCGGTTGTCCCGACTTCGGGGCCATTGGTTCCGGACAGCAACGTGTGTATACAACTTGCAGGTAAGATCAATAAACAATGCATATCATGATGAAACAATAACATGTTCAGATCTGAGATCATGGCACTCGGGCCCTAGTGACAAGCATTAAGCATAACAAGTTGCAACAATATCATAAAAGTAACATCTACGGATACTAGGCACCATGCCCTAACAATCTTGTGACTATTACATGATCAATCTCATCCAATCCCTACCATCCCCTTCAGCCTACAGCGGGGGAATTACTCACACATGGATGGGGGAAACATGGCTGGTCGATGGAGAGGCGTTGGTGGTGATGGCGGTGAAGATCTCCTCCAATTCCCCGTCCCGGCGGAGTGCCAGAACGGAGACTTCTGGCTCCCGAGACGGAGTTTCGCGATGTGGCGGCTCTCTGGAGGGTTTCTGGCGACTTCTTCTTCTCCCCGTGCGTTTTTAGGTCGAGGGCGATAAGTAGTCCGAAGGAGGGCGTCGGAGGCCTGCCGAGGGGGCCACACACTAGGGCCGCGCGGGCCCCTCCTAGGCCGCGCCGCCTAGGGTGTGGGGCCCTCGGGCCTCCACCTGACTTGCCCTTCTGGCTCCGTGAGTCTTCTGGGAAAATAGGGCCTTCTGTATAAATTCCGAGGTTTTTCCGAAAGTTGGATTTCTGCACAAAAACGAGACACCAGAGCAATTCTGCTGAAAACAGCGTTAGTCCGTGTTAGTTGTATCCAAAATACACAAATTAGAGGCAAAACAATAGCAAAAGTGTTCGGGAAAGTAGATACGTTTTGGACGTATCAATTAGTTAGGGGTTAGTTATATATATGGTTTAGGGTTAATGCATGGCACATTTAATTTAACTAGAGGACCGCGAGGCACCCCTGGCCTGCTTGATGCACAATTAAGTGTCGTTGGCCTATATATAGGGTTTAATTAGGGTTTAGGGTTAGCTAGGGTTTAGGGTTTAGTGTTTAGGGTGTTTAGCTAGGGTCTAGGGTTTAGTTTAGGGTGTTTAGGGTCTAGGGTTTAGGGTTTAATTAGTGTTTAGGGTGTTTAGGGTTTAGGGTTTAGTGTTTAGTGTTTAGGGTCTAGGGTTTAGGGTTTAGTGTTTAGGGTGTTTAGGGTCTAGGGTTTAGTGTTTAGGGTGTTTAGGGTTTAGGGGAGTTTTAGGGTTGTTTAAGGTTTAGGGATCATCGATCGAGTGCGCACACACATTATTAGAGGCACCCGCGCCTTTGCGCATAAAGTGCATGCGTATA
This sequence comes from Lolium multiflorum, assembly GCA_030979885.1. Lineage (NCBI taxonomy): Eukaryota > Viridiplantae > Streptophyta > Magnoliopsida > Poales > Poaceae > Lolium > Lolium multiflorum. The sequence goes on from CM061753.1 coordinate 260,218,046, forward strand.
TATGTATGTGTGTGTTTTTTGCCACCAACAACGATATATAGATGATCGAGAGAGAGAGATTGAAATCCCCTAGAATATGTTCAAATATATATTAAAATTGATATAGGCCATGTATATTTTAATTGGTGTTAATCTACGGTTTGCTAGCTAGCTGCTATATATAGAGCATGTTTTTATTAGATCGGGTTATAGCTAGCTAGTACAGTTTAGGGTTATGTGTTTTAATTAAGTAGGGTTGATTAGCTAGGGTTAGTTACATATATATGGTTTAGGGTTAATGCATGGCACATTTAATTTAATTAGAGGACCGCGAGGCACCCCTGGCCTGCTCGATGCACAATTAAGTGTCGTTGGCCTATACATAGGGTTTAATTAGGGTTTAGGGTTAGCTAGGGTTTAGGGTTAGGGTTAGGGTTAGGGTTAGGGTTTAGGGTCTAGGGTTTAGGGTTTAGGGTTTAGGGTTAGCTAGGGTTTAGGGTTAGGGTTAGGGTTAGGGTTTAGGGTCTAGGGTTTAGGGTTTAGTGTTTAGGGTGTTTAGGGTTTAGGGATTAGGGATTATTAGGGATTAGGGATTTAAGGTTTTAGGGGTTGTTTAAGGTTTAGGGATCATCGATCGAGTGCGCACACACATTATTAGAGGCACCCGCGCCTTTACGCATAAAGTGCATGCGTATATATGTGTGTTTTTTGGGCCACCAACGATATATAGATGATCGAGAGAGAGAGATCGAGATTGAAATCCCCAAGAATATATATGTTCAAATATACATTAAAATATATGCACGAATGCATTGTAGGCCATGCATGCACACTAATTATATATATATTATGAGGCAACTTAATCAAATGTGTTTTCATTCGAGAGAACTTGTCAAAATTCAAGTTAATTAATTTATCACGATAATTATATAATTAATTAATGAATCTCAGGGATATGTTATACAACATGATCGATATAGGCCATGTATATTTTAATTGGTGTTAATCTACGGTTTGCTAGCTAGCTGCTACATATAGAGCATGTTTTTATTAGATCGGGTTATAGCTAGCTAGTATAGTTTAGGGTTATGTGTTTTAATTAAGTAGGGTTGATTAGCTAGCTAGGGTTAGTTACATATATATGGTTTAGGGTTAATGCATGGCACATTTAATTTAATTAGAGGACCGCGAGGCACCCCTGGCCTGCTCGATGCACAATTAAGTGTCGTTGGCCTATACATAGGGTTTAATTAGGGTTTAGGGTTAGGGTTAGGGTTAGGGTTAGGGTTTAGGGTCTAGGGTTTAGGGTCTAGGGTTTAGGGTTTAGGGTTAGCTAGGGTTTAGGGTTAGGGTTAGGGTTAGGGTTAGGGTTAGGGTTTAGGGTCTAGGGTTTAGGGTTTAGTGTTTAGGGTGTTTAGGGTTTAGGGATTAGGGATTATTAGGGATTAGGGATTTAAGGTTTTAGGGGTTGTTTAAGGTTTAGGGATCATCGATCGAGTGCGCACACACATTATTAGAGGCACGCCGCGCCTTTACGCATAAAGTGCATGCGTATATATGTGTGTTTTTTGGGCCACCAACGATATATAGATGATCGAGAGAGAGAGATCGAGATTGAAATCCCCAAGAATATATATGTTCAAATATACATTAAAATATATGCACGAATGCATTGTAGGCCATGCATGCACACTAATTATATATATATATATTATGAGGCAACTTAATCAAATGTGTTTTCATTCGAGAGAACTTGTCAAAATTCAAGTTAATTAATTTATCACGATAATTATATAATTAATTAATGAATCTCAGGGATATGTTATACAACATGATCGATATAGGCCATGTATATTTTAATTGGTGTTAATCTACGGTTTGCTAGCTAGCTGCTATATATAGAGCATGTTTTTATTAGATCGGGTTATAGCTAGCTAGTATAGTTTAGGGTTATGTGTTTTAATTAAGTAGGGTTGATTAGCTAGCTAGGGTTAGTTACATATATATGGTTTAGGGTTAATGCATGGCGCATTTAATTAATTTAATTAGAGGACCGCGAGGCACCCCTGGCCTGCTCGATGCACAATTAAGTGTCGTTGGCCTATACATAGGGTTTAATTAGGGTTTAGGGTTAGCTAGGGCAGAGGGTTAGGGTTAGGGTTAGGGTTTAGGGTCTAGGGTCTAGGGTTTAGTGTTTAGGGTGTTTAGGGTTTAGGGATTAGGGATTTAGGGTTTTAGGGTTGTTTAAGGTTTAGGGATCATCGATCGAGTGCGCACACACATTATTAGATCGAGGCACCCGCGCCTTTACGCATAAAGTGCATGCGTATATATGTGTGTTTTTTGGGCCACCAACGATATATAGATGATCGAGAGAGAGATTGAAATCCCCAAGAATATGTTCAAATATACATTAAAATATATGCACGAATGCATTGTAGGCCATGCATGCACACTAATTATATATATATTATGAGGCAACTTAATCAAATGTGTTTTCATTCGAGAGAACTTGTCAAAATTCAAGTTAATTAATTTATCACGATAATTATATAATTAATTAATGAATCTCAGGGATATGTTATACAACATGATCGATATAGGCCATGTATATTTTAATTGGTGTTAATCTACGGTTTGCTAGCTAGCTGCTATATATAGAGCATGTTTTTATTAGATCGGGTTATAGCTAGCTAGTATAGTTTAGGGTTATGTGTTTTAATTAAGTAGGGTTGATTAGCTAGGGTTAGTTACATATATATGGTTTAGGGTTAATGCATGGCACATTTAATTTAATTAGAGGACCGCGAGAGGCACCCCTGGCCTGCTCGATGCACAATTAAGTGTCGTTGGCCTATACATAGGGTTTAATTAGGGTTTAGGGTTAGCTAGGGTTTAGGGTTAGGGTTAGGGTTAGGGTTTAGGGTCTAGGGTTTAGGGTTTAGTGTTTAGGGTGTTTAGGTTTAGGGATTAGGGATTAGAGATTTAAGGTTTTAGGGTTGTTTAAGGTTTAGGGATCATCGATCGAGTGCGCACACACATTATTAGAGGCACCCGCGCCTTTACGCATAAATTGCATGCATATATATGTGTGTTTTTTGGCCACCAACGATATATAGATGATCGAGAGAGAGAGATTGAAATCCCCAAGAATATGTTCAAATATACATTAAAATATATGCACGAATGCATGGTAGGCCATGCATGCACACTAATTATATATATATTATGAGGCAACTTAATCAAATGTGTTTTCATTCGAGAGAACTTGTCAAAATTAGAGTTAATTAATTTATCACGATAATTATATAATTAATTAATGAATCTCAGGGATATGTTATACAACATGATCGATATAGGCCATGTATATATTAATTGGTGTTAATCTAAGGTTTGCTAGCTAGCTGCTATATATAGAGCATGTTTTTATTAGATCGGGTTATAGCTAGTATACTTTAGGGTTATGTGTTTTCATTAAGTAGGGTTGATTAGCTATGGTTAGTTACATATATATGGTTTAGGGTTAATGCATGGCACATTTAATTTAATTAGAGGACCGCGAGGCACCCCTGGCCTGCTTGATGCACAATTAAGTGTCGTTGGCCTATATATAGGGTTTAATTAGGGTTTAGGGTTAGGGTTAGGGTTTAGGGTATAGGGTTTAGTGTTTAGGGTGTTTAGGGTTTAGGGATTAGGGATTAGGGTTTCAGGGTTGTATAAGGTTTAGGGATCATCGATCGAGTGCGCACACACATTATTAGAGGCACCCGCGCCTTTGCGCATAAAGTGCATGCGTATAGTTTAGGGTTATTTGTTTTAATTAAGTAGGGTTTGATCAGCTAGGGTTAGTTACATATATATGGTTTAGGGTTAATGCATGGCACATTACATATAGTTTAAATCTCAAGAATGTTTATACATGATAGGCCATATGTGCAAAGGAATTTTTTTCCCGTGAACTTGTCAAAATTCAAGTTTATCAGTGCCAATGGAAACTAGTCCAAAAAATTACATAGAGGACCAAAAGTACTAGACAATAACTAATAGAACCTGCAACTTTACAAAAAGGACCCCAAAACATATAGAAGAAAATCAATCGAGTCCTTCTCGACCGCACATCAGATCTCTGCTCCGCATCCTTTCCAGCAACTCCGTCGCCGGGGACGCACCACTTGGGACGGTGTCGCCGGTAGTCGCCAGGACGAAGGAGAAGAAGGGCCTCAGCAACGGCATATTGGCTCTGAGAAGGGCCGCTGAAAGTCCAAGATGTGCACGGGCAAGACGGATGACGCCGTCGTATGCCCCGAGCTTGTGAACTTTAGCAGCTTGACTTCCCCATTGGCCAGATCTGAAGCACTGACCAAAGCAAGCCTCACCGTTAGCGCCATCACATTGATGGCACCAGATCGGGGTTTGGCCGGCAAGATCCGCCAGATTCACCATAGGCCAGATCTGAAGCCGATGACGAGATCCCCGACTCCATTGCGCCATTCTGCTCATGGGAAACACTGGATCTAAGCTTACAACAACACTAACTCCCTCGGATCCAAATTAGCTGACTCAACTTTGCTTATCTAAATATGGATGTATCCACACATGTTTTTACTCTAGATACATACACGTCTAAGGAAAGTTGAATCAATTAATTTAGTTCGGAGGGTGTACAATATACAGAGAGAAGTCGGCCTCGTCTCCGGCCGGCGAGGCCGCCGGAGAGAAGGGGGAGAGGAGCCGGGGGAGTGGGAGAGACTCGAGAGAGAAAGAGAAGAGGAAGAAATGAGAGCTCCCTGGGGAAGAACATTATTTTTGTCGTTCTGCTCGTAGCTTGAAACTGAAAATTTCGGCCGCGCGCCAAATCATCCCGCCGCATCCATTCGAAAATCCCGTGACCAGTTTTACCCTTTTAACCCTGGTCCGGAAGCTACAACCCACCGACCATGGAGGGCTCATTCGGTAACAATGAAATATCTTGCCTAGATCCCGAACCCTCCCCACAGGCCCACACCCACCCACCAACCATTCGCCCCATTAGCTCAAAAATACTCTCACACGCCAAAGCTCTGACTCTCTACAGTACTAGATCTGCTTCGCCGCCGGCATACTCCTCCACAGCGTAGCCTTGATCGTGTTGGCTGTCCACCCACCTGATCCGCTCCCCCGCCGCCCTCGTCACCGACGGATCTGCTTCACCGCCGACCTCGCCACCGACGGATCTGCTTCACCGCCGACCTCGCCACCGACGGATCTGCTTAGTACGCTGGCCCGTTAGATCGCGGTGTTTCTTTAGCCATGTTTTGTGTAGTTATTTGCAGATCTCATATGCCGTTAACTTTCTTGATGTGTTGCTTCGCATGAAGTTTGTTTAAATATTGTACAGTACAAAAGCATTATCCGGTCGCTACCATCCTGTTCATTCTACTGACACCTGTGTGCATCCACATATTTATAGCCTTATACCCATTCATTTGCTGCCAACTGTTTTTGTACTGCATGCTATTGTCGCACTGCTTTTATAGTCATGCTATGGGCATTTCCAATCTGCTTGTTCTTATACCACGTCATTAGCTCACCGCTAGCTGCTAGCTGTTTTCTCGTGTCTGCTATTCTCACACTGCTTTTATAATCATGCTATGTGCATTTCCAATCTGCTTGCTCTTATACCTCGTCTTTAGCTTATATAGTTATTGTTGCGTGCATGTCTGGTCTTTGTATTATCGTAGACTGACTTGTCAATGTTATTTTTCCTAGGGATTGATCATGCGAACCACTTATTAGAACATCCAACATTAACAGCGGGGACGCTAGGGAAGGTTGGAATCTGAGTTCTTGGTTGGTAATTTTGGCAGTTTACTTCCGTTATTATCTATAACCTATATGCATTGTTCCTTATGCAAGAGATTAACACTTGGAACCCTGCCATAGCAATCCTCATTCCTCCTCTAGTTTGAAACACGCACAAGTGCTGGAACGGCCGGTAGCCGTCAGGTCAGAGGCCTTGACCGTTAGTCTGACCGGGTGGGGCCGCACAGGGGCAGCTCCTCCCTGACCGTCTCGTGCTGACGGGTAGGGTCAGGAGACACGTCGGAGCAGCCATCCATCTATCGCTGACGTGTGGGCCGTTTTATTTCATGATTTTATACGCGGTGCTGCCAATGACAAATGGGGCCGCTCTATAGGGCTGCCGCAGCCAATGACCAGTGGGGTCGTATATTTTTCAGTAAAAGACATATATTGCCGCTCTGTGGGGCTGCCGCAGCCAATGACCAGTGGGGTCGTCTATTTATTTAGAGAAACTCATATATTGCCGCTCTGTGGGGCCTCCGCAGCCAATGACCAGTGGGGTCGTCTATTTTTCAGGAAAAGACATATATTGCCGCTCTGTGGGGCTGCCGCAGCCAATGACCAGTGGGGTCGTCTATTTATTTAGAGAAACTCATATATTGCCGCTCTGTGGGGCCTCCGCAGCCAATGACCAGTGGGGTCGTCTATTTTTCAGGAAAAGACATATATTGCCGCTCTGTGGGGCTGCCGCAGCCAATGACCAGTGGGGTCGTCTATTTATTTAGAGAGAAAAAATCATATATTGCCGCTCTGATATATGTCTTTAGAGAATATCATAGAGAGAAGCAACAAGTTCGCTAATTAATTATTCTTAAGCTAGACCGGAGAACCGCTGGCAGCTCGTTCCCCACCGTCGGACGGAGCAGCCATCGCCGGCGCCTCGTCGCGCCGCCGGCTCTGTCCCCCGGCGGCGTCGGACGAACTGCGGCGCTGCACGTCAACCACGGCTCCAGCACTTGTTTCGTCCGCACGCATTGTACTGATACGTCTCCAACGTATCGATAATTTCTTATGTTCCATGCTACTTTATTGATGATACCTACATGTTTTATACACATTATATGTCATTATTATGCGTTTTCCGGAACTAACCTATTGACGAGATGCCGAAAGGCCAGTTGATGTTTTCTGCTGTTTTTGGTTTCAGAAATCCTAGTAACGAAATATTCTCGGAATTGGACGAAATCAACGCCCAGGTTCCTATTTTGCCCGGAAGCATCCGAACACACGAGAACCGCGAGAGGGGCACAGGCCCACTGCACCATAGGCCGGCGCGGCCGGTGGCCCGCGCCCCTATGGTGTCGCCGCCTCGTCCGCCCTCCTGCGCCGCCTCTTCGCCTATATAAAGCCCCTCGCCGAAAACCTACGGAGAAGCCACGGTACGCGAAACCTTCCGAGCCGCCGCCATCGCGAAGTCAAGATCGGGGACAGGAGTCTCTGTTCCGCACCCTGCCGGAGCGGGGAAGTGCCCCCGGAAGGCTTCTCCATCGACACCGCTGCCATCTCCACCGCCATCTTCATCACCGCTGCTGCTCCCATGAGGAGGGAGTAGTTCTCCATCGAGGCTCGGGGCTGTACCGGTAGCTATGTGGTTAATCTCTCTCTATGTACCTCAATACAATGATCTCATGAGCTGCTTTACATGATTGAGATTCATATGAGTTTTGTATCACTACTATCTATGTGCTACTCTAGCAAAGTTATTAAAGTAGTTCTATTCCTCCTGCACGTGTGTAAAGGTGACAGTGTGTGCACCGTGTTAGTACTTGGTTTATGCTATGATCATGATCTCTTGTAGATTGCGAAGTTAACTATTGCTATGATAATATTGATGTGATCTATTCCTCCTACATATGCATGAAGGTGACAGTGTGCATGCTATGTTAGTACTTGGTTTAGTCTTTTGATCTATCTTACACTAAAGGTTACTAAAATATGAGCATTATTGTGGAGCTTGTTAACTCCGGCATTGAGGGTTCGTGTAATCCTACGCAATGTGTTCATCATCCAACAAAAGTGTAGAGTATGCATTTATCTATTCTGTTATGTGATCAATGTTGAGAGTGTCCACTAGTGAAAGTCTAATCCCTAGGCCTTGTTCCTAAATATCGCTATCGCTGCTTGTTACTGTTTTTGAATTACTACTGCTGCGTTACTACCGCATGTTTACTTTCCGCAATATTACTACCATCAACTGCACGCGGGCTATTTTCTGGCGCCGTACTACTGCTCATATTCATTCATACCACTTGTATTTCACTATCTCTTCGCCGAACTAGTGCACCTATTAGGTGTGTTGGGGACACAAGAGACTTCTTGCTTTGTGGTTGCAGGGTTGCTTGAGAGGGATATCTTTGACCTCTTCCTCCCTGAGTTCGATAAACCTTGGGTGATCCACTTAAGGGAAACTTGCTGCTGTTCTACAAACCTCTGCTCTTGGGGGCCCAACACTGTCTACAAGAATAGAAGCACCCGTAGACATCAAGTACTTTTCTGGCGCCGTTGCCGGGGAGGAAAGGTAAAAGGCACTCATACTCCGGTTCCAGGTAACAGTACTTTTCTGGCGCCATTGTGTGTGTGCTCGAAGCTATTTCCTTTAGACTCTGCAATTGCGACATTTGGTTTCTTGTTTACACTAGTTAGGCATAATGGACAACAATGACCTTTTTATTCTATTTCCTGATTTAAGACATGGATGGTTTGATGCGAAAATTAAAAAACCCATGGAACATATTAATATGAATGCTTTGAACACTATTGTTGCTAATGCTATGGAAAATTCTAAGCTTGGGGAAGCTGGCTTTGATGAGCATGATATTTTTAGTCCCCCAAGCATTGAGGAGAAAATTTTCTTTGATGATACTTTGCCTCCCATTTATGATGATTATAATGATAGTAGTCTTTTGTTACCACCTGTTATGGAGGATAAATTTGATTATGATTACAATATACCTCCTATATTTGATAGCTACTTTGTTGAATTTGCTCCCACTACAATTAATAAGAATGACTATGCTTATGTTGGGAGTAGTAATTATTTTATGCATGAGACTCATGATAAGAATGCTTTATGTGATAGTTATATTGTTGAGTTTGCTCATGTTGCTACTGAAAGTTATTATGAGAGAGGAAAATATGGTTGTAAAAATTTTCATGTTACTAAAACACCTCTCTATGTGCTGAAATTTTTGAAGCTACACTTGTTTTATCTTCCTATGCTTGTTACTTTGCTCTTCATGAACTTGTTTATTTACAAGATTCCTATGCATAGGAAGCATGTTAGACTTAAATGTGTTTTGAATTTGCCTCTTGATGCTCTCTTTTGCTTCAACTACTATTTCTTGCGAGTGCATCATTAAAACTGCTGAGCCCATCTTAATGGCTATAAAGAAAGAACTTTTTGGGAGATAACCCATGTGTTTATTTTACTACAACAATTTTTGTTTTGTTGAGTCTTGGAAGTTATTTACTACTGTAGCAACCTCTCCTTATCAAGTTTTTGTGCCAAGTAAAGTTTCTATGTTAAAGTTGATGTTATATTTGGGATCGCTGCGCAGAAACAGCATTGCTGTCTGTCACGAATCTGGGCACAGTTCTCTGTAGAAAATTCGAAAAAATCTGCCAATTTACGAGCGTGATCCTCAGATATGTACGCAACTTTCATTAGTTTTGAGTTTTTCCATTTGAGCAAGTCTGGTGCCAGCTTTAAATTCGTCTTTATGGACTGTTCTGTTTTTGACAGATTCTGCCTTTTATTTCGCATTGCCTCTTTTGCTATGTTGGATTCATTTCTTTGATCCATTAATGTCCAGTAGCTTTATGCAATGTCCAGAAGTGTAAAGAATGATTGTGTCACCTCTGAATATGTGAATTATTAATTGTGCACTAACCCTCTAATGAGTTTGCTTGAAGTTTGGTGTGAAGGAAGTTTTCAAGGGTCAAGAGAGGAGAATGATATACTATGATCAAGAGGAGTGAAAGCTCTAAGCTTGGGGATGCCCCCGTGGTTCACCCCTGCATATTTTAAGAAGACTCAAGCGTCTAAGCTTGGGGATGCCCAAGGCATCCCCTTCTTCATCGACAACATCATCAGGTTCCTCCCCTGAAACTATATTTTTATTCGGTCACATCTTATGTACTTTACTTGGAGCGTCTGTGTGTGCTTTTATTTTTGTTTTGTTATCTTAGTTCTCTGAATAAGTTCATCCTTGTGTGGGAGAGAGACACGCTCCGCTGGTTCGTATGAACACATGTGTTCTTAGCTCATAATATTCATGGCGAAGTTTCCTCTTCGTTATATTGTTATATGGTTGGAATTGGAAAAATGCTACATGTAGTAATTGGTAGAATGTCTTGGATAATGTGATACTTGGCAATTGTTGTGCTCATGTTTAAGCTCTTGCATCATATACTTTGCACCTATTAGTGAAGAAATACATAGAGCATGCTAAAATTTGGTTTGCATAATTGGTCTCTCTAAGGTCTAGATAATTCTAGTATTGAGTTTTGAACAACAAGGAAGACGGTGTAGAGTCTTATAATGTTTACAATATGTCTTTTATGTGAGTTTTGCTGCACCGGTTCATCCTTGAGTTTGCTTCAAATAACCTTGCTAGCCTAAACCTTGTATCGAGAGGGAATACTTCTCATGCATCCAAATCCTTGAGCCAACCACTATGCCATTTGTGTCCACCATACCTACCTACTACATGGTATTTCTCCGCCATTCCAAAGTAAATTGCTTGAGTGCTACCTTTAAACAATTCAAAAGTTATTACCTCTTATTTGTGTCAATGTTTTATAGCTCATGAGGAAGTATGTGGTGTTTATCTTTCAATCTTGTTGGGCAACTTTCACCAATGGACTAGTGGCTTCATCCGCTTATCCAATAATTTTGCAAAAAGAGCTGGCAATGGGATTCCCAGTCCCAAATTAATTAACAAAAATAGACACTCCTCCATGGTATGTGATTGTTGGACGGCACCCGAAGGATTCGGTTAGCCATGGCTTGAGAAAGCAAAGGTGGGGAGGAGTGTCATCATAATAAAACTAAAATAAAAAGGCACTCCTTCATGGTATGAGATTGTTGGCAGGCACCCGAGGATTCGGTTAGCCATGGTTTGTGAAAGAAAGGTTGGAAGGAGTGCCACACAAAAATAAAAATAAAATGGGAGCCGCTCTTTGAAGGTTTGCCTGGCAAGGGGGTTAGAGTACCCGCTACCATTCGTTGACAACAACAAACACCTCTCAAAACTTTATTTTTATGCTCTCTTGATGTTTTCAAAATAAAAGCTCTAGCACAAATATAGCAATCGATGCTTTCCTCTTTGAAGGACCATTCTTTTACTTTTATGTTGAGTCAGTTCACCTATTTCTCTCCACCTCAAGAAGCAAACACTTGTGTGAACTGTGCATTGATTCCTACATACTTGCATATTGCACTTGTTATATTACTTTATATTGACACTATCCATGAGATATACATGTTATAAGTTGAAAGCAACCGCTGAAACTTAATCTTCCTTTGTGTTGCTTCAATACCTTTACTTTGATTTATTGCTTTATGAGTTAACTCTTATGCAAGACTTATTGATGCTTGTCTTGAAGTACTATTCATGAAAAGTCTTTGCTTTATGATTCAGTTGTTTACTCATGTCATTACCATTGTTTTGATCGCTGCATTCATTACATATGTTTACAAATAGTATGATCAAGATTATGATGGCATGTCACTTCAGAAATTATCTTTGTTATGCTCGGGACGAGCAGAACTAAGCTTGGGGATGCTGATACGTCTCCAACGTATCGATAATTTCTTATGTTCCATGCTACTTTATTGATGATACCTACATGTTTTATACACATTATATGTCATTATTATGCCCGGAACTAACCTATTGACGAGATGCCGAAAGACATTGCTGTTTCTGCTGTTTTTGGTTTCAGAAATCCTAGTAACGAAATATTCTCGGAATTGACGAAATCAACGTCCAGGTTCCTATTTTTCCGGAAGCATCAGAACACACGAGAACCGCCGAGAGGGGGCACAGGCCCACAGACCATAGGCCGGCGCGGCTGGGGTGGCCCGCGCCCCCTATGGTGTCGCCGCCTCGTCAGCCCTCCTGCGCCGCCCCTTCGCCTATATAAAGCCCCTGCATCGAAAACCCTTACGGAGGAAGCCACGGCGCGAAACCTTCCAGAGCCGCCGCCATCGCGAAGCCAAGATCTGGGGGACAGGAGTCTCTGTTCCGGCACCGCCGAGCGGGGAAGTGCCCCGGAAGGCTTCTCCATCGACACCGCTGCCATCTCCACCGCCATCTTCATCACTGCTGCTCCCATGAGGAGGGAGTAGTTCTCCATCGAGGCTCGGGGCTGTACCGGTAGCTATGTGGTTAATCTCTCTCCTATGTACCTCAATACAATGATCTCATGAGCTGCTTTACATGATTGAGATTCATATGAGTTTTGTATCACTACTATCTATGTGCTACTCTAGCAAAGTTATTAAAGTAGTTCTATTCCTCCTGCACGTGTGTAAAGGTGACAGTGTGTGCACCGTGTTAGTACTTGGTTTATGCTATGATCATGATCTCTTGTAGATTGCGAAGTTAACTATTGCTATGATAATATTGATGTGATCTATTCCTCCTACATATGCATGAAGGTGACAGTGTGCATGCTATGTTAGTACTTGGTTTAGTCTTTTGATCTATCTTACACTAAAGGTTACTAAAATATGAGCATTATTGTGGAGCTTGTTAACTCCGGCATTGAGGGTTCGTGTAATCCTACGCAATGTGTTCATCATCCAACAAAAGTGTAGAGTATGCATTTATCTATTCTGTTATGTGATCAATGTTGAGAGTGTCCACTAGTGAAAGTCTAATCCCTAGGCCTTGTTCCTAAATACTGCTATCGCTGCTTGTTATTGTTTCTGAATTACTACTGCTGCGTTACTACGCATGTTTACTTCCCGCAATATTACTACCATCAACTGCGCCTGCGAGCTATTTTCAGCGCCGTACTACTGCTCATATTCATTCATACCACTTGTATTTCACTATCTCTTCGCCGAACTAGTGCACCTATTAGGTGTGTTGGGGACACAAGAGACTTCTTGCTTTGTGGTTGCAGGGTTGCTTGAGAGGGATATCTTTGACCTCTTCCTCCCTGAGTTCGATAAACCTTGGGTGATCCACTTGAAACTAACTGTTCTACAAACCTCTGCTCTTGGAGGCTCCAGCACTTGTTTCGTCCGCACGCATTGTACCCACCGCAGGAAAGTCCGCCGCAAGCAGATCCGCCGCCCACGACGACCGGGATTTGTTCCGCGCACCAATTGGTAGACCTCCGCTTCTGCCTCCCCCGCCCCCTAATCGATTCGGTTCCCGTAATTTATTGGAGTTTGCAGGTACGAAATAGTCCTCAATGTCTCGTCGTAGCGGGTACACCGGCGAGGGTGGGGATTCGATCATGTCGTGGCCACGTTCTACTTCTCCTACCTCGTCGGAAGTGCGGGTATATAGCTTCAGCTCTCTGTACTACCGTTGAATTTGAAGTTCCGCCATGGCTTGTTGGGGTGATTTCAGTTGTTCTTTTTTCCATTATTGTTACAGTTAGCCAGGCAAGCCGATGATCCATGGTACATTGCATACCAAGATGAATCAACCCAGTGGTGTAGCCAGAGGATGGATTTGGAGGAGAAGGTGGCCAATTTAGGTGATGAATTGGCCCGTAAAAACCTGATGATATTCGAGCTGAAGCGTATTGTGGAGGAAGAAAAGAAGAATTCAGAGCTTATTCGCAAGGAGAAGTTGAGAGTTGAGACAGATCTTGCCGTATTTGATCAAGTGGTAGAAAATCTAGAACATGAACTTAAAGTGATGGGAGAGGAGAAAAGTAGATTCATCTGTGCAGTTTTATTAGGTGTCATCCCTGTCCTAGCAGTTATGTGGTTCTGGTAGACGATTTAGTATAGAATTGTTATTCAGTAGATGGCTCTAACCACTGTATTTTGTTGTGGCTCTAAGCACTGTATTTCGGTGTACAATTTCCTACTTGTGCTAAGTAATGCGCACGATAATTTTAGCATGCATGAACATTTTATAAAAGTGAAGGGATCCCAAAAGTGAAAGCATGTACCAGCCTCCGGATCAAATACATATCAATATCTTCCCAATCAAGTTGGGATAGAATTCAAATCATACATACGGATGTACATGGACACATCAAGAACGTGAAGAAGCTTTTTTTGAGACGGAGGTAGTAGTTCGAACAATTTTATCCCATTTGGAAATTGAAAAATACAAATTTATAATAATTTATCCCAATTTGCGGCGTCGAACACGGCCGCGCAGCGATGGGCAAGAAAGGCCGGGACGACGGGCGGCTGAGGGGTGGTCATCTGCGCCATCAAACGTTGAAGCGATGTTATCGGCGATGGCTTCAATGTTCGTGGCATCGATGACCAGTGTCGGAACCGCCGCTGTCTTGGTGTACTTCATCAGCGACGGATCTGCGGAGGGCTGGATCGGCGGCTTTGCAGCGCGGTTGTAGACGATGGCTTCAATCGTCTTGGCATCGATTCGCACTCTCGGCACCGGAAGTGAGACATCAACAGGCTCCGACATTGAAGGCTGGGTCTGCGCCGTCGAAGCGATGTTGTAGGCGATGGCTTCAATGTTCGTGGCATCGATGACCACTGTCGGCACGGCCGCCGTCTTGGTGTTCTTCATCATTCAACAGATCTGAGAATAGAATCGAAAGTGAGACAGAGAGAGACATTTCAACTATTTCTGACGGTTAGATCCTCACCGGCACTCTTAGATCCACGGCGCACGCACGGTTAGATGCACGCCGCCGCACGCACGGTTAGATCCGCGCCGCCGCACGCACGGTTAGATCCGCGCCGCCGCACGCCGCCGCAAGCACGGTTAGATCCACGCCGCCGCACAGTTAGATCTGCGCGCCGCACGGTTAGATCCGCGCCGCCGCACGCACGGTTAGATCCGCGCCGCCGCACGCACGGTTAGATCCGCGCCGCCGCACGCCGCCGCAAGCACGGTTAGATCGCGCACGCACGGTTAGAGAGAGGAGGATGCGACTGGAATATGCGACTGCCAGGGTTGGTAGGTATGTGCTCTGCTCTTGTCTCCGTATGCGTCCATCGTGGTAGAGAGAGAGATACAGGCCGTCCGATCATAAATGATCGAACGGTGCAAGCGTTCGTTGAGCTTTCATCCAACCAAGATCCGTGTGACATACATCTCGACCAATCAGAGATCAGCCAGTGAGTACAAGTTAGGAAAACTGAGTAGAACTGAGAGGGGGAAAAGTGAGGAAATGTTTATCGGAAGGGCAAAACTGAGTATGACTGAGTAAAACAAGTGGGCCCGGAGGGGAAAACTGAGTAACACTAAGTAAAACAGGGGCACCCAAATAATAAACGGACTAAGGGAAATTGAAGCTTTTGGCATAAAAATTGTAAAATTGTGTTATTTGAACAATATATTACATTTTGGCCGACTAGATATTGTTTGCAACTCAAAGATACACAAGTGTGACGACTTTGGAAAAGTTGGACAAAGAAGTTGAAGTCGCGCCGTGGTTGCTGGTGTACCATGGCCGACGATTTTGGTCCCTCCGTGGTGCATGTCAAAACTTTTTTTTTCTCGTTTTTGAGGCCACCTAGCCCGACGAAAGCGGCCAAAACGTGGCGTATGGTGGCCCGGGACGTGGTGCATCTCGAAATCTCGGGTTCGCCGGCCGAGTCAACGCAAATCCGCACCGCCGAGGGATGTAGGGCCCAGATGGCAGCCTCTCTGGCATTGTTTTTTTCTAGATCGCGCCATCTCGTTCAACGTTCTCCGATCGAGCCGTTTACGATGCAGGATCATGGGTCCCGCATGTCATCCTCTATGAACCAAAATTCTTTCTATTCTTGGATTTTTTTGACCCCCTGATTTCTGGCTACTTCCTTTTTCTTTTGATCCCTTGCCGCCTTGGAAACGTTGAGACCGCTGCTGCTAAATGGGACCCGCATGTCATCCTCTATGTGCAATCAACTTTCTTTTCTTGGAGTTTTTTTTGGCACCTCAAATTTGGTCACTTGCCTTTTTCTTTCGATCCCCTGCCGCCTCTCAAACGGTGATACCGCTGCTAACTGGGACCCGCATGTCATCCTCTATGTACTATAAAACTTTCTTTTCTTGAATTATTTTTGGCACCTCATATTTGGTCACTTACCTTTTTCTTTCGATCCCCTGCCGCCTCTCAAACGGTGATACCGCTGCTGCTAAATGGGACCCGCATGTCATCCTCTATGTACTATAAAACTTTCTTTTCTTGGATTTTTTTGGCACCTCATATTTGGTCACTTGACTTTTTCTTTCGATCACCTGCTGCCTCTCAAACAGTGATACCGCTGCTGCTAAATGGGACCCGCATGTCATCCTCTATGTACTATAAAACTTTCTTTTCTTGGATTTGTTTGGCACCTCATATTTGGTCACTTGACTTTTTCTTTCGATCCACCGCCTCTCAAACGGTGATACCGCTGCTGCTAAATGGGACCCGCATGTCATCCTCTATGTACTATAAAACTTTCTTTCTTGGATTTTTGGCACCTCATATTTGGTCACTTGACTTTTTCTTTCGATCCCCTGCTGCCTCTCAAACGGTGATACCGCTGCTGCTAAATGGGACCCGCATGTCATCCACTATGTACTTAAAACTTTCTTTTCTTGGATTTTTTTGGCACCTCATATTTGGTAACTTGACTTTTTCTTTCGATCCCCTGCTGCCTCTCAAACAGTGATACCGCTGCTGCTAAATGGGACCCGCATGTCATCCTCTATGTACTATAAAACTTTCATTTTTTGGATTATTTTTGGCACCTCATATTTGGTCACTTGACTTTTTCTTTCGATCCCCTGCCGCCTCTCAAACGGTGAGACCGCTGCAGCTAAATGGGACCCGCATGTCATCCTCTATGAGCAATCAACTTTCTTTTCTTGGAGTTTTTTTTGGCACCTCATATTTGGTAACTTGACTTTTTCTTTCGATCTCATGCCACGTTTGAAACGTTGAGGTACCTGCTGGCTCATGGACCCGCATGTCATCCTCTGTGTGCTATAAAAGTTTCCTTTGTTGGATTTTTTTTCACCCTCTGATTTTTGGCTTGCCTTTTTCTTTTGATCCCCTGCCCCCTTTGAAACGTTGAGTAAGCTGTTGGTTCAAGGGACCCGCATGTCATCCTCTATGTCCATCAACTTTCTTTTCTTGGATTTTTTCACCCCCTAATTACTAGCTACTTTCTTTTTCTTTTGATCTCAAGCCGCATTACAAACATTGAGACCGCTGCTGCAAAATGGGACCCACATGTCATCCTCTATGTACAATAAATCTTGGATTATTTTTGGCTCCTGATATTTGGTCACTTGCCTTTTTCTTTCGATCTCATGCCGCCTTTGAAACGTTGAGTAAGCTGCTGGCTCATGGGTCCCGCATGTCATCCTCTACGAACAATAAAAGTTTCCTTTCTTGGAGTTATTTTTTACCCCTAATTTCTGGCTATTTGCCTTTTTCTTTTGATCCCCTGCCCCCGTTGAAACGATGAGGACGCTGTTGGCAGGTCGGTCCCACATGTCATCCTCTATGAACAATAAAAGTTTCCTTTGGTGGATTTATTTTTGACCCCTAATTAATTTCTGGCTATTTCCTTTATTTTTCTTTTGATCCCCTGCCGCCTTGGAATTGTTGAGAATGCTGCTGCCTCATTTTTCTTTTGGTCCTGTGCCGCCTTGGAAACGTTGAGACCGCTGCTACAAAATGGGACCCGCATGTCATCCTCTATGTACAATAAAGTTTCTTTTCTTGGATTATTTTTGGCTCCTGATATTATGTCACTTGCCTTTTTCTTTCGATCTCATGCCGACTTTGAAACGTTGAGGATGCTGCTGCCTCATGGGTCCCGCATGTCATCCTCTCAGAACGATAAATGTTTTCTTTTCTTGTATTTTTTTACCAACTGATTTTTGGCTTTTTTTATTTTCGATCCCCTGCCGCCTTTGAAACGTTGACTCCGCTGCTGGCTCATGGGTCCCCGATGTCAGCCTCCCCGTACAAGAAACATGTGATATTTTATTTTGCAGACAATAAACGTTGTATTTCGCTCTGAGCTATTGCAAACGGATAAATTAAATCTTTATATCTACATAAACAAACTTATATGTTGAATCTCCTTGTTTTTTGTTTTTGCGAAGCATAGGACTTTCCTGTTTTTTTTTTGAGAAAAATCCGACCTTTCCTGTTTTGGAGTGGGCTGAAATTGTACGAGTCAAAAGGCCCAGCAGGATAGTTCGAAGGCCCAGATGTCCAGATACAGCCCAATTAAAATCTTTCTTTTCTTGGATTTTTTCACCCTGATTTCTGGCTACTTCATTTTTCTTTCGGTCCTGTGCCGCCTTGGAAGCGTTGAGACCGCTGCTACAAAATGGGACCCGCATGTCATCCTCTATGTACAATAAAGTTTCTTTTCTTGGATTATTTTTGGCTCCTGATATTATGTCACTTGACTTTTTCTTTCAATCTCATGCCGACTTTGAAACGTTGAGGAAGCTGCTGGCTCATGGGTCCCGCATGTCATCCTCTATGAACAATAAAAGTTTTCTTTGTTGGATTTATTTTTTTCCCCTAATTTCTGGCTATTTGTCTTTTTCTTTTGATCCCCTGCCCCCTTTGAAACGATGACGACGCAGCTGGCAAGTCGGTCCCACATGTCATCCTCTATGAACAATAAAAGTTTCCTTTGATGGATTTATTTTTTACCCTAATTAATTTCTGGCTATTTCCTTTTTTATTTTGATCCCCTGCCGCCTTGAAATAGTTGAGGATGCTGCTGCCTCATGGGTCCCGCATGTCATCCTCTCAGAAAGGTAAATGTTTCTTTTCTTGAATTTGTTTACCAACTGATTTTTGGCTTATTTTTTCTTTCGATCTCCTGCCACCTTTAAAACGTTGACGACGCTGCTGGCTCATGGGTCCCCAATGTCAGCCTCCCCATACTGCAAATCCTCTTTCTGCAAAGGTTGTATTTCTAGATAGATAAGGTGGATTCGAATCTGCCATGGTTCAGGCAGCTCAGGTAAGCCTTCTTGCACTAATTAATGGAAGTAGTGTATCGCAAGGTCAAGACATGTGGCTCGGTGTAATGAATCTATATGAATCATGTTGTGGGTTCAATCTGATAGTTCTCTAACAGGTCAGCCAAAATAGAAATTAAGTTTTTTTCTAAAAGGGAAATGCAAATTAAGATGAACACAAACATTAGTTATCATAATAGCTGATCATACATACATACTTGCTAAGAGCAAAAGCTTGCCAGAGTTTTACCACCCATACAATTAATTAGCAGTTCAGATAAGATAACCTTATATAAGTATAACTACAAATGCATTTGCTAAGGGCTCATGGGACAACAGAACTAGACAACCGCGAACTTTATGACCAGCATGTCACAGCGGCATCGAAAGATCTTGACCTTCAACTTTGATCCAATGCGAAGTTTGGCACCGTCAATGAACTTTTTCCACCTGGAAGTAACAGCCAAGCGGCCATCTGTGGGACTGACAGAGTACCGTCCCTCCACGGTGAGACCTTCACTCTCCATGACGAGGGATATCTTGCCCCTTCGGCCAGCATTGAGATCCTTGGAGATACTTTTAGGCAATTTCTGATTCAAAGCAAGAGATACCACCAAAAATTAGTCAATGGCACCAATGCACTGAACCATGTGAGACTTTGAGCAGAGAAGACATCAAGATAAGAGCAGTTATGCTGTCATATACTCACGAACATAGCCTTCAGATGCGTCCTGGTCACCACACGGGTGGCCACAGCAATGAGCTGAGACCTCGGTGATCTGGCTGGGGCAGGTGCATGAGCCTGGGCTGGTACACGAGCTGGTGCTGATGCAGGAGACTGCTGGGCAGGTGCAGTAAACGGTGCCTCTAGAGGAACCGGTGCTGATGCAGGAGACTGTTGGGCAGGTGCAGTAAACGGTGCAGCTAGAGGAACCAGTGCTGATGCAGGAGCCTGCTGGGCATGTGTAGTATATGGGGCCTCTACAGGAACCAATGCTGATGTAGGGGACTGCTGGGTAGATGCAGTAAACGGAGCTGGTACAGGAACCGGTGCTGATGCAGGAGAGTGGGAAGCCGGTGCCGGTGCTGGTGTGGTTGCCCTTT
The DNA here is from genome assembly GCA_030979885.1 of Lolium multiflorum. NCBI lineage: Eukaryota > Viridiplantae > Streptophyta > Magnoliopsida > Poales > Poaceae > Lolium > Lolium multiflorum. The sequence continues at coordinate 260,238,112 of CM061753.1, forward strand.
GTGACATCCGCTCCTGTTCCGTCAGGGGATCTGCAGCTTTGATCATGTTAAACCCAGCAAGCTAGAACAGAGGGAATGGTTTAGAACAACTGCTCAGAATGCAGTTATCAAAAGATATGAGTAGAAAAAAGTTACATATTATATATTTGGAAGTGTCTCCAACTCTGTAAGCAGTTACGTATATCTGCCCGTTTGAGTTTCTGATCCTCAGCTCGTCGCCCTTCTTCAGACCGTAGTCAAAAGCAAACTTTCTCCAATCATGTCCATACAAATATGTGATGGCCTGCGTCTTGTAGACATACACCTCATAGACCGTGTAGGTGTTCATCAATTTGCCATTGCCATGCATAGTGAAAGATCCTTCATGCGGACACATCTGGTTAATCATTGGACGAAGTTCACAAGGTACAGTCTGCATGTGAAAATTGATACAAATGTAAGAAGCAGGAAGACTAAAAACAAGACTTTACTATATGCCAATTCATGCTAAACCACTGAGAATACATACCTGTAACTCTGTGAAGGAGCTACTAGAAAGGTAGATAGAGCCATAGGAGGTGTTATATGCGGGGTATGTACATGGGCCCGCCATATTCCCGCAAGCTCGGCATCGGGATGGTGAAGGAAACATGGGAGGTACTACTGGTGCGTAGCGCTGAACGTAAGTGGAAGAATTAGGTTGTGTAAAGTGCATAGTTCAGAGCAATGCAAATGTTGACAAGCAAGTGCATAACACTATGTTACAAACTGAACAGTGAAAAATTAGTGTATGATGAATATAAGCATGCTAATTTGGTGTTTCCGAATTCCAAAAAGCATTAGACAGAGCCAGTGATAATATCAGACATAAATCATGGCATGTATATGTGGCTTAAGAAAATATACCCGAACCCTTGGATGGTTACGGCCCGGCTGATCCTTGGACTTGAGCTTATATAAGCATCCAGAAGGTGGGGCTGACAGTAACTTGGTGGCAGCCTCTGCAGATGCCTCATCAGCAGCAGTTGCAATCCTTTTGACCAATGAAGGCTTAGCAGTTTCAGTCTGCATATAAAAATTGAAGAGCAACAGACATCAGCAGTGATATATAAAATGAATCTATGAGACACTGATGCATATAGTGCTGGATGTAAGTGGAAGAATAGGTGTGTGTGTTTCTGAACTATTGGTAAGCATTAGACAAAGCCGGCAATAAACAGACAAAAATCAAATCATGTATGAGGATTAAGAAAATATACCTGCTTACTGAAAAGGGTACCACCCAGCTGGCCCGTGGCCTTGTGCTTGAGGAGGTTTTCAGAAGATGGTGGCAGCACCATCGTCTTCACAGCAGCCTCATCAGGATCATTTTTTATCCATTTGAGTAGAGGAACAGAAGTTTCATCCTGCATATGAATAGCAACAGAACTCATCATTGATATTTAATAAATCTATGAGATAGACTGATGCAAATAGTGCGGGGTGTAAGTGGAAGAATAGGGTTGTGCATAGAGAACAGTTGACAACAATGCAAATGATTACAAAAGAAGCCAATGGAAATCAACAGTTTATATACTGGATGAGACAGACTGAAAAGTGAAAAATTAGTGTATGATGATTGTAAGCAAACGCAGTGTTTCTGAACTTTTGGTAAGCATTAGACAAAGCCAACAGTAATTAAACAGATAATAATGAAATCATGTATGTGGATTAAGAAAATATACCAGATTCATTAAAAGGTCACCACCCAGCTGGCCCATGGCCTCGTGCTTGTAGAGGTTTTCGGAAGATGGTGCCGGCACCATCGTCCTCACAGCAGCCTCATTAGCCCCATTTTGCATCCACTTGAGTAAAGGCGCAGCAGTTTCAGCCTGCATAAGAATGGGAACAGATCTCAGCAGTGATATTGAATGACTCTGAGACAGACTGATGCATATAGTGCTAGATGTAAGTGGAAGGGTATGGCCGTGTATGGACAACAGTTCACAACAATGCAAGGGTGTGTTCGGTTCTGAAACAGCGTGGAATGGAATGGAATGGTTCCATTTCAGAGGAATGGAATGGTTACATTTTTGTTCGGTTGGGAAAAATGGAGAGCAGAAGAGATCGAGGTTAAACTAACCAATTGTCTCAAAATTGTAATTAACAATTGCAAATGACATTTTAATCTCAAAGTCGTAATTAACAGCGCCTAATGGTGCTCTTTTAATCTAAAAATCGAAATTAACATCATTTTATGTTGGGTTAGGGGAACTGGAGTAGATGAACATTACTGTATGATGATTGTAAGCAAACGAATTTGGTGTTTCTAAACTTTTGGCTTCGAGATCTTATGGGTTTCAACTCTAGCCTACCCCAACTTGTTTGGGACTGAAAGGCTTGGTTGTTGTTGTTGTTGTTGTAAACTTTTGGCAAGCATAGAAAAAACCGACAATAAACAGAGAAAAATCAAGGCATGTTTTGTGGATTAAGAAAATATACCATATTCATTAAAAGATCACCACCCAGCTGGTGCGTGGCCTTGTGCTTGTAGAGGCATTTAGAAGATGGGGGCGGCATCAACATACTGGCAGCCTGATCAGCCGCAGTTTTGATCTTCCTTTTGAGTAAAGGCCCTAAAGTTTCAGTCTGCATATGAATAGCAAAACAAAAGGCAGACCTCAGCAGTGATATTGAATTACTGTATGAGATAGACTGATGCATATAGTGGATGCTCTTAGCCTTTTGCAGCGTGAACACTAGCTATGGACAGACAAAAAAACTAGTTAACTCAGCTTTGTCTAGATATGAATGTACTACCACCATCCAAAAGCTTAAGCCTTATTTATTTTTGAGAAATCAAAACAAGCAAAGTTTGACCAAAATTTTAGAACATTCTATCAACAAATATAATACTGTGTAGATACCGTAGGAAAATATATTTTATTATCTATTTAATGATATTAATTTTGTATTTTGCATGTTACTGATTTTTGGTAAAAGCTTAGTCAAACATGGTATAGTTTGACTTTCTAAAAATAATATAAGCCCAAAGCTTTGGGATGGAGGCAGTAGTATCTAGAGCTAAAACACATCTAGATACATCCGTATCTACAGATAGTTGAGTCAATTAATTTGGATCTGAGGGAGTATCAGATTCAGACTACATCATGGTAAGTTGGTTAAAAAAATTACCCCTGGGCGGTCCCTGCCCAGCTCGGCAGTGGCATTTCGCTTCTTGTGCTGCAGATCGGGCCATGCTCCTGCAGCAGGTGGGGCGCTATTCTCGTTCCCCATAGCCTCAGCACGGAACCTGGAGGTACCAACCTGATACAGAGAATATAGAGCATGGTGTCACAGAGGCTTTACGCACAAACAGCTGAAGACATGTGCTACTTTAAGCATATTCCAGAACAGGAACAGATTGAGGATGCAGAGACCAGAGAGACACTTAAAAGGTAAAGAGTGGATAAGCAAACGGAGTACCTGCTTCGCGGGGCTGGGGACGCAGCTCAGGCTCAGCCAACTGCCCACATGCGTGGTGGCCTTACGCTCCATTGCCCCCACCGCCGAGGTCTTACCTTTCCTGTACAAGCTGACAAAAGATACAGTGAGGATCAGCAGAAACTACAAAGGTTGCAAATGTCGACAAATAAAGGAAGAACACCCCAATCCAAGCAAAGGTAGCCCCCGCCCCCCACCCCCATCAATCACTCCCAGCTCGAGGGTGACCAGAAAGACACCCCTTGCCCAGAATAGGAAAGAGATGCGCAAGATATCGAGGAGAGGAAAAAAGAACCGATCTCGAGAAAGGAGAGAACATTACTAGTCCTACCTAATCCGCTTGGGCTAGATGCAGCTTGCCCCTCCAAGCTGGATGCCTGGACGGTGGAGGCGAAAGGAGGGGATCGAGCTAGCGGCTTGCATCCGTCGGCAATCGGCACTCGATCGGGAGAGAAGGGGTGCTACATAAAGGGGAGGGGTAACATATTTTATTACACAGTGAACTTACTGATGTGACTAGTCATTACATGTCTCACTGAAACTAGGGCCCATAGTGTGGCACCCCAAATTTACTTGAAGCTGCCCGGCGGGACGCATTGGCGCGTCAAGAAACCCCCGAATTGTAGCGGGGAAATGAAACATTTCACAAAAATTCGAAATTCAAGCACACCGCCACGCGCCAAGCACGCGGCTGTTCCTTCCTCTTCCTCGGTTCCTCCTCCCCTATCCGAAAAAACCCCAAATCCCAAGCTCAAACCAAAAAAAAAACAAAAAACAAATCCCCTGGCCGCCATGCATGTCCTCGTTAACCCGCTGGAGATCGTTCCCGGACGATGCGGACCACCCGCCCTGAGATCCAGAATTCCGTCCACCTCGAGGCACTGCGTGCTGTCTCGCAGCAGCGGCTTGAGGGCGCTGAAGAGGAAGTTCCGCCGGAAAGTGCTCATGGCAACCGTGCAAGCTCACCGGCGTGCTGTATCCCGAGAGGAACTGGTCAAAGCTTTGCTATTCGCCACACACAAAAAAATTGCGGGCCAAGATCTGGTCAAAGCTTCGTCGATGGCTTGCCGCGAGAGGCTTGGAGTCCAGAGTCAATAAACTAGCTGCTCGAGGACTTGGGCGGTTTACACGGATTCATATTAACTGACTCAAGTTTGTTAGTCTAGTTAACAAATGCATCTAGATACATCCATATCTAGACAGAATTGAGTCAATTAATATGAATCAGAGGGGAGTACCTGAAAGTGTTTCATGCTACCAACTAATGCGCTGGCAGGAATCGCTGTAGAAGTAATTGTGCTACTACTTGTACGATGAACTGATTGTGTGGGTGTCGAATTTTGCAACGCGATCATCCACTGAATGCTTAATCTAGCGCCAAAGGCGTACAAATCATAACATACTACAGCACCAGAACATAAGAGTACGAATCATAAAGTAGCTCAACATTTTGCATCAGGGCTGGGTGGTCCTGAGACTACCGGGACGCCCCTGATGATCTCCGGGTGTGCATCCTCTTCAACGCAAAGCTGTGTACTCGGTCCACGGCCTCCTTCTGTAGGCTGGATAATCTCAGGTGCAGGACCTTCGTCTATGAGAGGCTCGTCATCAGTACCATCCACAGGTGCATCAGGGCTGGGTGGTCTTGAGACTACCCGGACGCCCGTGATGATCTCCGGGCGTGCATCCACTTCAACGCAAAGCTGTGTACTCGGTCCACGGCCTCCTTCTGTAGGCTGGATAATCTCAGGTGCAGGACCTTCGTCTATGAAAGGCTCGTCATCAGTACCATCCACAGGTGCATCAAACTGAGATTCATCTTCAAATCTCCCATCAAACTGAGAGACCTCTTTAACTCTATGCTTCTGCAATTAGTACATCAACCGATTAGACAAACATCTAAGGGATGCAACCTGAACAAATGCCGTTTTACATATTTACCTTCTCATCTGGCACAGCACATGTCCCAGAGCTGAAACCCGTTTCCTGAAGCAAGCGCTTTTTCTCTCCTTCCCGTCCATCCATCTGCAACAAGTTAAATTTGAGTACAGAACCTTGCACAGCAATGCAAACTATTGATTGAAACAGCGGCAGCATCAATATAAATAATTAACTACATATGCCAGCACACATACAGTGTGAGCAAGATCTGCTTCTCCTGCTAAAGGATCATTATATGGTTCACCATGCTAAACCCGCCTAACATATGTGCGGTCCATCCCAAAAATGTGTAAATGATCTGCCACTACAGGGTGAGGCCTCTTCTCACCATTCATACATGTGCAGCGCGGGCAATACACGTCCAGGTTGTGACCATCATGAGCTCTAATAAACCCCATAAAGGGTTGAACACCATTTATATATGAAGGGGAACATAAGTGTCCATGCAGTTTCCAAGTTCTGTCCATCTGTTTAATTATGAGATACAGTGGTTGGTGATTAATTTAAGGCGAAGTAGGAAATGTATATCCATCGAGTACAAAACTATACTACATGATTATGCATTTCAGCAATCATGTCGAGTACAAAACAAAAAATGCCCATCGACATTTTAGCAAACAGATCGTGTACAAAACTCTGCCATGGCATTTCAGCAAATTAACGGATCGAGTGCAGAACTGACTCTATATGCCCACGCAAATGAACAAATTGATCGATGACAAATCGAGCGGAAAACTATAAAGTGCCAATTAGTTCGAGCATACTGACGAATTTTTTTAGCAGCATCAAGAAAATATAAATCGTTAGGCTGTCTTGCCCGATACATGATTGAGCTAGAGATAGCAGCCCTACCGTGGATCAACTTGACCGCCGGTGCGTCTCGAGAAGAACGACGGGGAGGGGAAGCTTCTTCTTCGCACGGACGGGACGGGGAGGGGAAGCTCTTCGCACGGACGGGGATAAGTTGTGTACGGGTGGGTGGGGGGTCATGCGGCCGGGCCGCCGGGGTGATAATTAAGGTCGGTAGGTGGCGTTTAATGGAGTTGCGTGTGTAATTTGCCGTGCACAAGGTTGAGGAATAGGCGGTTCCCTTTGCCGCGCGCACAATTCAAACTATCCCGCCCATGTAGTTTAAATTCGCCATATTTTCGTTAAATCGACATAAAGTCATGTGAGTGGGGGAAAATTAGCAAAGTTGCTTGAAAAATAGTAAAACTCTGGAATTATCCTTTAAATATGCTCTACTTCGTGTGAAAATCGGGGTGTGGAAGCATGTTGAGCTGTTTTATTTGTACTTTCTTCATTAAAACTCCCATTTTATGCACTTTGGATGGAAAGAAATCATTTGTACATAAATTTTGACAACGCCATTTGCAAACACTAATTGTTTACATGCCAAGATGCACCCATCCACCAAATATATATGTGGCAAAAGTTTATCACAATCTAGCAGATATGCATAATTAGTGAGGGACCCCTTTTGATTTTGTGCAATTTCCACTAATTAGGTAGAGATCGAGAAGGGTTAATTAATTAGGCCATGTTAGGGGTTATGTGTTTTAGATTAGGTTGTGTGGATTCAAATACAACTTCTTTATTTGTGTGCTATGATTAATCAAAACTAGATCGATCGACTGCGCACACATTATTAGAGGCGCATGCCTTTGCGCACAAAGTGCATGTGTGTGTTGTTGGCCACCAACGAGAGAGAGAGAGAGAGAGAGAGAGAGAGGTAGAGAGAGCTACATACGAGAGAGCGATTGAAATCCCCAAATTAAACACATATATATGCATGGCACATTTAATTTAATTAGAGGACCGCGAGGCACCCCTGGCCTGCTTGATGCATAATTAAGTGTCATTGGCCTATATATATAGGGTTTAATTAGGGTTTAGGGTTTAGGGTTAGGAGGTTAGGGTTTAGGGTTTAATGTTTATGGTGTTTAGGGTTTAGGGATTAGGGATTAGGGTTTATTTAGGGTTTAAGGTTTAGGGATCATCGATCGAGTGCGCACACACACATTATTAGAGGCACACGCGCCTTTGCGCATAAAGTGCATGCGTATATGTGTGTGTTTTTTGGCCACCAACGACATATAGATGATCGAGAGAGAGAGATTGAAATCCCCCAAGAATATGTTCAAATATATATTAAAATATATGCACGAATTAATGCATGCATGGTAGGCCATGCATGCACACTAATTATATATATATTATGAGGAAACTTAATCAAATGTGTTTTCATTCGAGAGAACTTGTCAAAATTCAAGTTAATTAATTTATCATCGATAATTATATAATTAATTAATGAATCTCAGGGAGATGTTATACAACATATGATCGATATATAGGCCATGTATATATTAATTGGTTTTAATCTACCGTTTTTGCTAGCTAGCTGCATGCTATATATAGAGCATGTTTTTATTAGATCGGGTTATAGCTAGTATAGTTTAGGGTTATGTGTTTTAATTAACTAGGGTTTGATTAGCTAGGGGTTAGTTATATATATATGGTTTAGGGTTAATGCATGTCACATTTAATTTAACTAGAGGACCGCGAGGCACCCCTGGCCTGCTTGATGCACAATTAAGTGTCGTTGGCCTATATATATAGGGTTTAATTAGGGTTTAGGGTTAGCTAGCTGGGTTTAGGGTTTAGTGTTTTGGGTGTTTAGCTAGGGTCTAGGGTTTAGGGTTTAGTGTTTACTGTGTTTAGAGGGTCTAGGGTTTAGTGTTTAGGGTGTTTAGGGTCTAGGGTTTAGGGTCTAGTGTTTAGGGTCTATGGTTTAGGGTTTAATTAGTGTTTAGGGTGTTTAGGGTTTAGGGTTTAGTGTTTACGGTGTTTAGGGTCTAGGGTTTAGGGTTTAGTGTTTAGGGTCTAGGGTTTAGGGTTTAATTAGTGTTTAGGGTGTTTATAGGGTTTAGGGTTTAGGGTTTAGGGTTTTAGGGTTTAGGGTTTAGGGTTTAGGGTTTAGGGTTTAGGGTTTAGGTTTAGGGTTTACGGTGTTTAGGGTCTAGGGTTTAGGGTTTAGTGTTTAGGGTGTTTAGGGTCTAGGGTTTAGTGTGTTTAGGGTGTTTAGGGTTTAGGGGATTAGGGATTAGGGTTTTAGGGTTGTTTAAGGTTTAGGGATCATCGATCGAGTGCGCACACACATTATTAGAGGCACCCGCGCCTTTACGCATCAAGTGCATGCGTATATATGTGTGTTTTTGGGCCACCAACGATATATAGATGATCGAGAGAGAGAGAGAGATTGAAATCCCCAAGAATATGTTCAAATATACATTAAAATATATGCACGAATGCATTGTAGGCCATGCATATGCACACTAATTATATATATATTATGAGGCAACTTAATCAAATGTGTTTTCATTCGAGAGAACTTGTCAAAGTTCAAGTTAATTAATTTATCACGATAATTATATAATTAATTAATGATTCTCAGGGATATGTTATACAACATGATCGATATAGGCCATGTATATTTTAATTGGTGTTAATCTACGGTTTGCTAGCTAGCTGCTATATATAGAGCATGTTTTTATTAGATCGGGTTATATCTAGTATAGTTTAGGGTTATGTGTTTTAATTAAGTAGGGTTGATTAGCTAGGGTTAGTTACATATATATGGTTTAGGGTTAATGCATGGCACATTTAATTTTATTAGAGGATCGCGAGGCACCCATGACCCGCTCGATCGATGCACAATTAAGTGTCGTTGGCCTATACATAGGGTTTAATTGGGGTTTAGGATTAGCTAGGGTTTAGGGTTAGGGTTAGGGTACGTTTAGGGTTAATGCATGTCACATTTAATTTAACTAGAGGACCGCGAGGCACCCCTGGCCTGCTTGATGCACAATTAAGTGTCGTTGGCCTATATATATAGGGTTTAATTAGGGTTTAGGGTTAGCTAGCTGGGTTTAGGGTTTAGTGTTTTGGGTGTTTAGCTAGGGTCTAGGGTTTAGGGTTTAGTGTTTACGGTGTTTAGAGGGTCTAGGGTTTAGTGTTTAGGGTGTTTAGGGTCTAGGGTTTAGGGTCTAGTGTTTAGGGTCTATGGTTTAGGGTTTAATTAGTGTTTAGGGTGTTTAGGGTTTAGGGTTTAGTGTTTACGGTGTTTAGGGTCTAGGGTTTAGGGTTTAGTGTTTAGGGTCTAGGGTTTAGGGTTTAATTAGTGTTTAGGGTGTTTATAGGGTTTAGGGTTTAGGGTTTAGGGTTTAGGGTTTTAGGGTTTAGGGTTTAGGGTTTAGGGTTTAGGGTTTAGGGTTTAGGGTTTACGGTGTTTAGGGTCTAGGGTTTAGGGTTTAGTGTTTAGGGTGTTTAGGGTCTAGGGTTTAGTGTGTTTAGGGTGTTTAGGGTTTAGGGGATTAGGGATTAGGGTTTTAGGGTTGTTTAAGGTTTAGGGATCATCGATCGAGTGCGCACACACATTATTAGAGGCACCCGCGCCTTTACGCATCAAGTGCATGCGTATATATGTGTGTTTTTTGGGCCACCAACGATATATAGATGATCGAGAGAGAGAGATTGAAATCCCCAAGAATATGTTCAAATATACATTAAAATATATGCACGAATGCATTGTAGGCCATGCATGCACACTAATTATATATATATTATGAGGCAACTTAATCAAATGTGTTTTCATTCGAGAGAACTTGTCAAAGTTCAAGTTAATTAATTTATCACGATAATTATATAATTAATTAATGATTCTCAGGGATATGTTATACAACATGATCGATATAGGCCATGTATATTTTAATTGGTGTTAATCTACGGTTTGCTAGCTAGCTGCTATATATAGAGCATGTTTTTATTAGATCGGGTTATAGCTAGCTAGTATAGTTTAGGGTTATGTGTTTTAATTAAGTAGGGTTGATTAGCTAGGGTTAGTTACATATATATGGTTTAGGGTTAATGCATGGCACATTTAATTTTATTAGAGGATCACGAGGCACCCATGACCCGCTCGATCGATGCACAATTAAGTGTCGTTGGCCTATACATAGGGTTTAATTGGGGTTTAGGATTAGCTAGGGTTTAGGGTTAGGGTTAGGGTACGTTTAGGGTCTAGGGTTTAGGGTTTAGTGTTTAGGGTGTTTAGGGTTTAGGGATTAGGGATTTAAGGTTTTAGGGTTGTTTAAGGTTTAGGGATCATCGATCGAGTGCGCACACACATTATTAGAGGCACCCGCGTTACGCATAAATTGCATGCATATATATGTGTGTTTTTTGGGCCACCAACGATATATAGATGATCGAGAGAGAGAGATTGAAATCCCCAAGAATATGTTCAAATATACATTAAAATATATGCACGAATGCATTGTAGGCCATGCATGCACACTAATTATATATATATTATGAGGCAACTTAATCAAATGTGTTTTCATTCGAGAGAACTTGTCAAAGTTCAAGTTAATTAATTTATCACGATAATTATATAATTAATTAATGAATCTCAGGGATATGTTATGCAACATGATCGATATAGGCCATGTATATTTTAATTGGTGTTAATCTACGGTTTGCTAGCTAGCTGCTATATATAGAGCATGTTTTTATTAGATCGGGTTATAGCTAGCTAGTATAGTTTAGGGTTATGTGTTTTAATTAAGTAGGGTTGATTAGCTAGGGTTAGTTACATATATATGGTTTAGGGTTAATGCACGGCACATTTAATTTTATTAGAGGATCACGAGGCACCCATGACCCGCTCGATCGATGCACAATTAAGTGTCGTTGGCCTATACATAGGGTTTAATTGGGGTTTAGGATTAGCTAGGGTTTAGGGTTAGGGTTAGGGTTAGGGTTAGGGTATGTTTAGGGTCTAGGGTTTAGGGTTTAGTGTTTAGGGTGTTTAGGGTTTAGGGATTAGGGATTTAAGGTTTTAGGGTTGTTTAAGGTTTAGGGATCATCGATCGAGTGCGCACACACATTATTAGAGGCACCCGCGCCTTTACGCATAAATTGCATGCATATATATGTGTGTTTTTTGGGCCACCAATGATATATAGATGATCGAGAGAGAGAGAGAGAGATTGAAATCCCCAAGAATATGTTCAAATATACATTAAAATATATGCACGAATGCATTGTAGGCCATGCATGCACACTAATTATATATATATTATGAGGCAACTTAATCAAATGTGTTTTCATTCGAGAGAACTTGTCAAAGTTCAAGTTAATTAATTTATCACGATAATTATATAATTAATTAATGAATCTCAGGGATATGTTATGCAACATGATCGATATAGGCCATGTATATTTTAATTGGTGTTAATCTACGGTTTGCTAGCTAGCTGCTATATATAGAGCATGTTTTTATTAGATCGGGTTATAGCTAGCTAGTATAGTTTAGGGTTATGTGTTTTAATTAAGTAGGGTTGATTAGCTAGGGTTAGTTACATATATATGGTTTAGGGTTAATGCACGGCACATTTAATTTTATTAGAGGATCACGAGGCACCCATGACCCGCTCGATCGATGCACAATTAAGTGTCGTTGGCCTATACATAGGGTTTAATTGGGGTTTAGGATTAGCTAGGGTTTAGGGTTAGGGTTAGGGTTAGGGTACGTTTAGGGTCTAGGGTTTAGGGTTTAGTGTTTAGGGTGTTTAGGGTTTAGGGATTAGGGATTTAAGGTTTTAGGGTTGTTTAAGGTTTAGGGATCATCGATCGAGTGCGCACACACATTATTAGAGGCACCCGCGCCTTTACGCATAAATTGCATGCATATATATGTGTGTTTTTTGGGCCACCAACGATATATAGATGATCGAGAGAGAGAGAGAGATTGAAATCCCCAAGAATATGTTCAAATCAATTATATAATTAAAACAACAAACAACCAACGGTGTAGATTAGCAGTGCCTAAGCAAATCAACAACAATGGCCAAGATTAATTTCGTAACGCTCTCCGGGTGTAGATTTTTATATGCGCATACGATGTCCTTCTAACCCACGTCTACCTGTCTAGAAGGGAGAAAGAAAAACAATTCTCACGATCCACAATAGGGTTGCAAGTCAGATCTGCCGCCGCCTATCCTGCCGCCTCCAGGACGCCATCGCCGCTGCTCCGCACGAGCTCTGCCGGATCTTCCGTCTCCGTCGCCTCTTTTTCTCCTCTCTTTCCGTGGCTGCTGCATACCCCTTCACTTATCTTCCTCTCGGTGCGTTCCCGGGTGTTGTGCGGATTGTTTACCGTGGCGCCATCAATACAAAAAGCTAGCACATATTCTTCTGTGCCCTGTTCTAAGCTCTGTGGACAGTCTCGATTCTCAAGCAAGGAAAGCACCTAGCGTGGATCTGAAAGCAGGCAGACGGGTGCGGTTTTCACCAGCAAGGATTGCCACGAATCTAGATTGGCGTTGGCTATTGTTTCTGTGTGCTAATAATTCTTTTTAGACCGTGATGTGCTAATAATTCTTTGATTGGCTGTTCTGGGCTTCGGGCTGTTGACTGTGTGAAACGTATGTGAAGTCAGTTTTCAGCTGGAGCGCTTGCAGGATCTCTAGCAATAGAAGCACCTTGCGGGCTTAATTACTTAAGCTAATATACAATTTTTTCCTTTTGTTTCAGGTATGGACTACTATGATTAATTCATATATATCCGAGAAAAGAGAAGGCATGCTTTCTGCAGGATTGAACACATTAAGAATTATGAATTTAATTATATGATCTGGAGAACCCAATTGGGTCATTCCCCAGTCCACCATTGTCACTATATCTCGGGATAGAGGTACGTTTATCATTCAATGTGTTCAAACTATTAAGTTGACACTCAGGTTTGTACACTGAATTTACTTTCAGATAGAGTGAGAGTGTGTTTTGCTTACGATGTCGTGCATACCTGTATTTGATGATTATCAACGAAAGTATGTACCTTTTGAAGAAATCAATTTTATAAATACAACAAAACAGGCCAATACTATATTTAGATTTTTTATTGAACCAATAAAGATAAGAGAATTTATTTATGTTAATAGATAGCCTATTTCAGTGGCATAGTGTCATATACAGATATACTCCCTCCTCTCCAAATTAGGATGCATATTAGTTTTGGGTAAATTCCAACTTAATTTTGACCAACTGTACATAAAAATATAGCAACATCTACAATACCTAATGCATATAATATGAAAACATATTTCATGATGGTTCGAATAACATTAAGTTGATATTATAGATGCTAATATTTATTCTATATATTTGGTCAAACTTTTATAATATTTTTAACTTTGAACAAAATTAATAAACATCCTAATATGGGAGGGAGGGAGTATCAGTTGTGGTATAGTGACATTAAATTTCCTTCAATATATATTTAATAATTGAAATATCTAGGTGCTGCTGCATTGGAATTGTGTCTTCAATGTGAAATACAAAATCGGTTAGTATATTATTGTGCTCCTTCTCTTGCAACAATTCTTTCAGTGTTCCATGGTTTAGTTAAATCAGAGAGAAATATGATTGCATCTTAATAATTCAGTAAGGTATTGGATGGGCTACCTCCTGTTGATAACTGCTTCCCATGTTCCGTTTTATAATCTAGGGAAAACATAGAGTGCTTATTATTGCATACCTCACTTTTCTTCAGCATTCAACTCCAAAGCGAATGAAAATGGCAAGCCAGTATTTTACTTAGAAGGATGCGTCGAGCTAACAAATATGAGTAATATATCCCAGAGGTAACCAATAATGTTTATTTTTCTGTATGACTTTCATATCAGCTAGGTTTACAATTCTATGTCGTCATTTGTGATCCTATTCCTTACCTCAGATCTGGAGTCAAGATCGTATTGATCATGGACACAAGAGAAGAGAAAACAAATCGCGAGAATACATATGTTGGACAGAAAGCCAGAGACATGCACTATCAAAATCTATTAGAAGGGACCTCTAAAAAAATGATAAGAAGGACACCGGGAAGAGATGACGATTATCTCCTGCCGTCCGGCGTATGTTCTTGAGATTCTATGATCTTGCAACAACTGGCACTGGACAACAAACAACCTACACATCGCGATCACGTCGGGGCATGCAGTTAGGCAGGCCGACCCAGCAATGCTGAGGCCGCTGTCTCGGATTAGGCAGCCTCTTTCAGTGTTGAGTCTGGCCTCAAACATGACTTCCTATCACATTTCAAGGACGCCTATAGTGGCATCGACTACCGTGCATTTAGCAGCAGCTAACAGGTACATTTGATTAACATCGTGTGATACATCATCTACCAGTCAGCAGCTAGCCTATATTTATTTTGTGAAATAAGTAAGCCTATATATATTTTTGTGAAATTAGCTAGCCTATCTATATGCGTTTTAAGATATATTCTGGCAGTTCAATTATATAATCAAAATATGCGATCATGTATTACATGTATCTTACATCGGCCGATGTATTGAATTTTCCATATAGAATCCACTTGATTAAGAATATATATAGATGACTCAATAGGGTTTAAATACCACCATCAACCTCTAACACCAATGATCAGTTTATGATAAGGTCCACAAGATCGACGTCTCATATGTGGTTGTGTATATCTAAGCCTAAATAATTCACCATACATGGACTCATCTCATCCTACAGTTTTCTTAAAAAGAAGTTGACTCTAAATTTTGTTGTGGCAATGAATCTTGATTTATTAGGTGATAAAAATTTGAACATACTCCATGTGAAATCCATAAACTCCTAAATTTCAGAATAAATTTTTATACAATTTAATTTCCTTACCTAGCAAACTCAACTTGAAAATGTAATGCGTAGCTGGTAATAAGTTGTAAGCATTTAAGATGTTATGATAGAGCATGTGTAACAAAGTAATACTATGAAGAATGTACATGTTTCTTACATGAGCACGGGATTGTGTCTGTAAATTCATAGGTCAACACAAACAGAGCCTTCACTGCAACTGAAAGAATAAAAATGTAGATATATTTACAAAAACCACATACGAAGCATGCATGGTTATGCATCTGAAGAATCAGAGTATGGATGACAGTGTTGTTTCCTGTGGATTAAGGAACAATAGTGTTGTCGTGTATACAAAACTAATGGTTGGATTTAACTATGATCAACCCAAAATACGTGGATATGGTAAGAAAGTATATGTCAAGACGACATTTAGAAAAACAATGTTTTAGCATTTTTTAAGAAGATAGTTACATTGCCTTAAAAAGATATGTGACAAAGAAAATTAGTAACACGAGTATTGGTCGAAACATGTAGAGCCAAGATTGCGGTAATAAACAATAAACCTGGAATATGGTAAATAATGAGTTGTGTGGACAAAGGTGACATACGGGTCGTCAGTGTTAAGTTCATAAAAAAGACTATTGGTGAATTATGCACATCAAAGATGAGAAACCGAAAAGAAAGCCGGAAATGGTACGCTACACTATGATTCATTTTCCATGATGCACATGAAATCTGAAGACGGTTGGTATGTTATTATCGCTCTAAAAAGTTTCTGAGAAACTATCTAATTCACCAAACTGAAATACTTTTATACGAGAATATAATCATGTTTCTCAAGGGAAACCACAAATATAGATCGACCTACATGTACCTGCTTTTCTTAATCGAAAATTGCATTTTTAAGTTCCATAATAATCTGAAATTAAATGTTCATGTAGACGATGTAGTGTTCTAAAAAAACATTATATTCGTGAGTATGAAAAAATACAAACTCTGACATAATTTTACGCATTACAAGAATACAACATTATCTAAATCTAGATTTTTTCAGATTTATTCGAAACTTTGAAATAACCATTTTTCTATAAAAAAAAAGCAATATGTAGCTCGGGCAGTCTCTCGCATATATTTTTTGACAATGTGTTTTGTATGCATATCGAGAATTTTAAATTAATAATAATGTAGCAATGCATTGAGCTAAATAGTATTAATTTTAGATATTACTGAGCATAATAACTCCTAATAATAAGTTAAACAATATTCATGATAAAGAGTAATCTAGCCGCGCAAATGCGCGGGCCACCCTGCTAGTATACATTAAAATATATGCACGAATGCATTGTAGGCCATGCATGCACACTAATTATATATATATATATTATGAGGCAACTTAATCAAATGTGTTTTCATTCGAGAGAACTTGTCAAAGTTCAAGTTAATTAATCACGATAATTATATAATTAATTAATGAATCTCAGGGATATGTTATACAACATGATCGATATAGGCCATGTATATTTTAATTGGTGTTAATCTACGGTTTGCTAGCTAGTTGCTATATATAGAGCATGTTTTTATTAGATCGGGTTATATCTAGTATAGTTTAGGGTTATGTGTTTTAATTAAGTAGGGTTGATTAGCTAGGGTTAGTTACATATATATGGTTTATGGTTAATGCATGGCACATTTAATTTTATTAGAGGATCGCGAGGCACCCATGACCCGCTCGATCGATGCACAATTAAGTGTCGTTGGCCTATACATAGGGTTTAATTGGGGTTTAGGATTAGCTAGGGTTTAGGGTTAGGGTTAGGGTTAGGGTTAGGGTAAGTTTAGGGTCTAGGGTTTAGGGTTTAGTGTTTAGGGTGTTTAGGGTTTAGGGATTAGGGATTTAGGGGTTTTAGGGTTGTTTAAGGTTTAGGGATCATCGATCGAGTGCGCACACACATTATTAGAGGCACCCGCGCCTTTACGCATAAATTGCATGCATATATATATATGTGTGTTTTTTGGCCACCAACGATATATAGATGATCGAGAGAGAGATTGAAATCCCCAAGAATATGTTCAAATATACATTAAAATATATGCACGAATGCATGGTAGGCCATGCATGCACACTAATTATATATATATTATGAGGCAACTTAATCAAATGTGTTTTCATTCGAGAGAACTTGTCAAAATTAAGTTAATTAATTTATCACGATAATTATATAATTAATTAATGAATCTCGGGGATATGTTATACAACATGATCGATATAGGCCATGTATATATTAATTGGTGTTAATCTACGGTTTGCTAGCTAGCTACTATATATAGAGCATGTTTTTATTAGATCGGGTTATAGCTAGTATAGTTTAGGGTTATGTGTTTTCATTAAGTAGGCTTGATTAGCTATGGTTAGTTACATATATATGGTTTAGGGTTAATGCATGGCACATTTAATTTAATTAGAGGACCGCGAGGCACCCCTGGCCTGCTTGATGCACAATTAAGTGTCGTTGGCCTATATATAGGGTTTAATTAGGGTTTAGGGTTAGGGTTAGGGTTTAGGGTCTAGGGTTTAGTGTTTAGGGTGTTTAGGGTTTAGGGATTAGGGATTAGGGTTTCAGGGTTGTATAAGGTTTAGGGATCATCGATCGAGTGCGCACACACATTATTAGAGGCACCGCCTTTGCGCATAAAGTGCATGCGTATAGTTTAGGGTTATTTGTTTTAATTAAGTAGGGTTTGATCAGCTAGGGTTAGTTACATATATATGGTTTAGGGTTAATGCATGGCACATTACATATAGTTTAAATCTCAAGAATGTTTATACATGATAGGCCATATGTGCAAAGGAATTTTTTTCCTCGTGAACTTGTCAAAATTCAAGTTTATCAGTGCCAATGGAAACTAGTCCAAAAAATTACATAGAGGACCAAAAGTACTAGACAATAACTAATAGAACCTGCAACTTTACAAAAAGGACCCCAAAACATATAGAAGAAAATCAATCGAGTCCTTCTCGACCGCATCAGATCTCTGCTCACGCATCCTTTCCAGCAACTCCGTCGCGGGGCGCACCACTTGGGACGGTGTCGCCGGTAGTCGCCAGGACGAAGGAGAAGAAGGGCCTCAGCAACGGCATATTGGCTCTGAGAAGGGTCGCTGAAAGTCCAAGATGTGCACGGGCAAGACGGATGACGTCGTCGTATGCCCCGAGCTTGTGAACTTTAGCAGCTTGACTTCCCCATTGGCCAGATCTGAAGCACTGGCCAAAGCAAGCCTCACCGTTAGCGCCATCATTGATGGCACCAGATCGGGGTTTGGCCGGCAAGATCCGCCAGATTCACCAGGCCAGATCTGAAGCCGATGACGAGATCCCGACTCCATTGCGCCATTCTGCTCATGGGAAACACTGGATCTAAGCTTACAACAACACTAACTCCCTCGGATCCAAATTAGCCGACTCAACTTTGCTTATCTAAATATGGATGTATCCACACATGTTTTTACTCTAGATACATACACGTCTAAGGAAAGTTGATCAATTAATTTAGTTGAAGGGTGTACAATATCTAAGATCGGCCTCGTCTCCGGCCGGCGAGGCCGCCGGAGAGAAGGGGGAGAGGAGCCGGGGAGTGGGAGAGACTCGAGAGAGAAAGAAGAGGAAGAAATGAGAGCTGCTGAGGAAGAACATTATTTTTGTCGTTATGCTCTCTGTAGCTTGAAACTGAAAATTTCGGCCACGCGCCAAATCATCCCGCCGCATCCATTCGAAAATCCCGTGACCAGTTTTACCCTTTTAACCCTGGTCCGGAAGCTACAACCCACCGACCATGGAGGGCTCATTCGGTAACAATGAAATATCTTGCCTAGATCCCGAACCCTCCCCACAGGCCCACACCCACCCACCAACCATTCACCCCATTAGCTCAAAAATACTCTCACACGCCAAAGCTCTGACTCTCTACAGTACTAGATCTGCTTCGCCGCCGGCATACTCCTCCACAGCGTAGCCTTGATCGTGTTGGCTGTCCACCCACACGATCCCGGCTCCCGCGCCCTCGTCACCAGACGGATCAGCTCACCGCCGCCTCGCCACGACGGATCTGCTTCACCGCCGACCTCGCCCGCGCGGATCTGCTTCACCGCCGACCTCGCAAACTACCTCGCCGCGTGGCTGTATCAACTTCACCGAATACCTTGCAGCCAACAGATGCTTCACTAACGCCGCTTCTGAAACAGGGGTCGATTCATCGTCTCCAGCGTTCGCCGCGCTGGAATGCAAGTTGCCGCCCCCGTCCACCGCGAGCTTGGTTAGTACGCTGGCCCGTTAGATCGCGGTGTTTCTTTAGCCATGTTTTGTGTAGTTATTTGCAGATCTCATATGCCGTTAACTTTCTTGATGTGTTGCTTCGCATGAAGTTTGTTTAAATGTTGTACAGTACAAAAGCATTATCCGGTCGCTACCATCCTGTTCATTCTACTGACACCTGTGTGCATCCACATATTTATAGCCTTGTACCCATTCATTTCTTCCAACTGTTTTTGTACTGCATGCTATTGTCGCACTGCTTTTATAGTCGTGCTATGGGCATTTCAATCTGCTTGTTCTTATACCACGTCATTAGCTCACCGCTAGCTGTTTTCTCGTGTCTGCTATTCTCACACTGCTTTTATAATCATGCTATGTGCATTTCCAATCTGCTTGCTCTTATACCTCGTCTTTAGCTTATATAGTTATTGCTGCGTGCATGTCTGGTCTTTGTATTATCGTAGACTGACTTGTCAATGTTATTTTCCTAGGGATTGATCATGCGAACCACTTATTAGAACATCCAACATTAACAGCGGGGACGCTAGGTAAGGTTGGAATCTGAGTTCGTGGTTGGTAATTTTGGCAGTTTACTTCCGTTATTATCTATAACCTATATGCATTGTTCCTTATGCAAGAGATTAACACTTGGAACCCTGCCATAGCAATGCCATTCATGCTTTACTATGTTTTCTGCCTATTAGATATGCTTGTCTTGGAGAAACTTCGAGGGTGATTTGAACCCGACATTTGGTCATTCTTAATGCCAGTTTACTTTATGTGTAAAACCTTGGCATTACCCTACTCTAAATCTGAATGTCTGAAATTCGTATCTCATGCAAAGCAACATCTAGTTGGTTTTAATCTGATATCTGGTAACTATTGGCTTATTCATTTGGCAGCTCAAGTTTTTTGTTATTTGAAACCAGCTGACTTGGTCTTAAATGTGATATCTAAACACAGATTAAGGACAATGGAGCAGGAGGATTAGCATTTCACTTGATGGCTGAACCTAAAATGATAGGCATGTTGACCACGACTAGTGCACGCAAGAGAAGGACCTGCAGTGAGCCAGTATGTGCTTAGTACATGCATCTTATCTTATCTTATCTTGTGCTTATTTCTGCTACATGCTGTTATCTGATCTCTACATTGCGTAATACATGTTTGAATAGTTAATTGTTGTAACTATGTTTACAATGTTACCAGAATGCAGTTTTAATGAAGCAGTCATCATTAGAAGATAGTCGCCAAAAAAGGTTCGTAGCGACCCTGTGCAACATTATGATGTAAGTTTGTGCTTAGTACAAGTTCCATACATGTCTTATTTATGCAACTTGTTATTATCTTATATCTACATTGCATAATAAATGTTTGCATAGTTCATCGTTTAACTCTTTTTGCATTATTATCAGAATGCACTTGTGATGAAGCAATCTTCATTACCAGTGAGGCCCACAAAAAGTTCGATCTTTCTTCTGATGCATCTTCTCATAGCCGTCAACCTAGACCATTTCTTTCATCAGACAGTAAATATCTCAAGGCTGTACTTTATAAAAGACATGGTATTTGCTTGCTTTAAGATCTGTAGCTGATATGTTGACAAAGAGTACACAAGATTCAATCAAGGCGATTGCCAAATGTCAACGTGTTATTGATGATGCTAATAGAAGTCCTCAATGATTCTATGTAATTTTTTTATTTGGGCACATTAATTGCCTTGTAATTTTCCTATTTGTTTTATTTGTGTATGTAATTGTGTGTATCATTGAAATCAGATTTTAGGCTCATGAAATTTAATGCAAGTTGACTAGTCAAACAAGTAGGGCCCTACAACTGATTGGGCCGGCCCACTTACGTAGTGTGGGACCCACTTTCATTTTGGAGCCCGGCTTCTTTAGTAGGCCCGGTTACACGATAATGGGCTCCACATGCTTATTGGGCCGGCCCACTTGCTCTATGGTGGTCCCACATGGTAAATGGGCGGCCCTTTAATAGGAAGGTGGGACCCACTGTGTTTTGGCCCCCACTATCTTGTTGGGCCGGCCCACTTTCTATATGGTGGACCCCACATACCAAATGGGCCGGCCCACTTGCTCTATGGTGGTCCCACACACCAAATGGGAGGCCCTTTGTAGGAAGGTGGGACCCACTTTGTGTTTGGCCGCCCGCTATCTTGTTGGGCCGGCCCACTTTCTATATGGTGGACCCCACATACCAAATGGGCCCGTTAACGGGAATGTGGGACCCAGCTGTGTTTTGGCCCGCCACTATCTTGGTGGAGCGGCCACTTGCTATATGGTGGGCCCAACACACTAAATGGGGCGCCCTTTAACGGGAAAGTGGGACCACTGTGTTTTTGGCCGTCGCTATTTTGTTGGGGCCCCGCCTATACGATGGACCCCACACTATGGGCGGCCTTTTAACGGGGAAAGGACCCACTTGTGTTTTTGGCCCGGCCCGCTAGCTTGTTGGGCCGGCCCACTTGCCTATACGGTGGACCCCCGCACTAAATGGGCGCCTTAACGAAAGTAGGACCCACTCAGTGTTTTTGGCCCGGCCACTTGCTTCTTGGGCCGGCCGATTCTTGTAAGTGGACCCCACATGTTAAATGGGCGCCCATTTAAGTTTGACCAATCAACCTTAGAGGTTAGGCCGCCCACTTAACTAATGGACCAGCCCAGATATAGTTGACCGGGCAAACTATGTCATGGCCGGCCCGCTTAAGACGTGGCAGGCCTCGTGTGGGCCTACCATCTACCACGGGGTTTCGCCGGTTAACGTGGGTGCTTGGCAGTTAACGACGTGCCACGTGTCAGTTTGCATGACGTCAGCAGTCAACGGGCTCCCGAAAACACTTAGCAAATCAGATTACCCGTGGCGGAAGGGCGCACGCTGACAGACCGAAAAAATCGTCGTTGGACTTTGCACAGCAGTTTCGACAACGGAACCCATATCGTCGGGTTAGGCCCATAGGCGACGAAAAATGCCCCTTAGTTGACGATTTTGGGACGTTGTCTATCAGAACTTTTCTTGTAGTGATTTGGACTCATTTGGACAAAGTTTGTAAGCATAGTGGGTATTTGGGAGGTGTATTGAGCAGAAAGCCCTGCATCTTCATATCTAGTAGCTCATGGACTAGGAAGTGGTTTTGAAGCTTTTGGCATAAAAACTTCATATCTCTATATTTCCTTTTCCATTATTATTTCTCTAGGTTGTAGGTAACATAACAAGGCTCCATGGGAAGGTTCCACCATGTTTTGAATTATTTTGAATTGAACCCTAAAATGTTAAAACCCTAAAACCCTAAAACCCTAAAACCCTAAAATGATAAATGTGGCTTAAATGTGGCTTAAATGTGGCATACAAATTGTTCATACAAATTCAAATTGTTCAACACAAAGGGATCCCCAATACAAAGGGAACCACAATACAAATTGTTCATACAAATTCAAATTGTTCAACACAAAGGCATCCCCAATACAAAGGGAACCCCAATACAAATTGTTCAACACAAAGGGATCCCCAATACAAAGGGAACCCCAATACAAAGGGAACCCCAAAGGGAACCCCAATACAAAGGGATCCCCAATACAAAGGGAACCCCAATACAAATTGTTCATACAAATTCAAATTAGTTGTTCAGAATAAAATCTTTCTCTTGCTCCTGGTGTGACTCGCCGGGGCCACCACCTTACTCCGGGTAACCCTACCAGGGATATTACCGGTGTCTACCTTCCTTTTGCCCTCTTTCTTGTTCTTCTTCTTCTGCGAAGCTTGTGCTTTTTCTTCTGCCATGAGCTCTTTGAAGTTAGCATCTAACATGGCCTTACAACTATCGAGGCAATCTCGATCATACTGTTCCCTCTCCTCTGGACTCATCGGTTGAAGCCTTTCTACATCCATCTGTTCCCTCTGCTCTCGATCCATCGGTTCAATCTCCTCATGTTGAACTGCTGCTTCAATCTCCTCTGCATTTGCTGCTTCAATCTCCTCATGTTGAACTGCTGCTTCATCTCATGAATTGCTGCTTCAATCTCCTCTGCATTTGCTGCTTCAATCTCCTCATGTTGAACTGCTGCTTCAATATCAAGTTGAATTGCTGCTTCATTCTCCTCTGCATTTTCTGCTCCCGCTTGATCTTCCATTCCAAAAGCCGGATCAACTCCATTTTTACAAAGCCTAGCAATGTGTACAGGGATTCCACAACGTTTGCACTTACGTTTTCGAATCGGTGCACCACCCTCTTCACTAGCTCTGATCCTATTCTTCCTCGGCCTACCTGCCGGTCTAGTCAATACTGGAGAGTACAGTTTGAAGCCTGGATCGACTTTCATCCATTGGTCTTTTCCCAACAAGGTAGGAACATTCATAGCATATGCAGCCCTAAATTTTGCAGAGAAATACTCTGACACATACTGATCAACTTCACCATCTTCACCCCCTATAACACTCATGAAAAACAATGCGTGTATGCAGGGTATCCCACGGATCTGCCATCCCCTACAATGGCATGTCCTATCAACCAAACTCACTGGATACCTCCACTGCCTGTTTTTACTGTCAGTGTAGGTTACCTCAGCCTCCATTCCTTTTCTGCATTGCATCCTCAATTGTTTTGCCCTCTCATGCAAAGACTTAATCAAAGATGGGAGCATGAGATGGCCAACATAATTTGTGGATGCAATTTTTTGACGCGCAGATCGATCTTTATCATGATCATCTGCCTAATCTTATCAAATATTTGCCACAGCATAAGCCCTTTCAATGACTTGACCTTTGAGTTGAAACTCTCCGCAAGGTTACTTGTTACATAGTCTACCTTGCAAATTTCATTGAATTGGCTTCTTGACCACACCCTACCATGATGTTCATCCAAGTACTCCTTCACCCCAGGTTTTTGTTTATACAACACATCCAAATGAAACATATGCTTCCTAGAGCTGCATGTGTATGAAGCTGGCCATAGGTTGTCAGTAAAAACTTTACCCTTGAATTTCTTTGTAAAATTCTGTACCAAGTGTCGCATACATTCCCTATGCTCCACTCCAGGGAATACTGCTTCTACCGCACTCTCCAAACCTTTGCAAGCGTGTGTGGATAACAAGTCCTGGTGGATGACCTATAAGGTCGCGCAAATTCTGCAGAAACCAAGTCCAACTTTCCTCTGACTCAACCTCCAAAACTCCATAAGCAACAGGGAACATCCAATTATGTCCATCAACTGCAGTAGCAGCAACTAGCTGTCCTTTAAACCTACCATGAAGAGCTGATGCATCCACGGCCAAATAAGGCCTGCAACCGTCCAAAAAGCCTTTCCAGCAAGCTTTGAAACAAACAAAAGCCCTTCTAGAACATTCCTTGTGCATTACCTTCCCGCTTTTCAATTTGTAGGGAACTGTATGCTTGTCTATTGCTACAACACTGCCTGGACTAGCCATCTCCACTTCAGCTTTGAAAGTGTAAAGCAACTGAAAGCTTTCATTCCATGGACCATTGATCTTGTCAAGAGCCATTTCCTTTGCATAGAACATCCTCATGTAAGGTACTTTCATCCCTTTATACTTCTCAGCCACCTTTTTCTGGAGTGCCGTTGGACCAAGTGAAGGAGTTTCTCTCAGCCAATCTAGGATTATATCTGCCAACCACCTAGTCTTCGCTAGCTTTGTTTTGGCTCTCCCCCTAGAGGTGGACACCTATGGATCTCCTTATTAACCTTTATCTGAAACATAATGATAAGGGATGTCAGTAATAGATAACAAATTTTACACCGTGATCTAAATACACAACTGGTTGGCGTAGTACCTGAACCAAGCTGCTTCTGCGCATTGTGGATGCATGCAGCCTAAACCTACACCTTGGGTATGGGCATTTAATTGTGAACCTACCTGGCTCACTTTTAATAACCTCATAATTATTCTTAGTGAGAATGTGATATGTAGTAATTGCATTACGGCAGTCCATCATCGTTTGAAACACGGTGCCTTTTGCAAGCTGAGGATCCTCCCTGTTCCACTCAATTGTTGGCAAGTCTTCACCTTCGTAATCGGCTAAAACGAGGCTGTCATCGTTCTCATTCTTCTCTTCATCATCAGTCTCATCAAATCTGGCACCAAAAGCAATATCTTCCATGTATTGATCCTCCATTGCATGCTTACTGCATCGATCTACCAATTCAGGAAACATTAACTCATCCTCATCATCTTCAGGAGACTGATCCCCAATCTCTGCATCGTCCTCCACATTGACCACAGGAACGATCTGGCTACCACTCGCACTGGGGACAGATGGTGCTGCTGTGGACCTACAAGGATCGCCGCGGCGCACACTATTAGCGAGGCAGCAGCAGTAGAGAGACATGATGCCCGAACACCGATGATGCCCGACCACCTGATGATGCCCCAACACCAGATGATGCCTGGCCCCTGTCCACATGGACACGAATTTTACCGAAATGGCAAGAAGCATTCAAAGCAAAAAGAATTCCCAGATCATCGTCGGAAATTAGTGGAACCAATCTTCGCTCCGTGCTGTTGAAATATTCGAAATGAACTGCATCGCGAGGGCTCCAGGAGTACTTATCGAAGATGTTAGCTTTCAAATCCCTCAACGAGATGGTGGTTGCAACCACCGCAGGGAAGTAAAACCCATTCATTTGGCGTTTAGAATCACGCGTAAAGCTAGACTCCACCAGCCGAAAAGCCAGCGCTGGATCAATCCTATTCGAAAAGCAACGCAGTTAGTTGAGCAACAATGATTGGCGCTCAAAAACTGCCTACTGTTCACATAGGCAGACGATGCTTACCCAGATGGAATCCATGCGTTAGATCCCTCCGATTCCCAATCTTCTCCGCGGCTGACGGGAAGAGTCGGTACACCAGACGGATATACAAACTCTACCGCGACAGGGGTAGATCTAGATCTGGTGGAGGCGGATCCCTCTCCGCCTCCCGGGGGTGGTGGTGGGGGCGGCGGCTCGGCGGCGGACGACGCCATAAGGTAGGAGGGCAGGACGGCGTGGCGGCGGAGGGGCGGTGTGTGAGCTCCTCCAGTATCGGGCGGAGTGGAAAGCTTTGGGTGAGCTCCTCGAGTCAACAGTCAACATAGTTCGAAAGAAACGGTCAATTCAACACCAACGCGGCTCCCTAGCCGTCACCGGTAACGGTGAAGGCCTCTGACCAGACGGCAACCCTCCCGTCTGAGCGTCTGCGACGGGTTTCAAACTAGAGGGAGGGAAAAGCGAGGAAAACTAAGGTGGGAAAATTGGTACAACTAACGAACCAGGGGCACGAAAATAGAAATCCCTATTATCTATAACCTATATGCATTGTTCCTTATGCAAGAGATTAACACTTGGAACCCTGCCATAGCAATGTCATTCATGCTTTACTATGTTTCTGCCTATTTGATATGCTTGTCTTGGAGAAACTGCGAAGGTGATTTGAACCCGACATTTGGTCATTCTTAATGCCAGTTTACTTTATGTGGAAAACCTGGCATTACCCTACTCTAAATCTGAAATTCGTATCTCATGCAAAGCAACATCTAGTTGGTTTTAATCTGATATCTGGTAAATATTGGCTTATTCATTTGGCAGCTCAAGTTTTTTGTTATTTGAAACCAGCTGACTTGGTCTTAAATGTGATATCTAAACACAGATTAAGGACAATGGAGCAGGAGGATTAGCATTTCACTTGATGGTTGAACCTAAAATGACAGGCATGTTGACCACGACTAGTGCACGCAAGAGAAGGACCTGCAGTGAGCCAGTATGTGCTTAGTACATGCATCTTATCTTATCTTGTGCTTATTTCTGCTACATGCTGTTATCTGATCTCTACATTGCGTAATACATGTTTGAATAGTTAATTGTTGTAACTATGTTTGCAATGTTACGAGAATGCAGTTTTAATGAAGCAGTCATCATTAGAAGATAGTCGCCAAAAAGGATCTGTAGCGACCCTGTGCAACATTATGATGTAAGTTTGTGCTTAGTACAAGTTCCATACATTGTCTTATTTATGCAACTTGTTATTATCTTATATCTACATTGCATAATAAATGTTTGCATAGTTCATCGTTTAACTCTTTTTGCATTATTATCGAATGCAGTTGTGATGAAGCAATCTTCATTAGAAGTGAGGCCCACAAAAAGTTCTGATATTTCTTCGATGCATCTTCTCATAGCGGTCAACCTAGACCATTGCTTTCATCAAACAGTAAATATCTCAAGGCTGTACTTTATAAAAGACATGGTATTGCTGCTTTAAGATCTGTAGCTGATATGTTGACAAAGAGTACACAAGATACAATCAAGGCGATTGCCAAATGTCAACGTGTTATTGATGATGCTAATAGAAGTCCTCAATGATTCTATGTAATTTTTTTATTTGGGCACATTAATTTCCTTGTAATTTTCCTACTTGTTTTATTTGTGTATGTAATTGTGTGTATCATTGATATCAGATTTTAGGCTCATGAAATTTAATGCAAGTTGACTAGTCAAACAAGTAGGGCACTACAACAGATTGGCCCACTTACAGTAGTGTGGGACCCACTTTCATTTTGGGCCGGCCCACTTCTTTAGTAGGGCGGCCCGGTTACGATAGTGGGATCCACATGGTAAATGGGCCGCCCACTATCTTGTTGGGCCAGCCCGTTGCTATATGGTGGTCCCACATGGTAAAGGCCCTTCAGAAGGTGGGACCCACGTGTTTTGGCCGCCCGCTATCTTGTTAGGCCACTTGCTATATGGTGGACCCCACATACTAAATGGGCCGGCCTTTTAGCTGGAAAGTGGGACCCACGTGTTTTTAGCCGGCCCACTATCTTGTTGGAAGCCCACCAATATAGTGACCCCACATACTAAATGGGCCGGCCTTTTAACGGAAGGTGGGACCACTGTGCTTTTGGCCGACCACTATCTTGTTGGGCCGGCCCACTGCTATATGGTGGACCCCACACCAAATGGGCCGCCCTTTTAGAAAGTGGGACCCTGTGTTTTTGGCGCAGCTATCTTGTTAGGCCGGCTTGCTATATGGTGGATATACTAAATGGGCCGACCCTTTAACTGGAAAGTGGGACCCACTGTGTTTTGGCCGACCCACTTGCTATATGGTGGACCCCGCACACTAAATGGCCGGCCCTTTAACAGAAAGTGGGACCCCTTGTGTTTTGGCCCGGCCCACTTGATTCTTGGGCCGGCCCGTTCTTTGTAAGGTGGACCCACATGTTAAATGGGCGGCCCATTTAAGTTTTGACCACAACCTTAGAGGTTAGGCACGGCCCACGTAACTAATGGACCAGAGCTATATAGTTGACCGGTCAAACTATGTCACTGGCCGGCTTAAGACATGGCAGGCTCGTGTGGGCCTACCATCTAGCACGGGGTTTCAGCCGGTTAACGCGTTAACTGCCGGCGGCGTACCACGTGTCGGTTGCATGGCGTCGCGGTGGGCTCCGGAAACACTGCGCAGCGGTCATTTTCGTGGCGGAAGGGCTCCCAAGCGCGACAGACCGAAAAAAACATCGTTGGACTTTGCCTGACGCAGTTTCCACAACAGAACCCATATCGTCGGGTGAGGCCCATAGGCGACGAAAAATACCAATTAGCGGACGATTTTGAGACATTGTCTATCAGAACTTTTCTTGTAGTGAATGCTTTGTTTGTGCCTGATATCGAAATGCATGGTACTAAAGAGTTTTTCTTAGCAAATGTTTAAGATAAAGCTCTAGATGATGGTCCTATGTTACTTGATAATATTAATTGTCCTAGTAATGAAAATGGGATTGAAAAGGTCTTGACTTTATCTAGGAGTCCCATATCTCTTGAGATTGATCAATCATCTTGTTATATTATTGATAAAAGTGGGTTTGAAAGTTTTGATCCCACTATTTTTGAGCTTGATAAAAATTATGTGTTTGTAGTTCATGAAAAACATGCTGTATGTGATAGTTATATTGTTGAGTTTGTTCATGATGCTACTGGAAATTATTATGAGAGAGAAAAATATGGTTGTAGAAATTTTCATGGTACTAAAACACCTCTCTACATGCTGAAAATTTTGAAGTTACTCGTGTTTTATCTTCCTATGCTTGTCACTTTGTTCTTTATGAATTTATTTGTGTACAAGATTCCTATGCATAGGAAGCGGGTTAGACTTAAATGTGTTTTGAATTTGCTTCTTGATCCTCCTTTTGCTTCATTTTCTATTTTCATGTGAGCATCATTAAAATCTTCTGCGCCTAGCTGAAAGGCGTTAAAGAAAAGCGCTTATGGGAGACAACCCATTGTTTTATTTCTGTAATTTTTCTTTTATTTGAGGCAAGGAGTTTGCTTACTTCTGTAACTACTCCTTTCTATCTTTATTTTATCGCATTGTTGTGCCAAGTAAAGTCTCTAATAGAAAGTTGATGCTAGATTTGGATTTCTGTGCAGAAACAGATTTTTAGCTGTCACGAATTTTAGTTTTTCTCTCTGTAGGAGAATCTAAAAATTCTGAAAAAATTCACGCATGATCCTCAGATATGTACGCAACTTTCATTAGTTATGAGTTTTCTGATTTGAGCAACGGAATTACCTCGAAAAATTTCATGTTTACTGGCTGTTCTATTTTGACAGATTCGTGTTTTTTGCATTGTGTCTTGTGGACTTTAAGTAAGACTTTCTAGACGTGGAGAGCTGTAGCTAATGTTTTATTGAGTTCTTACAATGTGTCACTACAGAACTAAAGTGGATTTAAGTTTTTTTGTACTAACCCCTCTAATGAAGTTTATGAGAAGTTTGGTGTGGCAGAAGTTTTCAAGGGTCAAGAGAGAAGGGTGATATAATGTGATCAAGAAGAGTGAAGAGCCTAAGCTTGGGGATGCCCCCGTGGTTCACCCAAGCATATTTCAAGAAGACTCAAGCGTCTAAGCTTGGGGATTCCCAAGGCATCCCCTTCTTCATCAACAACTTATCAGGTCATCTCTTGTGAAACTATATTTTAATTCTTCCACAACATATGTGCTTTACTTGGAGCGTCTGTGTGCTTTTATTTTTGTTTATGTTTTAATAAACTCGGATCCTAGCAATCCTTGTGTGGGAGAGAGACACGCTCCGCTTTTTCATTTGAACACTTGTGTTCTTAATTTATTATTCATGTTCATGGCGAAAGCTGAAAGCCGCAGCACTTATTGTTATTTGGTTGGAAACAGAAAATGCTTCATATGGTTTTGAATAATTTGATACTTGGCAATTGTTTTGAGCTCTTAAATATATCATGTTTAAGCTCTTGCATCATGTAGTTTAAACCTATTAGTGGAGAACTACCGTAGAGCTTGTTGAAATTTGGTTTGCATGATTGATCTCTCTAAGGTCTAGATATTTTCTGGTAAAAGTGTTTGAGCAACAAGGAAGACAAGTAGAGTCTTATAATGCTTGCAATATGTTCTTATGTAAGTTTTTCTGTACCGGTTTATACTAGTGTTTTCTTCAAACAACCTTGCTAGCCAAAGCCTTGTACTGAGAGGGAATGCTTCTCGTGCATCCAAAACCTTGAGCCAAAACCTATGCCATTTGTGTCCACCATAACTACCTATTATGTGGTATTTTCTGCCATTCAAGTAAATACTTCATGTGCTACCTTTAAACAATTCAAAACTTTATTACTCCTTATTTGTGTCAATGTTTTATAGCTCATGAGGAAGTATGTGGTGTTTTATCTTTCAATCTTGTTGGCGACTTTCACCAATGGACTAGTGGCATCCGCATCCAATAATTTTGCAAAAAGATCTGGCAACGGGTGCCCAGCCCTAATTAATTAACTTTCATTAATAATTATCTTCACATGTTTTGTCCTGATTTATCAGTAAGCAACTTAATTTTGCAATAGACACTCCTCCATGGTATGTGAAATGTTGGAAGGCACCCGAGATTCGGTTAGCCATGGTTTGTGAAAGCAAAAGGTTGGAAGGAGTGTCATCTATAAATAAAACTAAAATACATGTGAAAACAAAAGAGAAGAGGGATGATCTACCTTGCTGGTAGAGATAACGTCCTTCATGGAGCCGCTCTTTGAAAGTCTGTTTGACAAGGGGGTTATAGTACCCACTACCATTCGTTGACAACAACAAACACCTCTCAAAACTTTATTTTTATGCTCTCTTTATGATTTCAAAACTTAAAAAGCTCTAGCACATGATTTAATCCATGCTTTCCCTCTGAAGGTCCTTTCTTTTACTTTATGTTGAGTCGTTTACCTACTTCTTTCTATCTTAGAAGCGAACACTTGTGTCAACTGTGTGCATTGATTCTTACATGCTTGCTTATTGCGCTTATTATATTACTTTGTGTTGACAAATATCCATGAGATATGCATGTTGAAGTTGAAAGAAATTGCTGAAACTTAAATCTTCCTTTGTGTTGCTTCAAAACTTTGTATTAAGAATTTATTGCTTTATGAGTTAACTCTTATTGAAGACTTTTTGATGCTTGTCTTGAAAGTACTATTCATGAAAAGTCTTTGCTATATGATTCAGTTGTTTAGTCATTATCTTTTTGTTAGCAAACTATAGACCATTGCTTTGAGTCACTTCATTCATCTCATATGCTTTACAATAGTATGATCAAGATTATGTTGGTAGCATGTCACTTTAGAAATTATTCTTTTTATCTTTTACCTACTCGAGGGCGAGTAGGAACTAAGCTAGGGGATGCTTGATACGTCTCCAACGTATCTATAATTTCTGATGTTCCATGCTAGTTTTATGACAATACCTACATGTTTTGTTCACACTTTATAATGTTTTTATGCATTTTCGGGACTAACCTATTAACAAGATGCCGAAGTGCCAGTTCTGTTTTCTTGTTTTTGGTTCGAAAAGCTGTTCGACAATATTCTCGGAATTCGACGAAACAAAAGCCAAACCTCCTATTTTTACGAGGGACACAGACGAGAAGGGCAAGCCAAGGGGAGGCCCACAACCTCCTCCCCATGCCTCCACATGGCGGGCCACAGAGCGCGACGGCGTGTGGGAGCCCACGGGACTCCACCGACATCGCCCTTTGCCTATTTATTCCCTCGCGACGCGAAAACCCTACATCACCGGATCATATTCCGTAAAGACTCACGAGGCCCATCGCGAAACTTAGTTTCGGGGTCAGTTCTGTTTCGGCACCCTGTGGACGGGGATCGACCCCGAGCCTTCTCCATCGACGCCACCGCCTCCATCATGCTCCGTGAGTAGTCCCCCCATGGACTACGGGTTCTAGCAGTAGCTAGTTGGTACTCTCTCCCATGTACTTCAATACAATGATCTCATGAGCTGCCTTACATGATTGAGATCCATCTGATGTAATCGGTGTTGTGTTTGTTGTGATCCGATGAATTGTTACATTATGATCAGTCTATCTATAAAATTTTGAAGTTATTGTTGCTGCAATCTTGTTGTGTTTAATGCTTGTCACTAGTGCACGAGTGACATGATCTTAGATTTAAGCTCTATAATTATTGCTTAGATTGTATCTACAAGTTGTTTGCACATTTCTATGTCCGAAACCCGAGGCAGAGTGACAGAAATGGGATAACTGGAGGGGATGGCTTAGATATGAGGATCACATGTTTTCACCAAGTGTTAATGCTTTGCTCGGTGCTCTATTAAAAGGAGTACCTTAATTACCAGTAGATTCCCTTGAGGCACGGCTGCCACCGACTGGTAGGTCAAAAGATGTTATGCAAGTTTCTCATTGCGAGCACGTATGACTATATATGGAAAACATGCCTACATGATTAATAAACTGGATGTTCTGTCTTAATGCTATAATAATTATGTCAATTGCCCAACGTAATTTGTTCACCCAACACTTGTTATTGGAGAGTTACCACTAGTGTAGATAGTTGGGAACCCGGTCCATCTTTCATCATCAAATACTCACTCGGTCCTATATGCCATTAGAAGTAGTATCAACTATTTTCTCGGTGCCATTGCCTCGTGTTCTGCTCTTCCCGTGTTAATGTTACTATTTCTCTCATATTACTGCTGCTTTCACATCACCCCGTTACTAGTGCTTTTCCAGTGCAGCTGAATTGACAACTCAGTTGTTAAGGCTTATAAGTATTCTTTGTCTCCCTTGTGTCGAATCAATAAATTTGGGTTTTACTTCCCTCGAAAACTGTTGCGATCCCCTATACTTGTGGGTTATCACTCCCTCGCATGAAAGCTGTCTAAGTAGGTTTGACTACCTTGTGCGCCACTACCGCCACACGATTAGTAGACACCTTGGTGAATATTTTGAAGCTCACATTAAGAAAACATATATGCCTATATTGCTGGATCTGTACCGCAATATCTTTTTTCGTTAGCAATGTTATGATCCCAAAATTTAGCTTCAATAAATGAAAACCCCCGGCCTGAAAGTGACCAAACATGGCCATTAGATCTTTTTTAATAACTTCCCAAAACCTCTGATAGAACTCTGCAGGGAATCCATGAGGGCCTAGTGCTTTGTTGTGCTCCATTTGAGCTATGGCTTCAAATACTTCTTCCTCAGTAAAATTAGTTGTTAAGAGGACATTCTCCTCCTCGGACAGTTGAGGGATATCATCATTACGATTTTCTATCATTTCAAAATAATTATCTTCAGGCAGTCCAAAGAGTTTCTTATAATATTCTGTAATGTACACTTCCAAATTATCGTCACCGACAATGGTGCCTTCTTCTTCCTCTAATTGGAAAAAAAATCTTCCTATGTTTGCCATTTGCAATCAAATGGAAGTATTTTGTATTGTTACCTCCCTCATGTATGTGTTTAACTTTAGCCCTTTGTGCCCATTTAATCTCTTCATCCCGTCGAATTTTATCCAATTGATCATTCGCTTGTTTTAAATCCAGCCTCTCCCTCTCAGTTAGAGGGAAAGTTTCGGCTTTGATATCTAGAAAATCTATTAAAATTAACAGACGTTTCTTTTTTTTTTGTACTTCCCACTTAGATTTTTTGACCAACCCCGCAGAAATTTGCGTAGATGCCTAATTTTGTTCTGCCGGGTCGCGTTTTCCCAATTGGACCATCTGCCCATTCAGTTGCAACTAGCTCATCAAAACACTCTTGCTCAAACCAAGATAGTTCAAACGAGAAACGAGCCCTATTCCCCCGATGAGCCTTACTTCCTGAATCAATCAGCAAAGGAGTATGATCTGACCCGGAGCGAGATTAATCTCTTACCGACACTAGTGGAAATTTTTGTTCTCACTCCACACTTGCTAGCACTCGATCCAACTTTTCATATGTCGGAATGACTCCTCTATTAGCCCATGTATACTGGCGATCAGCCGCCACAAGCATAGGTAAAGTTTCGGTGTCACATAACCGAACCAATTCAGACAAGAACTCGGTTTTACGTGTGTCTTGTGCCGCACCATACACAGATACTAAAATCCATTCAAAACCACCGTGTTTCAAACGGACATGAATCTTGACACAAAAGTCCCCATTCTCCACCCTTTTTATTTGAAGCGTTGATCCCAACAAGAATCCCCCCTGATCGACCGATCGGAGGCAAACAGAACCAAGCGAAATCAACACCTCCCGACAGACCAGAGATGACATAATTAGAAAAGTTCGATCTACCCGTTTCCACCAGCGCAATGAAATCTAACTGATATTCCCGAATAGTCTCTTTTACAAAACGATGCTTTCCAGAATCCCGAAACCCCTCACTATTCCAAGATATGCCTCTCAAACCTTCCATCTAAGAATATGCTTTTTTAAATCTAGTTCGAGTGCTCCTACGAAGCGGTACCTTATCAATCGACTTCTTCTTATTTCTTTTCTTAATAGCTTTTACCTCAACCGATAAATCAATAGCTATGTCATTATCCAACATATTTTCTTCATCAATCAAATCTTCACACAAGTTTGAAGCCTTCTTAACGACTAAACAGCTAGGCATACTTTCATAATTTTCACCAAGATATGGTCCGGTTCTCTTCACCCCTGTTCCAATAATTTTAAATCCGAGTAACATCACCCCGAAAGCTTCAGGGCTGGCGACAGCTAGAGTTGACAGACTCTTTTAGCTCACGAACTGGCCAAAGTGTTCTAGCGTGACCGTTGATGGAATAAGAGTAATATCTATCCAAATGAGTGCATCACACATGCATAACAGCACGCAACATTTGGAGTTGACCAAACTCTTCCATTCTCTCCATGGCCGGGTAACATCATCATATCTTGCATCCAGGTCTCACTCTGGCAACTGCAGCTCAACCCATATGCATCTTTCTGCATCTGGGATCCAATTAGGATCCATTAGCAGTTTAGCACCGCATTATCTTGAGCACCAACATCTCCAAATTCGTGTAGGAGATGTTCTTCGGCTCAATGAGTTGCTCCGGATCGAGTTCACAGAGTTCCGGCCGTTATCTCTCACCCTCAATATGCCGTGCTTTTTGTTTATTCTTTAGTGATGCAGGTGGGTTTTTTTTATATAAAAGACCCATCATTACTTAAAAGGTTTAAGTATCACACCCAGTATTTGCATAACTAGTATATACAAAGCCGCACAAATATCTAATCATCCAACAAGAAAAAAATATAATAAATCATCCAACAAGAAAAAAATATAATAAAGCGGGTGGGGTTCTTGTTTGACGCGGATGCGATAATATAAAATCCATGTGTACGCTTCTTGTTTGACGCGCATGCAAAAAATTCCATGTGACCGTTTCTTATTTGACATGGCAGCGAGAGTTGACTAAACTCTCTCCTCTCACAAATTGGCATCGCTTATGGAACAACATTATATAATAACTACTATACTAAACCTTAATAGATTCGATTTTTCTCAGATTTTTGGATTTTTTTTGGGATTAACGTGGTGCTGACACGTGCTGTTTGATGTTTCGGTTTCTGTAGCTTTTTTCCTGTGTAGCTTTTGGGGTTCCGCAGCAATTTGTTAGTCCACTTGAGCTTGAGTGGTGTGTTTTCTTGATGCTTTTCTGGTGTGACTTTAGCTATGATGGTTGGGGTAGTGGTGGGTCATCCTTTGCATGCTGAGTCTTCGTGGTCAAAGCGGTGGTGGATCTGTTTGGCCCCACTTCCCTTCAATTTGTTTTCCTACACGTTTCTCTCCCGATTCTTCTCCTCTCTTCCCCATTAATTTCTCCACCAATCTCCACCTCCACCGCCATGAGTGAGCCTAACCCTGCCTCAGTCTCCTCCATGGCGCTTCTCTTTTCGAACTGCGGCGGCGCAGGAGGCAAGGACGGAAACGGCGCCCACGACCACATCCCCAATAGCGACGCCAGCAGCTGCCAGTGTGATGGAGAAAGAGAAGGACCACGAGCCGCAGTCGCCCCCGCAATCGCTGTACAGGTACGTTCCCCTCATCTCCTCTTTATTCATCCCCTCTCTATATCTCTCATCTTCGATTTCTCTCTCAACAGGCGATGGCGTCGGTGAAGATGCAGACTTGTATCTTCTTATTGTCCAGTAAAAACTCCGCCCGCGCTTGCAATTTCTAGGATTTCAGTGGAGGTCGCCGGCGACGAGTCGTCCAGCCATGCTCATCTCCGGCATGGCCGTGCCTCCCGCTCCCTACTCGAGTTCCCTTCTCGATGGAGCAACTCAGCCTTCGGACAAACGGCCGCCGCCATGGCCCCCGGCGCCTCCGCCCGGCGCGGCTTCTCCAGTACGAGCGCACCTTTCTCCTGCCGCCTGCCTCCACTCACTCCTCACCAGGAGGAGGCGCGGCGCGGGAGGCTCCGGCGGGCCGCCGCCGACGAGCGCCTCGTGGGAGGCTCGGCCCGGCCGCCACCGACGAGCGATGAGGCTCTTCCAGGACCCCTCCGACGAGCGCGAGGAGGCGCGTCGCGGGCTGCGCCAGGCCGCCATAGAATACGCCACCTCACCTCCGATGAGCATGACCCGTGAGGAGGACGCGCACTGCATCGCGGAGAGGACTTCACCAGGACGCCCCCAACTTCTCCATGGCACTGCCTACGAGTTCGAGGAGGAGGCGCGATGCGGGGATTCCTGCACAAGTCTCCTTGCTTCCAGCTCTCCCATGTCTGGCTGGGCGCGGTTGCGAACCGTGGGTGGTGTCCTTCCTGGCTGTCGCCGTCAGGGCCGTCATCGGCGCCTGCCTCGACGTGCACGTCTTGGTGGCGTTCCTGATGATGTCGCCTGTGGTGGCTGCTTTAGGATGAAGGCGAGCACAAGCCCACGCTGCTGCAGTCCAGGGATTCTCCCAGTCACTGGTCCTGGTGTTCCCCGCCGCCGGCATCTTCGTTTGCGATTCTATCGGCGACGAGCTCTTCTTCTTTCCTTCTCTCGTACGTGATGCTTCAGTTTGACCTGTAGATCGGGTTCAATTTTTTTTGACGATTTAGTTTTCAGTTCGTTGATTTTTGTTTGCAAGCTCCTCCTGCTATTGATTAATTTCACGAGCGCGATGTTCCTCTGGTCGTCTCCTGGAACTCTTTTCTTTTACAGCTCCCATCCACGGAGAAGGCATAGAAATTTCAATCCCCTTTAAATCTTTATAATTCGCCAATCTAAATCCAAAGTACATTCACTTAGTTTTTTCTTTACATTGCAGTTTGGAAAGAATACCTGTTGTGATTCTCTGTCTTTTTTTTCCACTGAAACCATGCTTAGTATGCCGCTGCAAGAAAAGTTCCAGGTTCTACTCTTTTTCCCGATTGATGTGCTGCTAGGAATTTTTGTCCATCAAAGGCAAGAATATCACATCTGCTTTCGTGTATGCCATGTAGCTGCTCTTAGTGAAACAATACAATGTACTCTGTTTGGTACTGCTTGCTGAAGCGAGTGCCTGGACGATTGGTACAATATCAGGGCTTATTCCTATAAGTTTCTGCAGGTTCTCTATTAGTATGCGTGATGCTGCGCTGTCGGCGAGTCCGGCCTGGTTCTTCGCCTCCTCCAGTTTCGCGCCGTTGGCACGGCTTTGAAGATGCTACTGCTGGGTTGCCGGTGTACCATGCTGCTGATACACATCAAGGCAGGTGATATATAATTATAGTATCGCTGCTGATTTCAAGATAAATTTTGTTTACGAATGGTGACACAAATGTAGATAGATTCCAGTATTCACATTTGCTTTTACCGTCTCTTATTCAATGCTTATTCTTAATAATGCCAAAATCTAAGAACTGCAGTACAGACTTAATATTTTGACATTTATATCGTCTTTAGGAACATATCTTGGATATGACGTTATCATGGAGTGACGAAGTTGGTGTTGGGTTCAGAACTGCCTCATGCAATTTTCAATCTGATCCCAACAATTGAATACTAATTGATATGTTTAATTGTGCATTACTTATACAAAATTGCAGAAAATGGTACATAATCTCCTGAAGTTTTACAAGCATAATCAATCTAAATATGTGATGTTTTATACAGTTTCTTTTCCTGAAATTTTACATAATCTCCTGAAATTTTACAAGCATAATAAATCTAAGTATGTGATGTTTTATCCTGTTTCTTTTCTATATGCAAATTGCTAACTATTATTGTAGCTTTAATGCCTACTACATCCTTACTCATATTATTCTTAGTATTACCAGATTCAGGATTCTGTGTTGATTTCTTAAGGCCTTATGACGTTGGTACTTTGTTTTTACAATAGAAGTCCACCAAAGTGTTGTGGTAGGATAATCATCCTAACATAGCGACCCCCTGTTAACGAACAAGATAACCTTTATTATCGAGAGCTCCCGTACACAATTATGGTATGGAACTTTTCATTTGCAGAATGGTAGCATGCTTACGTCGATGCAATTGGGATCAAGGTTATAGAAGGCTTGAATTGATAAAATTGTTTTCAGTTTATAACCCAACAAGAAACATAGGTTAAAATGTGTATTCCAGATGGGAATAGTAAAAATCCTTGCACTCCTACTGTGTTGGAAAGCTTCATAGGTTTGCCTCATTTTGAACGTTCTACCAGAGGCATGTATCTAAATTTGCTGCGCAAAAGTGGTACAGACTATGACCGTTGATCATTTTAATGAAATGCTCAGCTGGACGATGCCACAAAATTTGATACTCCATAATGGCCTTCATCCTTTTACGATCTCTGTTGCATCATCTGGCATGTCAATCTTTTTTAGTTAAGCGTAGTCAAACTTCCGACAGTCTTCGGCTTCCCTGGGACTCGATCAGCTATATATATTTTGTTGGGCAAATATATGCTAAGAATGTTTGTATTCAGAATTTCTTAAAATTTCTCTCCAACTGGATAAGTAACCATTTCTGCAATAGAAAAAACTACATCTTTAATTATTAAGTTATTTAGGTCCATATGCATCATGCATGTACGCCCTAACTAGATAGCATTACTTACTTATATATGGAAAATATTTTGTTATCTAGCAGATTAACTCCTGTAAGTACATATGGATTTACTCAGTTTTCATTACATAATTCTCTTAGTCTCCCTTAACACAAGACGACTCCTCTTTCAAGATGCAGGGTTCAAAATGATTTGGGACTCTTAACATTCTATTTGACTGTAGCATAAACTTGAAGTTTTCCTAGCATGGTTTGTTATATTCTGTTCCCAGATTTACATATAGAGTTGATTTTTCATGTCTCAAGTACTGAAATGATTGGCTTGAGTGCTACAACAATTACATCCAGCAGCTTGTGCAATCATGCCTCTCAGTGGTACAGGAAATAATGAGGGATTTACACCAATTGGTCTATTTGAAGACATAACAACCCTGTCAGAAGATGGCAAAAATCCAGAAGCCACACCTCGGAATGAAGTCATGGAACAAATCCATTCAGAGTTGGGAGAGGTAAACAATAATTACTATCCAATTATTCTCAGCTGAATAAAAAGATTCACCTGGCCAGGTAAACATACATGACAGCTATCAGTAAGTAAACTGTATATCAGGACATAATTTGAAGTTTTCTTTCTTGCAGCAATTATCTGAGTTTTGACTTTATCAGGTTAAGCTGATCTAAATGCAAGAAATGAAAGATACTATCTCAATGTAACACAATTTTTGCATGAAAACAGTTACTCGACAAATCCCTTTTACCACAAACATAATATGTAATATTATCTGTCTGTAAGTGCCAAACATGGACACTTCCTACAAGGTATGATATTATGTATCTCTGTATCCATGTATAATTCAGGAATGCACTTTTGATCCCAGGTGACTACTACTATGCTCTCTATAATTGTCTTACTTATCTTCCTTTGTTTATCAGTGACTACTACTATGTTGTGTTTGTACAATAAAATGTACTTAGCAGTTCAGAGCCTTGCAGGCTTGCAGACAGAGATTTCCTCACGCTTCACTCCTACAAGATTAGCATGAAAGGGTAGATGGAAAAGATAACCAAGTTGTCTCTTAACTACTAGCTGTAACATGGACGAACTGTTCAAGTGATCCAAAAAAGTGTTCTTATTTTCTTTGCAAGTTTGCTGTGCCATTTTTGCTTTCTACACGCACGGATGCCATAGGATTGTAACAGTAAATAAAGATGAAGGTAGCTCGCGGCTCTCGACTGTGAAATCATTCAAACATGTAGCTTTAGGGACGAATTTTAGATTAATTATTGTAGAGTTCTATTTACTTAATTGCAGGACTCATTATAGGGAGAACATAAAATTTACATGAAACTGATGCATCCACAGAAATATGTATTATGTTAAAAGTTTTTGCAAGCATCAGATATCTCTTGAGTTTGTATTGTCTGTACGCATATTTTTACCACAATTTTGCATAACATCAGTGATATACAGAAGGTCTTTCTTCATATTAACCCTAAGGTTACTATATTATGAGCAAGTATTTCACATCAGTCTATTCCCCTAAGATTAAGATTACAGACACTGTTGTTAGCTGCTGCTGATGTCGAGTAACAGGTTATTAGTCATTGATAGTCTGTTTTCGGTTTTCTTACCGCGGGTGGAACTCTCAGCTAATTTGTCAACATTATTCAGTTCTTGGTTCTAGAAAAATCTCAAGCATTTTACACGGACGGATATTAGTAACCACGGTGTATGAAGTTGCATCCAGAAACATCCAAGGAAGAAAGCTTCAAGGTTTCTCTTTGAGAATTTAAGATTACTGAAGATGTAGAATAAATACAGTCTTTTCCTC
The DNA here is from genome assembly GCA_030979885.1 of Lolium multiflorum. NCBI lineage: Eukaryota > Viridiplantae > Streptophyta > Magnoliopsida > Poales > Poaceae > Lolium > Lolium multiflorum. The sequence continues at coordinate 260,279,663 of CM061753.1, forward strand.
ACGATGTTTGATGCCCTCTCCAGCAATGAGCGTGGGCCCCAGATTCTCTCCAAAATAGACAAGATCGCCTTAGTTTTTAGGCTCTCTGCACTATCCTCCATCCAGGTCAACATCAAGATACTAAAGGAGATCGCCGTCATCCTAACCTCACATGAAGAAGATACCGATGAAGACAAATGATAGGTGCAGTAGAATCAAATCAGCTATGGGCCTGAGCGTACCGTATGTTAGCAGTAGTGTAGATTATAGTCCATCCCCTCTCTAATGCAAATCCACCCATGTATTGGCACAAAAGCTTCAACATGATTTACCATGTAATTCATTCTAAGTATATTTACTAGCGTTTGAACCTTTTTAGTACCTTCAAGGGCACCACTACCTTTAAAAATACCAACACGCTGTGACTTCCACATTAAAAAAGGATTCTTACTAAATAAAAAAATTAACTAGATAATTACCATGGTCTGGCGCGGCGTGCCGCCGCTCCCTTCTTTGCTAGTTCTAGTAATGGATATGTGTGAAGCAGGCCCCTAGCTAGAGTTGGCTAAGCACTTGCAGTTAGGCCGTGTTTCCTTGTAGTTCCCACAGGAGACATTCATAGGGCGAGACAAGTGCCGTGACAGGAGATAGTTGTGACGCTGTGAGGGAATATAGCCTCATTAAGAGGTTACTCTCTTTCGCATCATTAGTACTTCCTCTGACCTGAATTAATTGACGCGGGACACTACTAAGACTAGTCACAATGCATAGTATCATATAGAAGTATCATGCGTATGATACAACTACATGTTACTATCTCCACAATGCATGGTATCATATACTAGTATCATAGTTTTTATATATTAATTGTTTTGTAGAATCTCAATGCAAATATGTGTACAAGATTTACTTGACATTATTTTCTAGTAGTATGTGCTATGATACTATCTACCTATGATACTAGTACACTCTCTCTCATCCTTAATTGCACTGCCATATCAGCATTTTGCATGCATGGAATGCATGATACTACCTATGATACTTCCATTGTGGGTAGTCAAGCCCTGTGTACTTTGTGCTTGGGCCCGCGTCGATCTAATCCGAACGGAGGGAGTACATTGCTATCACATAGCTTCCAACCCATGTGAACAGTTTTTGTTTGACGCAGATACGCACTAATGGAAAACCGGGCGTATTGTTCTAAATCTAGAGGGTCTTTAGTCCCGGTTGTCCAATTAGGACTGTCAAATCTGCCCAATTGGGACTGCCGCTGGGGCGGAGTATCTTTAGTCCCGGGCCTACTATTCCGATTTTAGAGGGTCTTTAGTTCTGGTTTGTAACACTAAATGGCTTTGTTGCCGCTGGGATTGCCAAATCGGGACTAAAGGTCCCAGCTTTAGTCCCGGTTGTCCAACCGAGACTACCAAATCGATACTAAATGCCCCACCTTTAGTCTCGATTGTAACACAACCAGGACTAAAGGCCCTCCATATTGGAAGTCCCGGTTGTGTTACAAAACGGGACTAAAGGCCATCCACGTGGGCTGCGAGCGGGCGCCGAGGCAGAGAACCTTTAGTCCCGGTTTGTAACACGAAACGGCTTGCATACTTTTCGTTCGATCACCCATCCTTAGGAGAAAAATACTTAGGGGTACCCAAACTTGACACGCCTGCCCGTCTTCATCATCGTACACGGGAATACGCAATATACGGTAATTGAAGATGGCGCACGGCTCGTACCGGTCACTGTCGCGGGTAGAGCGCCATATTTTGATGACGTGGCTCACATTTGACCCCATATGTCAGCCACATAGCTCCACACACACTATTTATTGAATTAATAAAAAAACAAAAAGGGATAAATTGAAAAATTAACAAAGAGATAAGGAACCCGGCGCGCCTCCCGGCTAGCACCAGCGGCGGCTCATGGATGGCCTCCGCCTCGTGCCGGGCTCGCCGCTGACGCGCCTCCTCCTCCATATCAGCACCGGCGGCCGGCGCTCCTGGCGCTAAGGTCGCGCTCAAGCTCCCTCTAGAGCCTCGTGGCGTTGCGCTGCTCCTCGGTGAGCTGCGAGGGCTGGATCTTGCTGACGGCTGCCATGGCCACGGCAGCGGTGGCAAGGAGGACGCTCGCAGAGACCTTGAGCGCGGCTACGTTCGCCGAGGCGAATGCGAGCACAGCCATGCGGGAGGTGGCTTGCGTGAGGGAGTTGGTGGAGGGGACGAGCGGGTGCTGGCCATGAGCGCGCCGACGGCCGGACGGGCACAGACGGGCGGAGGAACAGACAGCTAGCGGTGAGGACCCGTGGGGTCACGCAGTGGAGGTGGGTGATACGTCCAAAACGTATCTACTTTACATTTCTTTATTGTTTTGCCTCTAATTTGTGTATTTTGATACAACTAACACGGACTAACGCTGCAGCAGAATTGCTCCGTGTCTCGTTTTTGTGCAGAAATCCAACTTTAAAATCCTGAATTTATGCGAAAGGCCCTATTTTCCCGGGCCGAGAAGGGCAAGCGGTGGGGCCCGAGGCCCCCACACACTAGTGCGACCCGGAGGCGCCACCTTGTTGTGTGAGCGCCTCGGCGGCCCGACGCTCTCCTATGGACTATATACGCCTTTCGACCTAAAACGCCAGGGTACGACGATTTTTCAGAGAGACCATCCAGCCGCCGCCATCGCGAACTCCGCCTCGGGACCGGAAACTCTGTTCGGCACTCCGCGGGACGGGAATTGAGGGGATCTTCACCGCCATCACCACCGACGCCTCTCCATCAACCAGCCATGTTTCCCCATCCATGTGTGAGTAATTCCCCGCTGTAGGCTGAAGGGGATGGTAGGGATTGGATGAGATTGATCATGTAATAGTCACAAGATTGTTAGGGCATGGTGCCTAGTATCCGTAGATGTTACTTTTATGATATTGTTGCAACTTGTTATGCTTAATGCTTGTGTTATCACCAGATTTTGGCCAAATCAGGAGATGGGCGTAGGTGAAGATGGGCTTTGAAGATTACACGTGGAGCATCTGTGAAGCGGCCTCGCGCGAAGAGTTTGGGCTTAACTGCCTATGTATCTGTAATATAGTAGATCGCATCATGTTTAGAATTAACAGATAGAGTCTGGCCCGTGTACGGTTAGGTGCACGCCTCAATTAGAAAGTCCCTTGGACTATAAATATGTATCTAGGGTTATCGAGAAAGGAGGACAATCACGTTCACAACAAACACAAATCAGCGCATCGCCACCCCTTCCTTCGAGGGTTTCTTCCGGGTATCATCTGCCTGATCGCATCTCGCGATCTAGGCGGCCTTTATTCGTCTACCTTGTGCTGCTCGTTGAAGCGTTGTTGATGGCGAGCAACGACTACTTATCATTAGGTGTTTAGGGGCTCGCATTGGTGCTCGTGCATATCTGCGTGGCAATGCCGTCCTTCGACACCTAGCTGCCCTTACATCTATCTGGGTGTAAGGGCAGCATCTTGCTTGTTCGTTACTTAGTAGATCCGATCGTTATAGTTGCTCCTTGTTCCGCAAGGATTAGTTTAATATCTCCATAGTTAGGCCTTATGCTGGGGTCGGACGATCCGGTAGTGCGTTAGGTGTTGTTTACCGTTCCTACAAGGGATGTTCCGGGAATTAACGTAATGTTGGTTTTTAGGCCTCTTGTAGGGGTAGTTTGCATCATCTTCCGTCTCTGTAGGCCCGACTACGCGTAGGACGTTCCTGTTATGCGGTGAAAACCCTAAACCGTCGTAGATCGGTTTTTGTTTTGATCAATCAGGATCCCCATGTCATTGCAAATCCAACGTGAACCATGGGGCGATCGGCTTTTGAGCCGATCCACAGGCAACCCGAGAGCCGATAGGGCTCGTATTTAATGTTTACGTGTCTACCATGCAGGAACAATCGAAGCAATCTAACACCTTCCGATCGGGTCTAGGTCATGTGGCACGCCCTAGCAACCGCCAGACGTGGCCGGAAGACTTGGGACGACGCGAGGTGCCGGGTCCACTAAGCGGCCTTGGGAGCCTCCCGGCTCTTCGTGTTGCTTAACCATTGCCCGCCGTGGGTTTTGGCGAGGTAACACACGCCCGGTGGGACATCTTTCCGCAACATCCACGTCAACACCGACATCCGAGATGGCGGAGGAACAGATCACTCGAGGATCTCCTGCGGAACACAAGAAGAAGTACGATGAGCTGAAGGCCATCGTTGAAGCCGAACTCATCGGCTCCTTTGAGAAGACCCGTTCGCATGGCATCAGGTTCAAAGGGTTCACACCACAAGGCGTCCTCGAAGGGTTGGATCTGTCTCTCCCTTCGAGGAACGTACCAGAGCCCTGCGACAAGAAATCAACTACGTGGTGGCTCATTCGCCGCATCGGCATTGAGAGCTGGTAAATACTTTGGAGCGCGTTGCGCTCCAGTGGTGCAAGAGATCATGAAGCATCGCATTCTTCAGACCTCGCTCTAGGGACTCACCTGGGGAGAGGTGCAACTCCACACCAGCCACCATTGCCGTACGCGATGGCAGCTCCACAACAACAAGGTTCACCATACGTTGTCTACAAGGTTGGAGGTGATCCGGCGACTACCAATTCCTACATGAGCGCCCAAGGAGATCCCGCACGGATACGTGTACACGTTTGTGCGGATCTGCAACAACCGGACGCGGCGATCCAGTCTCCACGAGGAGAATTGCGGAGCGGGAGCAATTGTTCTAAGGGAGGGACGGTTGCGCGGCTGGGAGTTTGGGAGCAGACGTCGAGAAACAAAGCGTGGCTAGCTAAATATGCCCACCGCACCAATCCATGAAAGCTCACCACCTCGCCTCCACGCGGATCAGATCGGTGCGCCTTGAGAGACCGCTTCGGCATCTGCAAGAAGAAGATAATCGGCCATTCCAAGCCGTACCCCAACGAGTTTGACCTGATCCCACTACCACCTAAGTATCGGCTCCTGACTTCACAAAATTCAGTGGACCAGAAGGTTCTAGCTCAATTGAGCACGTGAGCCGATACTTGGCCCAGCTTGGGCATGGTTTCAAGATCGGATCAGCTACGGGTGAGGTTCTTTTCGCAATCCCTCACCGGTCCAGCTTTTGGATGGTACACCTCGTTGCAGCCAAATTCTGGTGCGATCATGGAAGCAGCAGAGGAGTTTCACACACAGATCATTCGGAAGCTACGAAGCTGGCATTGCCGAGCTAGCACGTGTTCGGCAAGGCGAGAGAGACAGTGTCTGAATACATTCAGAGTTTCAACCGTCAAGAACCGATGTTATTCGGTTCATTTATTTGAGAAAGAAGCGCCCGAGCTGGCCGTGGCGTGCCTTGGCGCCATTCAAGGATCTCGACGTTCCAAGTGGAGTACTGATTGGCGCACATGGTCCGAGATCGACCTTATATGAACAAACGCCATCCAGAATCTGTACCAAGACAAGTACAAGCGCGCGATAAGCCTGGTCAATGCTGATGAGGATGAAGATTCTGCGGAAGATCAGGAAGTCAGTAGGCCGAATGGACTCGGACGGCGTACCTGTGTCTGCCAAATGGGTGAATCCACCGGGGCCTCCAAGAGGGTTTGATTTTGATGTGAGAAAAGCGAGCAGATTTTTGATTTGCTGCGAAGAAAACAGCTGAAGCTACCCGAAGGCCACAAGATCCCTACGCACAAAGAGATGAACGGTAGGCCATACCGCAAATGGCATCATACGTTCACGCACACCACCAACGACTGCAAAGTACGCGCACAAATTCGTATGGCGATAGAATCAGGCCGATTAACTTTCGGACACTTTGCCATGAAGGTAGACATGCGTCCGTTTCCCGACGTCAACATGGTGGACCCAAGCCACTCCATAAGGGAGCCAGGGTTCTCCTTTAGTGTCAACATGGCAGGCTTGTGAACCGCCATGGCACGGACAAAGCAGAGGCAGCCACTCTCGTGGCAAAGATAAAGAGGAGGCCGTTCCACGACCGGCCCCAAGATGATGATAGACGGTACCTAACCGAGGAGGAGGTGAGAAGCATACGGTATCAACGCCCACTCTCCGTGCATCTCCTCAACAAATATGAGCGACGACCGACCGTCGGCGCTACGACGAAGACGATGAAAGATATCGTCGGTCTGATGCAGAAAGACGGAGGTATCGTCGCATGATGGAAACAACGACGGGTACGAGCGTCACGCTAGAGGCAGGTCAAGGGAGCAAGATGACATGATAGGCATTGGAACTGTCCTTTCTTCAAACATTGCTGGGACTCAGAATGAGCCGATTGCCAACAATCGAGAACTGCCCAGAATGCAAACAGCAAAGGAGGAGGACGAATGAAGTTTCATTGTTCAAGCGTCTAGGGCCTCTCCCTCCTCATAATAAACGAGCTGAGTCATCTCAAGAAGAAGACTTTGAGGAGTCAGATGGAGAAGAAGATAGGTATCACCGGCCAGGTGGTGCCCCTGATGGACTCACCATTCTCGGAAGCGTAGGGTGCGGCGGCTGCCGAAACCTGGAGGAAGCCGAGGCACGTGCACTGTACGTTGAGGAAGGCGCCCGATCTGGCCGTGAAAATTCAACAAACATTGGAGACGAATGGCGCCCGCCAAAGAAAGTATGGCGCCCAAACGAAAGCCGATGCACGGGCATCGGCCGATGATGCAGGCATCGGCCGACACGAACATGGTGTTCATACTCCCGTCGGAGCTTCGCGCTCCAAACGGAAGTATCGGTGGCTCAATTCGATCGGTCCACGGCCAGTTATCTTTGAGAAGCTACGAGATAGAAGCTACAGCATTTGAAAGCCCTATACCCGAGGGGTTATATCAACGGGCAGCTCGTCAGCAAGATGTTGGTTGACACGGGCGCAGCCAACATAATGCCGTATTCCATGCTACGACGGTTGGGGCACTCAGTGATGATCTGATCAAGACCAACGTCACATTAAGCGATTTCAACGGCCAAGCGTCGGGAAGAAAGGTGTTGAATGTAGAGCCCGTAGGTCAAAACCATACCTACCGCGTTCTTCATCATCGACAGCAAAAGCAATTACGCCATCCTATTAGGAAGGGATTGGATTCACGCTAACCTGTTGCATTCCATCTACAATGCACCAATGCATCATACAAATGGGATGGAGATGAAGTGGAAGTCGTTCAAGCAGATGACTCAATCGAGATATCGTTAGATGCCATGAGTGTTTGGGAAGCAGATAACCAGAGCCGCTCTCGGAATCAGTTGAAGGTTGTGAGCGCATCGAAGCTTCGAAAAATGGGGTAAGGCTGGTTTATCCACCGGCCCGACAGAGTAGCAACGTCCAAGGCCATGGACGTACGTGGCAAGGCCGATCCCTGCGATCGGCCCTCAATGAAAAGCAAAGGATCTTATCTCCAGCATGTCACGTACAGTGGAAAACCAAGAAGTGCTAAACCTTCACGAAGCATTGCAATGAAAAGGGAGGCCGATTCCCGCAATCAAAATTATCCTCATACGATTTGTCGTGTTGACATTGATCCAACGAGATGGAAGAGCCGATACCATCAATTACTTGACGAGAATCGGCTCGGGGGCACATAGATGGATGAGACACGAGGATACGAAGCTTGGAGTGGATGTCAAAAGCCCAGCAGAGCAGCTCAAGTATGGGGGGCGATGCATAAATAAATCGGCCATATGAAAAATTGAAAATCCAAAAATTTTGGGCACAGCCGATGCGGAGACATCGACTTAAGAATTAAAAGCCGATGCACGGCCATCGATAGGGATACGACTGTTACAAGAAGAAGCCTAATGGAGCAGTCATCGAGTTACGTAGCGAGGCTCTACTGGAGGAGCTCCTCAGTGGAATTGTTGGTGGCTCCGTTAGCAAGTCTTCAAGATCAGCAGCGCCTGCGTAAGCATGCAGATCAGGTTAGGATCATGAGAACAGCCGATGACCATCCAATTGGCTGTGATGTTTTCTCCTGGGCTTGACCAAGGTGACGACTTCATCAAACATCCTCACCGAAGCTGCATCAGTCTGCCCGAGGTGATGAGCCAATCTGAGCAGCAAGACGCAAGAATGGAGCTAGGAGGAGTTCGAGGGCCACTACGTTTGAGGCTTCTTAGTTCAAGGGAGCTGCTGATCCTTCCAAAGCCATCCTAGCGCATTGGCTCCTTGGGCGTAAGCTTTCATGCCCTGCTTTGATGAAGAGCTGGAGTGGCTCGGGGGGCAGCTCGCCCTGAAATATTGATGATGATCTGGAGAGCCGACTTTGTTGGATGCTGACGCACTACAGTTGGGAAGCCGATGATGGCCCATTCGGCTGGTACACTTTTATCTTCGCCTTGACGAGGCTCGGTGGGCAGCTCACCCTCAAGGTTCGTTGTTTTGGGGGCTAGAGCCACCAATTTGAAGAGGGAGCCATCATAGTTGATAGGCTTTGGGCCAGTTTGTTGCTGCAAAGAAACGAGCATCGCAAGGAAAGTTGTAGGCGATCAAGATTCTCGCAATGGTCCTAGAGTTCTCTGAAGGCATCGATTCTGGAGTCTTGCCGATTAAAACTAACATTAAGCTCAGGGGATTTGGGATTTCCAAGATCTAAGACCGATGCGTTGTCATCGGCTCATTGAGCGTTGATCAGGCTAACAATCGGCAAAATCAAGACAAGGGAGAATCGGCTAAATCAGTTTGCAAGGAATCGGCAGAGTCAAATTGGGGAAATTTCTTCATCGATAATCAGATTTCTTACATGAAAAGAGCTGATTGCTCTCAAAAGGAAGGCCTAGGGGGATACCTTGCCCCTCCTACTACTACTGATCCTATTCTAGGGATCCTATCTAGGGGCCGTTGCTGCCCTCATCATCGTTATCGCCGCCATCGGCGCTGCTCCCGGCCGACTCGTCGTCATTGCAGAGCGGCCGGGCAGGACCTTCATTGTCCTCGTCCTCCCTGCTCGTCGGCGTCGTCGTCGTCGGCCGGGTCGCTAAGATTGCCCGGCCAAGGGCGAAGCGCTGGCCGGCGGCTCGTCGGAAGAGGTCTTTTCTCCTCCTCTTCTTCCTCCTTCACCTCCGGAGGAGGTGAAATCATCCCAGGAGAAGCGGTCGCCGTCGCTCTCCTCCTCCGATTCCCCCATCTGCGAGGAAGCGGAGGTCGCTCTCCCCGTCGGTCGAGGACTTGTCGTCCTCCGACCAGACGGAGAAGTCGTGGCTCGACTCTTCCCCGTCGGCAATGGCGCGGCGGATGTTGGCCGCGTGGGCCTCTCGCGGGTCCCACTCTGGCGTCGGCTCTCGGAGGGTGGAGGATTGGACGGAGAGGCTTGATGCAGCGGAGGAGGAAGAAGAAGAAGACATGGTGTCAGAGGAGGGCTTTTGGAGGGCTAATGCGAAGGGGATGAAGAAGGAAATTACGAAAAGTGGCTAAATAAAAGGGGATATGGCAGAGATTTAATGCTCAAGCAGTTTCCGAGGACGTGGTGCCAAAACTGTCAAATCGTGCAGAGAAGTTGAGAAGCCAAGACGTCATGTTGAAGAATACTGCGATGGTTCTGCTCTGCCACGACATGACCCCTCGAAGGAAAGACAGATGGTTTTGAAATTATCATTATCAAAACCAGGGGGGCATGTGTTATCACCCGATTTTGGCCAAATCAGGAGATGGGCCGTAGGTGAAGATGGGCTTTGAAGATTACACGTGGAGCATCTGTGAAGCGGCCTCGCGCGAAAAGTTTGGGCTTAACTGCCTATGTATCTGTAATATAGTAGATCGCATCGTGTTTAGAATTAACAGATAGAGGCCCGTGTACGGTTAGGTGCACGCCTCAATTAGAAAGTCCCTTGACTATAAATATGTATCTAGGGTTATCGAGAAAGGAGGACAATCACGTTCACAACAAACACAAATCAGGCGCATCGCCACCCCTTCCTTCGAGGGTTTCTTCCGGGTAAGCATCATGCTGCCTAGATCGCATCTCGCTATCTAGGCAGTATACGTTTATTCGTCTACCTTGTGTTGCTCGTGCTAAAGCGTTGTTGATGGCGAGCAGCACTACTTATCATTAGGTGTTTAGGGGCTCGCATTGGTGCTTTCTCGTGCATATCTGCGTGGCAATGCCGTCCCTCGACACCTAGCTGCCCTTACATCTATCTGGGTGTAAGGGCAGCATCTTGCTTGTTCGTTACTTAGTAGATCCGATCCGTTATAGTTGCTCCTTGTTCGTAAGGATTAGTTTAATATCTGCATAGTTAGGCCTTATGCGGGGTCGGACGATCCGGTAGTGCGTTAGGTGTTGTTTACCGTTCCTACAAGGGATGTTCCGGGAATTAACGTAATGTTGGTTTTTAGGCCTCTTGTAGGGGTAGTTTGCATCATCTTCCGTATCTCCTAGGCCCGACTACGCGTAGGACGTTCCGGTTATGCGGTGAAAACCCTAACTGTCGTAGATCGGTTTAGCTTTGTTTCGATCAAGCAGGATCCCCATGTCATTACAAATCCAACGTGAACCATGGGGCGATCGGCTCTTTGAGCCGATCCACAGGGCAACCTGAGAGCCGATAGGGCTCGTATTTAATGTTTACGTGTCTACCATGCAGGAACAATCGAAGCAATCTAACACCTTCCTGACCGGGTCTAGGTCAGGTGGCACCCTAGCAACCGCCAGACGTGGGTGGAAGACTTGCGGGACGACGCGAGGTGCCGGGTCCACTAAGCGGCCTTGGGAGCCTCCCGGCTCTTCGTGTTGCTTAACCATTGCCCGCCGGTGGGTTTTGGCAGGTAACAGCTTGTCACTAGGGCCCGAGTGCCATGATCTCAGATCTGAACATGTTATTGTTTCATCATGATATGCATTGTTTATTGATCTTACCCGCAAGTTGTATACACACGTTGCCGTCCGAACCTGAGGCCCCAAAGTGACAGAAATCGGGACAACCGGAGGGGAAGGCGGTGATGTGATGATCGCATGTGTTCACGGAGTGTTAATGCTTTGCTCCGGTACTCTATTAAAAGGAGTACCTTAAGTAGTTTCCCTAGAGGCCCGGCTGCCACCGGCTAGTAGGACAAAAGATGTTGTGCAAGTTTCTCATTGCGAGCACGTACGACTATATATGGAACACATGCCTATTGATTGATTAGTACTTGGATACCGCTTTATTATTACCTGCAAATGCCCTACCATGATTATTATATGAATTCTCTCATCCATGCAACGCCCGTTCATCCGTCCCTGTGCCTACAGTATTTTAATCCTGCTGTTTACTATAATCACTATTGCTGTCTTTATTTCACTACTGCTGTTATTTCACTATTTCTACTGCTATAAAACTGTTGCTACTGATAAACTCTTGCGAGCAAGTCTGTTTCAGGTGCAGCTGAATTGACAACTCCGTCGTTAAGGCTTACAAGTATTCTTTGTCTCCGCTTGTGTCGAATCAATAAATTGGGTAATATTTCCCTCGAAGACGTTGCGATCCCCTATACTTGTGGGTCATCAAGACTATTTTCCGGCGCCGTTGCCGGGGAGCATAGCTTTATTTGCAAGTTCACTTGGATTGATATTGTTCGCTGCAAATTCTCCATCATGGGTAAACCTCGCGATACTAAAGTCGCCATATTACCATCCACTACAAGAAAAGGTACAACTCTGAGTACCTCTGCTGCTCTTGATTCACCATCTGTGATAAGTCAACTTGTTTCACCACCACAAACTTCACGTGTTGGTATTCTGCTGAATCTGAAAATTCCTCCGATAATTTTGATGATGCTTCTACCGTGCTTGATAATACTGGTTCATTAGGTCCTTTTCTAGATGCTACAATTGCTAGGTCTAGACAAATTGAAACTACTGAAACTCCTAATGAAAATACTGTTACACCTGTTAATTCACCTGAGATTGATGATCTTGATGAAGATTATGTGGAACTTGATGATGATTTTATTGATAAATGCAATGCTACTACTAGTACAAGTAACCTTGAAAAGCTTATTGCACAACATGCTGTTAGATATAAACTGTCTCCTGATCCTAAATTTGCCACATCTCCTATAAACATTAAGGATAAAGAGTATGCTTTTCTCTTGATTTATCTCATATATCTATTGTTGAGAAAACACCTTTCCGTGGTACTGAAAAAAGAGTGTTGTAGAACATATGAATGAGCTTTCTACTTTAGCTTGTTTTCCGATGATGTTAAGATGCGTACTTATTTTGTTGCTAAGATTTTCCCATTCTCATTAAAGGATGATGCTAAGATTTGGTATAATAATTTGCCTCCTGATTCTATTGATAGTCCAAGTTGTTTGCTTGATGTTTTCTTTCGGAAATACTTTCCCGCTAGTGCTCAACATATGGCTCTGCAGAGAATTTATAGTTTTGATCAAGAAGATGGAGAGAAATTGCCTGAAGTTTGGGCAAGATTTTGCTCTCTTATTAGAGCTCGGCCTGGACATGATTTGGAAAAGCATGATTTACTTGATATATTTTATAGTGGACTAACCATTGAGTCTAGGGCATACCTGGATAGTTGTGCTGATTGTGTTTTCAGGAAGAGAACTCCGGACGAAGCTGAAGAATTATTGGCAAAGATAAGCAAAAATCATGATGATTGGTCTACACCTGAACCAACTCCGACACAAATACTGAAGAAGAGGGGTATGGTTGAATTAAATGATGAAGATATGAGGGAATCCAAGAAATCTCTTATGGAGAAAGGTATTAAATCTGAAGATGTGAAGAATGTGCCTCCAATAGAAGACCTATGTAAGATAATTCCCCTTCATCCACAATTGAGGTACATTCTCTTCAACGCTTTGATAGAGGAGATATTCCATATTCAAAACCTCCGATCAATGTTTAGATGAATTTGATAATTATATTGTTAAGCAAAATAATTTTAATATGAGAGTAGAGAATCATCTAATGGAAAATACTCAAGCTATTAGTAAATTGCATGATATTGTGGAGAGAACCTCCAATGATGTTAAGATGCTTGTTAAACATTTTAATATGATTCAAACTCAAATTGATCAACTTACTAAAGTGCAAAATGACCTGTTAAAAAATAATCATGAAGAGAAACAAGTTTATGAAGTAACAACTAGAGCGGTGTTTCTACCCAGGATCCTCTATATCCTGAAGGGCACCCCAAAAGAATTGAACAATATTCTCAACGAACTAAAGAAATTAGTAGTCCTTGTAAGGAAAAGAAGAAGAAACATAAAACTGTTGTAGAATCCTCTGAACCTGTTAATGATCCTAATAGTATTTCTATATCTGATGCTGAAACTGAAAGTGGTAATGAACATGATGAAGATAATGATAAGAATGATACTCCTGATAAATAAGAAATTGAAAAAGAACCTGAAAAGCATGATAAAAATAAAAAGTACGCTAAAGAAGATTTTATTACAAAGAAACATGGTAATGAGAGAGAACCTTGGTTTCAAAAGCCAATGCCTTTTCCTGCTAAGAAACTAAAATCAAAGGAGGAGGAACATTACAATAAATTTTGTGATTGGATGAAACCTTTAATTTTGCAAATCCCTTTGACTGATGCTATTAAATTGCCTCCTTATTCAAAGTATATGAAAGATATTGTCTCTAACAAAGGAAAATTCCCAATGAGGAGATTTCCACTATGCTCGCTAATTACTCTTTCAATGGTAAGGTTCCAAAGAAGCTGGGAGACCTAGGTATACCGACTATTCCTTGTTCCATCCACAATAATTATGTTAGAACTGCTGTATGTGATTTGGGAGCAGGAGTTAGTGTAATGCCTTTTTTTCTTTATAAGAGACTTGATTTAGATAAGTTGATACCAACTGATATATCTTTGCAAATGGCTGATAAATCTACTGCTATTCCTGTTGGTATATGTGAAAATGTTCCTGTTCAAGTTACTCAGCATTGCTTGATATTAACTGATTTTGTTGTGTTGGAAATGCCGAAGATGATAATATGTCCATTATTCTTGGAAGACCCTTTCTTAATACTGCAGGGGCTGTTATTGATTGCAATAAAGGCAAGGTTACTTTCAATGTTGATGACAAGGAACATACTGTCTATTTTCCCAAGAGGATTGATAAAGTATATGGAGTTAATACAATTTTTAATGTGAAAACTATCAAAGTGGGATCCATTGATTGTCCTATATATGAGCCTAAAGAAGAATATCAAACTCTTGTGATTGGATCCATATCAATTCAATATAAGGTAACATGATTTATTTGAGGTTTATTTCTTCTTATGTCATATAAAATTTATTTGGTAGCAAGACTTGATCAACCTTGTTAACAAGTATATTTTAATGCATAAGAGAGCTAAACAATATTTCTTTCTTTCTTCCTCCACTTGTTTTACTTGCTGTAGCACTTTTTGTTTTGCAATATGCTTTAGTTGATAAGATTTTGGAAATCATTTTCCTGCGCAGTAATAATTAATTTAACACCCAGAAATGTGCATTTTTCGAAGTTCTCAAAAATTTACAAAAATTATCTGGTAGTCTTATTTTTCGAAGGAGCATCTGGAGCACACTGGGATGACATGGGGCACCGGTGGCACCCACCGGCGCGGCCGCAAGGGGGCGCGCCACCTGGTGTGTGGGCCCTCCTTGCCCCACTTCATCATCCCTTTCACTCATTCTCTTCTCTCTCCCGAAAAAACTCGTACTCACTTTCTCTCACTCGCGTTTCGCTCAAGAACTCACGATTTCTCGATCTCTTTGCAGATTTCTGTCTGAAATTTGGCACATTTGCTCTCCGGTATGTGACTCCTTTGATTATCCAATTAGAATTTTATTTGGTTGTGTATATTTTGAATATTTTGCTGCTGTAGGTAACATGTTTAGTGAGCTTGCATGCTTGTTCTAAGTGGTAGAAACTAGTTTTGATGCATGTTTAGTACTCTAGCAAGTTCCTATAGTAGTTCCCCTCAATTATATACCTTGAAATCAAATTTTATAATGATTGTTGAAGAATTTCAGAAAATGGAAGGAAGTAGGCACCAACTAAACCAACAAGAATTGGAGGTGCAGCAAGTCATGAGAGTTCCGCGAAGAGGGAGTATACCCCTCTTATTACCCATGCACCGATTTTATGCGGAATGCAGGAATCCTGCAAGATGTTCAAACACTGATTTCCAATGCAGGGTTGGAAGGTTTTACTGTTGGTGAACCTTACCAATATGCTAAACTAACAGTGTCGGTTGTGCAGGATTTCGAATTTCATCGGTCTCAAACTAACCCCATGGTCCGATACAAGATTTATAACAAAACTATCAACTTGCCTTTTAGTGATTTTTGTGCAGCAATTAGAGTGCCGCAGTGGGGATCATGTGAGAAGGTCAGGGGAATGCCGCGGGGGCTCTCGAATCTTTATACAATGATTTGTCAACGGAGAAGCTTCTCCGATGATGGTGGTAAGATCAGTAGCATTCAACTCCCAGCTATCCGCTACTTTGCTTATTTCGTTACAAAGTGTGTTCTTGCTATAAAGAATGCAAGTAAGTTGTCTGTCCAAGATATGGCTTTCTTAGCTGCCGCTTTGCAACAGGATAGGACTTATAATTTAGGTGCTTTAATAGCTTGTAGACTTTCTACTAACCGTGAGAAGGGAGGAATTTGTGGAGGTCTTATCGCCTCTCGCTTATTAGCTATGTATGGTGTAGAACCTCACCACCTAGATATTCCGCTCTCCATGGAGAAACTTGATGTTATTTCCATGATTAAACATGAGTTTATTTCAGATGCGTCTAACTTGAACAACCTGTATTATAGGATAACATTTTATAAGAAAAATTGGAGAATAACTAAGAAAATTGAAAAACTAGTACGATTGCCTGCACCTGCTCTGCTTAACCTTGATTCCAGGAAAGGTTGGTCAGTCACAGAAAATGAGCTAAATGCATACATAGAAAGGAAGGCCATCATGCAAGGGTCGGCACGGAGGAGGCCGAGGAGCACCCCGACTATTCATGCGATGCAGCGAGCTCCTCATATCAACATTATGGTCATGTGGAGCCTCCACGACATTCTTCTGCGCAGGGGCCTTATTATCACTCCATGTACGATCCACCGGCGTGGAACCCCGACCCTCGTTGGGAATGAACTCCACTTAGGCCAAAAGCCTAAGCTTGGGGGGAGGTATACCGGCATCACTCATTCTTTGCATATTATGGTTGTTGGATACTTGTACATACTTGTTTAGTTTCTTAGAGGGAGATGATATTTGGGGAAGTGCTGTCCAAAAACAGATTCTGGGCTGTTACCAAAAAAATTCGTACGCACAGCCAGAACGTTATTTTGAGTTGCAAATTTTTGAGCATGTGCCCCAGGTTATTATCTAACTTTCATTAGTTGAATACTTGTTGAGCTGAGCAATGGAAGATTTTTGTTAATTTCGATTTCTGTACTGCTGTCAGATTTTGGCAGATTTCTGCCATCCTGCTTTTCTGTGTTTCTGTTAGTTTGCATTCTATTGTTTCCGCTTTGTTTCTTTCCTAAAACACAAAAAGACTAAAAATATTTATGTTGTTTCTCTTCACCATTTGTTTATTTGGTTCTTTGCTCTTATTTGCTATCGTTGGTTTGCTATGAGAAAACCCAAAAAGATTTTGCTTTGTTTTCTTGTTTCCTTTTGTTCTTGTTTCTAACCGAAAACACCAAAAATATTTGTTGTTCTTCTTTGGTTTTGTAAAGTTCATTAGGGAGTTCAGAGGTCTCCGGTGGTTGGAGCTTGGTTTCATTCCATATTATTATTCAAGCTGCACAAGTGAAAGGTAATAATGACGATCTACGGCAATTTGACTGCGGTGAGAGGCTGGTTTGAACTCTATTTGTTTTCATTTTTGTACATATACTCATCCATGTGAGCATGCTTAGTTGGTTCATATGAGGTATATGTAATTTAATGAAAGTCTAGTATTTTATGATCTCTCATGATTAGTTCCAATTTATTAATAATGAGTAGCATGTCATGAATATTTGCTTGCATTGTTTTATTCATAAATCGGTATGACATTGTGGTATCCTCCTCTGAATAATTCACTTGAATCGACTTGGCACATGCTCACGCATGCATATGACTAAACAAAAGTCAATTAAGCCTCGATGATTTACTTTGCTTCAGAGTTCTTGTATCACTTTTATGCCTCCGTTAATTTTATTTTGTCGCAAGCATGATTATGACGTTATTGCTCTCTTGATTGTCGCTTCCAGTCTATTGCTAGCCTCCACTTGTACTGAGCGGGAACGCTGCTCGTGCTTCCAAACACCTGAAAACCAAGTTGTTCCAAAGTGTCCACCATAAATACCTATGCATGGCATTTCAAACCATTCCAAGTAAATTCTCATGTGCTACCTTTAAACCTTCAACTACTTCTCAATTTGTGTTAATGTTTTATAGCTCATGAGGAAATATGTGGTGTTCTATCTTTCAACCTTGTCATTTACTCCGGACAGACTTTCACCAATGGACTAGTGGCACATCCGCTTATCCAATAAATTTGCAAAAAGAGCTGGCAACGGGGTTCCCAGCCCCAATTAATCAACCTTCATTAATAATTCTCTTCACGTGTTTTGCTCTGATTCATGTAAGCAACTTAACCTGCAAATAGACACTTCCCCATGGTATGTGAATGTTGGAAGGCACCCGAGGATTCGGTTATCCATGGCTTGTGTAAGCAAAGGTTGGGGGGAGTGTCATCCATAATGAAACTAAAATACATGTGTAAATAAAAGAGAAGAGGGATGATCTACCTTGCTGGTAGAGATAACGTCCTTCATGGGAGCCGCTCTTGAGAGTCTGGTTGGCGAGGTGGTTAGAGTACCCACTATCATTCGTTGACAACAACAAGCACCTCTCAAAATAATTTTACTTCTGTCTTTGAAAAATGAAAAGCTCTAGCACATGTTAATCCCTGCTTCCCTCTGCGAAGGGTCAATCTTTTACTTTTATGTTGAGTCACCATCCTTTCTTTGAGCACTTTCTTGAGAGCATGACTGTCATTCTTAGTATAATATGCTTGTCCCAAAATATGATCAGCTGAGGTATAACTTTGATGCTTTTATCTTTGACAAATTTACTTCTAGTCTTTCTATGAACTTCAGAGGTGCCTGGGCATTTATGTTTTGCCACAAATACAGGCAAGCGAGATACCACTTTATCATATCCTTCTATGAACATTGCAATCCTGCCTATTGAAGTGCTTCATGATCCTTGTTATTAGTTTGTTGGTATCTCTTTTATGATTGACACAATTACTAGATGATCTTATTTGCATGTACCTTATTATGAATTGCTTAAGCACTTGCCATATCATGAGAATATTTACATCATATGAACAAATGTGTTCGTGAAAGTTCTTTATCGCACTCAGTTGTTAACTGAATTGCTTGAGGACAAGCAATAAGCTAAGCTTGGGGGAGTTGATACGTCCAAACGTATCTACTTTCCCTTTTGCTATTGTTTTGCCTCTAATTTGTGTATTTTGGATACAACTAACACGGACTACCGCTGTTTTCAGCAGAATTGCTCTGGTGACTCGTTTTTGTGCAGAAATCCAACTTTTAGGAAAATCCTCGGTATTTATGCGAAAGGTCCTATTTTCCCAGAATACTGACGAAGCCAGAAGGGCAAGTCAGGTGGGGGCAGGCCCCCACACACTAGGCCGGCGCGGCCCCGGGCGCGCCGCCTTGTTGTGTGGGCGCCTCGGCGGCCCCCACTCTCCTCTGGACTATATACGCCTTTCGACCTAAAAACGCCGGGGGTACGACGATTTTTCAGAGACCATCCAGACGCCGCCGCCATCGCGAAACTCCGCCTCGGGACCGAAACTTGTTCTGGCACTCCGCCGGGACGGGGAATTGGAGGGGATCTTCACCGCCATCACCACCGACGCCTCTCCATCAACCAGCCATGTTTCCCCCATCCATGTGTGAGTAATTCCGCCGTAGGCTGAAGGGGATGGTAGGGATTGGATGAGATTGATCATGTAATAGTCACAAGATTGTTAGGGCATGGTGCCTAGTATCCGTAGATGTTACTTTTATGATATTGTTGCAACTTGTTATGCTTAATGTTTGTCACTAGGGCCCGAGTGCCATGATCTCAGATCTGAACATGTTATTGTTTCATCATGATATGCATTATTTATTGATCTTACCTGCAAGTTGTATACACACGTTGCCGTCCGGAACCCGAGGCCCCAAAGTGACAAATTGGGACAACCGGAGGGGAAGGCGGTGATGTGAGGATCACATGTGTTCACGGAGTGTTAATGCTTTGCTCCGGTACTCTATTAAAAGGAGTACCTTAATTTCCAGTAGTTTCCCTAGAGGCCCGGCTGCCACCGGCTGGTAGGACAAAAGATGTTGTGCAAGTTTCTCATTGCGAGCACGTACGACTATATATGGAGCACATGCCTATTGATTGATTAGTACTTCGATACCGCTTTATTATTACCTGCAAATGCCCTACCATGATTATTATATGAATTCTCTCATCCATGCAACGCCCGTTCATCCGTCCCTGTGCCTACAGTATTTTAATCCTGCTGTTTACTATAATCACAACTGCTGTCTTTATTTCACTGCTGCTGTTATTTCACTATTTCTACTGCTATAAAACTGTTGCTACTGATAAACTCTTGCGAGCAAGTCTGTTTCTAGGTGCAGCTGAATTGACAACTCCGCTGTTAAGGCTTACAAGTATTCTTTGTCTCCCCTTGTGTCGAATCAATAAATTGGTAATACTTCCCTCGAAGACTGTTGCGATCCCCTATACTTGTGGGTCATCAGTGGGTCGGCCTGCCTTGGCTCAAAAAAACCCCAGAAAACATTTAGTCTAGGTTAATGTATCCCAAAACTAAAGGGTAGACCTTTAGTCCCGGTTGGGGACACCAACCAGGACTAAAGATTTTCGCACCGGTGGGGCCTGCCCCAGCCTCTTTAGTCTCGGTTGGTGTCTTCAACCAGAACTAAAGGCCCCGTTATGAATCGGGACTAAAAGTTTCCGGTGTTCTGTCTGTTCAAATCGGGACTAATGACACATTAGTCTGAGTTTCAAACACAGCCGAGACTAATGCTCTAAGCAGCTCCAAATAAAAGACATGATTTCTACTAACGAGGGTAATACAAAATCCATGTGTACGGTTCATGTTTGAAGCGAATGCAAAAAATCAATGTGAATATTCTTATTTGACACGGCAGCTAGAGTTTACTAAATGATTTCCTCTCAGAAACTATCTGGCATGGGTTATGGAACAACGTTATCTAATTCAAATGGTTGAGTTTGAAGCAGGTCCTAGAAAGAGTTAGCTAAGAACTTTCATTTAGGGTGTGTTTGCTTGTAGTCCACATAGGG
The DNA here is from genome assembly GCA_030979885.1 of Lolium multiflorum. Taxonomy (NCBI): domain Eukaryota; kingdom Viridiplantae; phylum Streptophyta; class Magnoliopsida; order Poales; family Poaceae; genus Lolium; species Lolium multiflorum. The sequence continues at coordinate 260,299,972 of CM061753.1, forward strand.
GACATTCAGAGGGCAAGACAAGTGTCACAGCAGGAAATAGTCGTGATGATGCCGTGAGGGAAAGTATCCTCCTTAAAAGGGTAGAGTCCGACCCATGTCACTAGTACAGATCGGACCTATTAAAACCTCCATGGCACACAGAAGGTCGCTTTCGTTTGAATTGTAACCAAACGTTGACTGATGGGCCGCCCGCAGCGCGTGAACATAGCAAATGACCTATATATCCGCCCGCAGCGCGTGAACATAGCAAATGACCTATATATTTTGAGTATATGTAAATATATACAGACTGTCGCCGGTAGGAAAGCTATGTGTCTTCCTCCTATACTCACACACTATTTTGTTCTCAATAACTGTGTGCAAACCTATCGAGATCAAATTATCCTTTCCAGAATTCTTACGGGCTACTGAAACTTTTTAGTTAATTATTTGCTTTGTTCTAATGAGGCATTAGACTATCATGTTAACAGCAAAGCAGGTGGCACACGATTGGCAATTTAGAATTATATGCGACGTCCTAGTTGGCACACGATGTATTTCTATACCATCGTGTGTGACTCTAGCCTAAGCTTCGGTGGATGTTAGACGTCTGCGATTGGGTCCACATGAACCGAGTCATGCGTCGAAAACGTATTACGGGTTAATTTTCGAGGAAAAACGTCAATCGAAATTGATCCGTAATTGTGTTATCGATTCAAATGTAATCATTTTCAAATTTGATTCTACTATAAAATCCTATGTTTACGAAATCATCAACCCGCCAGTCTATCTCCCGATCTCGATCGAACTCTCCAAATTCTGCTTTTGTCCACCAAAATCCAAGAACACAAAGCCTCTGCCCCAATAGCGGTTTTCGTACCACCATCTAGGGCGTACCATTTCATCGAGGAAGGCATGACCTTCTAGTTGACCTTCACCCATTGTGCTGAGAGGTTGGAGAGGTGGATCCGCCCTATGAAGGGAAAGTACCTCGACGATGCTCCGACCAAGTGCGTCGGCCTGGACTGCGAGTTCACCATCGTGAATTCAGGAAGTCAGAAAGACCTTCCACTCCAATAGAGGCAGCCCGCTATCTACTCCATCTCTACGTCGCCAACGAGGTGCTCATCTTCCAGAATGTGCACCCGGATGCAGTGTTGGAGGCCCTCAGGAAATTCTTTTGGGATGAGTCAATCAGATTCCGCGCTCGAGTATTATGGCCTCGCATCCATTCCAGGGGCTTGCGGCAACTATAAGTTCATCCCCAAACCGACAAAGAACTATCCTCCTCCGCTCTACGCTCTGTTCAACCATTACATATGGACAAATATTGTGAAGAAGCCTCACAATTCCATCAGACACGACAACTGGTTCGAGTTCCCATTGAACTATGATCGCATCAAGTGTGCCACTCTGGATGAACGGCTCGGCTTCGAGATATCTAGGAAGCACTTGCATCTAGTCGGCTTCAATAGCATTATGGATCACCTTAATGTAGGGATGATGTAATGGAATGATATAAACAATTTAAATTATGAATGAAGTTGCACTGGTTTGTATTCGAGAAATTCTACATAACACATGGTTGAGTACATATATAAACTTGTGCAATGGCCTCACAAGTTACACACTATTTGTTACATTAAAATCGTGTGTTGTACGCACACACGATTCTTGCACGAAACAATTGTGTTCTTTTTTTTTCTCACAAATCGCGAACGGTTTAGTGTTTTCTTGTCGTGTGGAAAATGTGGGCTCGTCATATTGGGCGGACGAAACCCTTGCAGCTTGTTCTCAACCGTTTGTTTGTGTGGACGAAACGGTACGAACTATATAAGTAGACACGTTATTTTCCAGAATGATCGTGTCTGATGTCCCCATACTAGTTGCATTGTACTTTGGCTTCACTAGCACAATACCCGTGCGTTGCTACGGATTTACCACATAACATCTATGTACGGCCTACACGGCTCCTTCACGGTCCTTGTCTTTAGTAAACGAAGTGATGCATGATTTATACAAACATATTCTTCACTTGTCCAAGTGGAAAAAAAATGTATCAAACAAAAAGTTGCATGCACCCACAATCAAATAATGTGGAACTTTGTTTGAGTGACAAATGAGACAGTTTCCATATTTAAAGCACAAGTCCTTGAGTGGCTTGACACAATAATGAAGATAGACTAAATATGTAAACTTTTTTTATAGGACTAAATCAATAACATATATAATTCAAAAAAGCATAATGTTTAACAAGTCGGATCGGTAAAACTTAGAAGCAAACCATCAGAGGCCAAAACAAAAAAAAAATGATGAAAAAACTTCTTCGACTAATAGAAATTCATCATTGAGATCAAACATTACATCAGGTCGTAGCTGATAGACAATATGCCCTGCTTGGACGGAGTATTCTCTGGAATAAATCAATGTTTTCATAGTATAGAGCAGTAATGTGGTGAACTGATGATGATATATACTGAGTGTTACTACTCTCTCCGCTTCAATTATTTGAAGTTTTGAACCGGCCTTTTGTAAAATAAAAAATTTCCCCAAGATGAGTGGAACGGAGTAGCTTGCCGTTATCTGCCTCCATCTTTGTGTTGTTCCAGGGATTTTATTGATGGACGTGGACAGTACCAGGAATTGAGGTTATCATCGATCTTTTCTGATTCTAGTAGAACATGAGCACAGGGTCGCGTGCGATCAGCGCTGGCTCTTAAATTGACTCTCAGTTCATACAGTGAGGAAAACACATCAGCCATGCAAGCTCGTTGATGAACAAATTGCACATGAAGGAGAGGAAAATAAAATCTCTGAGTTTGCATCCAAAAAAGAACATCTACGCCTGACTTTCCGCGGGCAGCAGCTGCAGTCAAAATAATAGCATCGAGAGAAGGCAAGTAGGTAACTGATTTCACGAGGTTTGCCATTGCCACATCCAAGGGTATCGGCGAGTAGGGCAGGCTGACACGCCTCTCCAAGCTGTTCGACTGATGCAGGTCCCTGAACAAGCTCCGCCTTTGTTGCGTCTCTTTCTAGGTTGCTACGCTTCACTCCGCTTCTTCCCCCTCTGCTCTCAACCGGGAACAAACAGGCGGCAGCGTGGTAGCAAGGATTATAGCGGCGACCCGCAGATCGCTTTGTACAGGCTTTTGCGCAGGGGAACAGTTCAGGATTCGTGGACGGCGAGAACGAAAAGCAGCAGCAACGGCGCCCCCCGGAGATCGAGCGGCGCCTGGAATTCTCATCTTCTGAGGAGTCCGGCGGCGAAGAGTGGCCTCCATGTGATGGCGAGCATGGCCAGGATGTCTACAGGGCGTTCTCGGCGGAGACGATGTCGACTGCGAGACTATCCACTGCAGAGGCGTTGTCGTCGCTGTGGTGGTGACATGGAGACGCGTGTGCCCACGATTTCGTCTACATTGCTTCCGTCCGCCGCCATGGTATCGCGTGGATTATTTTTGTTCCTAATCTTGGATCCAGATCGCCCCGTATTTAAAGGATCGGAGCAGGCAATAGGCCGACTCGTGGCTGGATTGGTCTACTCGTGGCTTTAGAAGACACGCAGACATGGACTCCTGATCTGATACGTTTCTTGCCAACTCGGTTCGAACGCAGCAACATACGAAAGCGTATACGGGTGACACGGTGGGTAATTTTATCTAACTTTTAAGGTAGTTTTAAGTCAGACGGACGACCGAGGGAGAAACCCTTTTGCTTTTATTATTAGGTATAGATAATATGTAATTAGTTCCACTCAATACAGGCACAAGTAGTTCATTTTTCATGTACGGTACCAATGTGACACAAGTTGAAATTAAGAGTTTGGGTTAGAAATAAGCGAAGACAATTTTACTGAAGTAAATGATGTGCAAAACTGAAATTCACAAACGATTTACTTCTACCCTCTACCCTCTCATGTGCCACATTTTGGCCCATTAGGTCCAACTAACGCCCCCTCTTTCTGGTATAAAATAGGACAAAGAATCATATCCAGTCTCACTTCACTCCACTCCACATCACTCCACAGTCGCCTCCTCTTTAGACTTCTACGCATATCTCGTCGGCGAGGCGGAAGCTTGATTTCGGCCGGAGATCTTCGTCCAATGCCAATGGATTTCAGTGCAGCACATTGGCCATAGCCTCGCGCAAATCCACGTGTTCGGAGGCCTGACCTGCTGCTGATAAGTCCAGTCCAGCTGCCTCGATGCCGTGCGTGATGCGTGGCAGCACGCGCCGAGGGAGGCTCGCCTGAAGCGCGGTACACAAGACACACTAGTAGAAACAAGGGCTTTCGTTTTTTGCCCCAGAATGCTTTTGCACCGGATTTGGCACGAACCGGTGCTAAAGGGGGTCATTAGCACCGGTTCGTGGGGAGCAGCCGGCCGAGGGACCTTTTGCACCGGTTTGTGTTACCAACCGGTGCAAATGAGATATCTTTTGCACCGGTTGGTAACACAAACCGGTGCAAAAGGTTTGTCGCCAGGCACGTGTCAGCCGAGGACCCTTTTGCACCGGTTCGTGTTACAAACCGGTGCAAAAGATAGCTCATTTGCACCGGTTTGTAACACGAACCGGTGCAAAAGGTCCCCAGCCCTTATATCAGCTCACCTCCAACTAGCCAATTCACAACTTCACTTTTTCTAGGAGAAAGGTGTGTGTGTTGAGTGCTACCTTGCATTTCTTTGGCATGCACACAAGGTGCTCGATGAAATGTCTGAGAGAATGATGCCGCTTGATTTTACACAAAACAAAAATGAGATGAGGTGCCGGAGCGACACTTAAGCTTTCTCCTCTTAATTTCTTTCCCTCCTCAATCAAGGTTAAACAACTTTATCCTTTCATTTGTACGGTGCTAATATCCACTATATATATATATATTATGATGTTTTGTAATGGTTTTTTGATAAACTTAATTATTTGATGTAGATGAACCGGCGGCAATGGATGTACGTTGACCGACGTCTGCCCGAGTTCACTTCGGGCCTGAAAGAATTTTTCCGTGTGGCTGAGGAAAACCCACAGGCGGATCGTTATATATGTTGTCCATGTGTTGATTGCCGGAACTTAAAGCAATACCCTGAATGGCAAGTCATTCACTCCCACCTGCTTTGGAAAGGTTTCATGCCCAGCTATAATTGTTGGACCAAGCATGGAGAAAGAGGGGTTATGATGGAAGACGACGAAGAAGAAGAGGATGATGATATGTACCCTAACTACGGTGATACTGCAACAGGGCATGATGAAGATGAGGAGGCAGGTGGAGGTGATCAAGATGAAGAGGCATCAGATGAGCCCGTTGATGATGATCTTCGTCGGGCCATCGCTGATGCACACAAAGATGCAGAAACTGAAAACGAGAAGCGAAAGTTAAAGGGCATGTTAGATGATCACAAAAGAAGTTATACCCAAATTGCGAAGATGGCAACACAAAGCTCGGTGCCACACTGGAGTTGCTGCAATGGAAGGCAGAAGCTGGTATATGTGACAAGCCATTTGAGAAGTTACTGAAAATAATGAAGAGGAGGTTTCCAAAGGATAACGAATTGCTGTACGTACGAAGCAAAGAAGGTTCTCTGCCCTCTAGGATTAGAGGTGCTGAAGATACATGCATGCATTAATGACTGCATCCTCTACCGCCATGAGTACGAAAATTTGGAAAAATGTCCGGTATGCAATGCACTACGGTATAAGATCAGGCGAGATGACCCTGGTGATGTTGAGGGCGAGCCCCTAGGAAGAGGGTTCCTGCCAAGGTTATGCTCCTATAATACCACGGTTGAAACGTCTGTTCAGAAATAAAGAGCATGCCAGGTTGTTGCGATGGCACAAAGAAGACCGTAAGAAAGACGAGAGTGAGACACCCCGCTGATGGGTCGCAGTGGAGGAAAATCGATAGAGAGTTCCCGGACTTTGCAGATGACGCGAGGAACTTAAGGTTTGGTCTAAGTACAGATGGAATGAATCCTTTTGGGGAGCAGAGCTGCAGTCATAGCACCTGTAACTCTATGTATCTATAACCTTCCGCCTTGGTTGTGCATGAAGCGGAAGTTCATTATGATGCAGTGCTCATCCAAGGCCAAAAGCAACCCGGCAACGACATTGATGTTTACCTACGGCCATTATTTGAAGAACTCTTACAGTTGTGGAGCAAACCAGGTGTTCTTGCATGGGATGAGTACAAACAGGAGGCATTCAACCTACGAGCGTTGCTTTTCGTGACCATCAATGATTGGCCTGCTCTTAGTAACCTTTCAGGACAGACAAACAAGGGATACAATGCATGCACGCACTGCTTAGATGAGACCGAAGGTGCTTATTTGAAGAAATGTAAGAAGGTTGTGTACCTGGGGCATCGTCGATTTCTTCCAAAGAGGCACCCCGTCAGAAAGAAAGGCAATCATTTCGGAGGTGAGGCAGATCACCGGGAGAAGCCTGAACTCCGTACAGGTGATGCTTTACTTGATATGGTCAAGGACATAAAAGTAATATTTGGAAAGGGTCCTGGCGGCCAATCTGTTCCCAAAAAAAAGGCTTCGAAGAAAAAATCTGTTCCCAAAGAGGTTGTTACCGGACACGCACCCATGTGGAAGAAAAAATCTATATTTTGGGATCTACCCTATTGGAAAGTCCTAGAGGTCCGCTCTTCAATCGACGTGATGCATGTGACGAAGAATCTTTGCGTGAACCTGCTAGGCTTCTTAGGCGTGTATGGGCAGACAAAAGATACACCAGAAGCAAGGGAGGACCAGTATCGTATGAAAGTCCCAAAGAACAAGCAAGAACAGGATTACAAGACGGATACAGGGAGTCGCTTAAGTCCTGGCAGCTACGCTCTTACCAAAGCAGAAGGAAATCTTTTTGAAGTCCTTTACAGTATCAAGGTGCCGTCTGGATTCTCATCAAATATAAAGGGAATTATAAATATGGCGGAGAAAAAATTCCAAAACCTGAAGTCGCATGACTGCCACATTATTATGTGTGTTGCATGAGGGGGCTTCTGCCGGAAAATGTTCGAATACCCATTGTGAAGCTATGTGCATTCCTTAATGCAATATCTCAGAAGGTAATCGATCCAGCTAGTCTTCCAAGGTTACAGAAGGATGTGGTGCAATGTCTTGTTAGCTTTGAGTTGGTGTTTCCACCATCTTTCTTCAATATTATGACACATCTCCTGGTTCACCTTGTCGAAGAGATTGCCATCCTCGGTCCTGTCTTTCTACACAATATGTTCCCTTCGAGAGGTTCATGGGGGTCTTAAAGAAATATGTTCATAACCGTGCTAGGCCAGAAGGAAGCATCTCCAAGGGCTATGGAACAGAGGAGGTCATCGAGTTCTGTGTTGACTTTATTCCTGACCTTAAGTCGATTGGTGTTCCTGAATCGCGACATGAGGGGCGACTAAGTGGAAAAGGCACGCTAGGAAGGAAATCAATGATATGTAGGGACGGCATTTCTTTCACTCAAGCACACTACACAGTTCTACAAAGTTCCACCTTGGTGGCCCCGTATATCACTGATCACAAGAATATTGTACGCTCCGAATATCCAGTCTGAAGACTGGATTACACATAAACATATGCAGACATTCGGCGGTTGGCTCCGAACACATCTCATGAATAACAACGCCATTGATGATCAATTGTACTTGTTGGCCGGGTCACCATGTTCGACTATACTGACTTTCCAGGGGTACGAGATAAATGGAAATACCTTCTACACGTTCGCCCAAGATAAAAAGAGCACCAACCAAAACAGTGGTGTCCGCATTGATGCAACAAACACTAACAGTGGGGAAAAGGACACATATTATGGTTACATAGAGGAGATATGGGAACTTGACTATGGACCTAATTTTAAGATCCCTTTGTTTCGGTGCAAATGGTTCAAGCTTGATGGAAAAGGGGTAAAGGTAGACCAGCGTACGGAATAACAACAGTGGATCTCAACAATCTTGGTTACAGAGACGAACCATTCGTCCTAGCCAATGATGTGTCTCAGGTTTTCTATGTGAAGGACATGTCCTCCAGACCGAAGAAAAGAAAACATAAGGAAACGAGCTCATCCGATGAGCCAAAGCGTCACATAGTTCTTTCAGGGAAAAGAACCATCGTGGGAGTCGAGGACAAGACAGACATGTCAGAGGATTATAATAAGTTTGCTGAAATTCCACCCTTCAGAGTGAACATTGATCCAACCATCGCGTTAAATGCTGAAGATACTCCATGGTTACGGTCGAAGCGATCATAATGTATTAATTATTATCCTGTACCTTGATGAGCTCATATTGTGAAGCGTTTGTTGTGATATGTATCAGTAACATTATATTGGTCGTTTGAACTAAATGCTCTTTCCTTCGAGAAGCTCCCAGAAGCCCTCTTTAATTACCCTAGGTACTGGTTGTTGGGTATATATACTAGCTAGCAGCTTCCGAGCGGGACTTGCGGGAAGAGTTACTCGGGCAAAGCTTCCGAAGATGTCTAAGACGGCCAGCCATCTAAGACATCTTCGAGAAGCTTCGCCGGAGAGGCTCTTTCCTTCGAAAAGCTCCCGGAAGCCCTCCTTACCCTGAGCTACTGGTTGTTGGGTGTATACTACCAGCTTCCGAGCATGACTTGCGGGAAGAGTTACTCGGGCAAAGCTTCGAAGATGTCTAAGACGGCCAGCCATCTAAGACATCTTCGAGAAGCTTCGCCGGAGAGGCTCTTTCCTTCTTGGTCGTTGCCTCTCAGGCTGCTCTCTCTACTCTCCCCGGAGGGGGCTATATATAGCAACATGTGCCTCCAGATAATCCCCCCCAGATGAGGCCACCCCAGATAAGGCAAACACCAGATAAGCCTCCCCCAGATTTAGCCCCCATCTTTATAGCACTGGTTCCAGCCAGGAACCGAAGGGGTATATAAACTAATCCACCATCTTTAGCACCGGTTCAAGCCAGGAACCGAGATAAAAGGGGTATATAATCTAATCCACCATCTTTAGCACCGGTTCAAGCCAGGAACCGGGATAAAAGAGGTATATAAACCAATCCACCTTCTTTAGCACCGGTTCAAGCCAGGAACCGGGATAAAAGGGTATATAAACTAAAGACAACGACTTTATTGAAATTTAACAAGATACATTAACTAAACTTAATTAAACTAAAACAACGACAACGACTTTATTGAAATTTAACATTAACTAAATTTAAACTAAAATAATAACAACTTCTACTAGTTCTTCCGCGCATCCGTTGCTGCCCTCCTGCCGCCTCCTGCAGACTCCTCCTCACGACGACGCTTATACATCTCCTCACTATCCAGATCCGCCACACGCGGCCGCTTATGCAACTCCTGGAGACTCTGCCTCTCAAATGCTTCTATGGTAGCCGCTAGCGCCGCCTCCTCCCACTCCTCTATCTCTGCAAGTTGCGGGTCCACCTCATCCTCTGCTGCCCTCCTTGCTGCCGCCTCTGCCGCTGCAGCTCCTCCCACTCCTCTATCTCCGCGAGCTGCGGGTCCACCTCCACCGGCGGCAGCTGCGGCTTTGGGGGCATTGTGCAATGGCCTAGGGTTTGGTGATGATCGAAGTGGGAGAGACGGGGACGTACTATTTATAGAGGGCGCGTGGCGGGAAAATATACCGCGCGCGCTTGCGTCGTGGCGGGAAAATATACCGCGCGCCGCTTGCGTCGTGGCGGGAAAATATACCTCGCGTCGTGGCGGGAAAATATCCCGCGCGGCGTTGTTTGACAGGAACCTACCACGCGCGCGTCGTGGCGGGAACCTATCCCACGCGAAACACGAAAAATAAATGGCGGGAAAATACAAAAGGCAGTGAAAAAGGGGCCTTTTGCACCGGTTGTTGGCTCGAACCGGTGCAAAAGGGTCTTTTGCACCGGTTCGAGCCAACAACCGGTGCAAAAGGCCCTGTGCATAAATTCCATTCGCGCGCCCTTTCTTCTCCATTCGCGCGAGGACCAAATTAGAGGCGAAACTCTGCCAAAATTTCCCACGCCCGCGCCGCCGCCGTCGACCGCGCCTCCCCCGCCCGCGCCGCCGCCTCTCCTCCTCGGCGTCCGGCGCGCCCGCGCCGCCCCGCCCCGGCCCGCGCGCCCGCGCCGCCCCCGCCTGCGCAGCCGCCGCGCCCGCGCCGCCGCCCCCGCCCGCGCCGCCAACCGCCGCCCCGCTCCGGCCGGCAGCCGCGGCTAGAGGTGAGCCCCGGCCGTCTTTTCCTTTTTTTTCTTTTTTTGTTTTAATTAGTTAGAAAATTTAGTAGTTAAATTTAGAAATATAAGTTAGATAAATTTTAGTTAGATCTATTTAGAAAATTGTAGTTAGAAAATATTTTTTAGAATTTAGAATATAGAATTTATAATATGTTAGATAAAAATGTTAGAAAATTGTAGTTAGAAAATATATGTTAGACAAATTTTTTTACTAAGATATAGAAAATTGTAGTTAGAAAATTGTAGTTAGAAAATATATGTTAGACAAATTGTAGTTAGAAAATATTTGTTAGAATTTAGAATATAGAATATGTTAGATAAAAATGTTACAAAATTGTAGTGAAATATAGAAATTTAGAATTTAGAATATGTTAGATAAATCTTAGAATCTTAAAAATAGTAGTGAAATTTAGAAATTTAGAATTTATAATATGTTAGATTAATTTATTCAAATTGTAGTTAGAATTTATAATATGTTAGATTAATTTATTCAAATAGTAGTGAAATTTAGAATTTAGAAAATTGTAGTTAGAAAATATATTCATAAGTAATTTATTCAAATTCAATATTAGTTTGCATACGATGCCGCGCCCGCCGCGTCCTGGAGCTAGGACAATTTTAGAGGAGTTGCGGCAGTTGGGGAAGTTCGGGGCTCCGCCGGGGTGGCACTGGGAGGTGTTATCTTCCGGGGCGCGCACCTTGGTGCGGAATCCGGGTCCCGTCGTCGACCCGGATATTCTCTGGTGGAGGTCTTATGGGCCACGTTCATTTCAGAGGGAGCCGGCCCCGCCGGAGGTGGTAGCTCAGCGCATTGCAGCGGAGGATGAGCATGTTCGCCGTTACATGTATGCGTTAGACACCATGTATAGGACCGGATGGTCAGTTATGCAGGGATCTCATGTTAGCTATGCTCCCGTTACTGTTCCGTGGCTTTGGGTGTTCACCCGGCGCGGCTCGGGACCCGGTCGGCGCCGTTGAGAGCTTGTAGTGTGATGTATTAGGGACCGATCGAGCTATGTGTGTAACTCAGATCTTTGATTATGTATTCAGCATTATCCTTTATTTGCACTTATATATATGTGTAACTATAATATTTGATCATTTATTTATATCATTATCTTGGTTAGAATAACTTGTAAGTCTTTGCAGAAACTATGGAACGAGACCTAGAAAAAGAATACATGGTCGAGGAGATTATCCGTGATGATGAGGATATCACCTCTTTTTACCTAAACCAATCCGGCGAGGGAGACGAGCGAACCCGTGGAGACGCCTCCGGTGAGGAAGATGAGCAAGACAACCGTGGAGACGGCTCCGGTGAGGGAGAAGGTGACGACTGCGAGGGAGAAGCTCACGACGCCGCCGAGGTGTATAAATATTAATTAACCAAGCCTCCAGATTTGTGCATATACATGTATTAACGTTGTTTCTTCTTTTAGACCTCCCGATCAACAAACTCTACTGGCAGAACTAAACGAGGCGCGGCCAGAAAGATGGAAGACCATGAAAGGTGCACCATCACGGAAATCGCGATAGATGGCGAACCGATTTCTCCCAAGAAGTTCGCAAAAAAGTTTGTAAGTCAATGTGGAGTTATTGTTAGGGACACCGTCCCGATCACCACTCAAGAATGGAAGAAACCTGTAAAGGGGGGCGAAGGAGTTACTTATGTCGACACGAGATTAAAAAGTGTGATGTTTAGGAATCTGCTGAAAAATTTCATCTTTCCGGAGCCAACTGACTCTGATAGTGAGAATGACAGGCCAGACCCTGAGGATCCCGAGCTGAATAGCGTACAGCGAAGAGTTAAGAAGTGGGCTCTTAAGAAGATGGCAGTACAGTTCAACGACTACAAGAAGAAATTTGACAGCTTCTTTGTCAAGAAAGGGAAGACTCCTGATTTCAAAGGCCCCTATGAGAAGATAAAAGACCACTGGGAGGAATTTGTGAAGTTAAAGAAATCGGACAAGGCAAAGAAAAGGTCTGACACCAATACGAAAAATGCTTCTAATAAGATGTACTTCCATACCATGGGGCGAGGAGGCTACAATGCTGGCAGACCTAAGTGGGAGAAATGGGAGAACGAGCTAATTAAAAAGGGGATCCAGCCAGAGGTACTGAAATGGAACCAGCGGTCAAGGGATTGGTTTTACGCGCATGGGGGCACGTTGGACGCACAAGGGTTATGCATATATACACAAAGACATAAGGAAAACCCACTTCCCATCGAAGCCTTTAGAAATGTTGCAAAGGAAGTTGAAGAGGGGAAGTTCCGTCCCGAAAGAGAGAAGGACCAGCTCACACGCGCCCTTGGGAACCCTGAACACTCAGGACGAACACGAACCACATCAGGTGGCAAGCCGTGGTGTATTGGGTTTCCTGCAGAAACGAAGAAATATCCCGATAGAAGCCGTCAGAGGCAAAAGGATGTGGTTCACGAACGCGTTGCTAAGCTAGAGGAGCAAGTGAGGATGATAATGTCAGGCTCAGTCACAGTCACCCAACCTCAACCTAATCCGCAGATAGAAGAAGTTGCATTCGATGCTACCGGCCAGGGATCTCAGCGGAAAAGCAGCGTGGCTTCCACGGAGCTGCCTGGTGATGATGCACAGATGGCTCCTCCCCTGTGGAACCGCAGATGGATCTTGATCTCTACCCTGTGGACTTTATCACAGAGTCTACACCTTGTGAGCTACATTTCCAAACGATGGGCTACTTAACGCTCAAGGCGGCGGTCGGCTATGTCTTACCGCCAGCCGATCAAAGATACCACTTCAAGCCGGTTCCACCTGGCTACGCTGTTGCCGGGGTGGATCAAGTTATGGATGGGTATGGGCCGCTGAGGCTTGACCACCCGGTGAAGGGGATTTGCTAGAGCTGGGAGAAGCCAAGAACACTACAGTTCTATGGCGAAAAGAATTCATTGTGATTCCGGGTTGGAAGGCGCCAACAAGGTCTCCACCGAGGCAGCATTCTCCACCGATGCAGCCGTCTCCAGTGCGTGAGCCTTCCCGCCGGCGCGTGAGCCTTCCCCGCCGGCGCGTGAGCCTTCCCGCCGACGCGTGAGCCTTCTCCGCCGCCGCGTGAGCCTTCTCCGCCGCCGCGTGAGCCTTCTCCGCCGCCGCAGCCCAAGTCTAAGAGCAAAATTAGGCGGTCCGCTACGACACAGCTGAGTCGTATCACCGAGACGCAAACAAGAGCCCCTCCCAAGAGTGCCTAAGGTTCCTCCCAAGAGACCTTATGACTATACATTGAGGAAAATGCCAAGATCGTAGCTGAACAACACAAGCAACAAATGTTGAAATTGAAAAAGCCCCAGCTTGAGCCGGAGCCAGCTATATCTCTGGAAAAGAAGTTGAAACTGCTGAAGAGCCTTCATCAACCTGAGCCAAGTCTTTCATCGAACTATGACCGGTCTATTCGCAAGTCAAATGTGTTAGCAAGAGATCGGTGGGAAAAAAGTAAGGTAGACGGGAAACCAGTTCCCCAGCTTGGAAACCAGAAAAACTCGTGCCCCCGCTCCAAGTGTATCCCGATGTCACAGCGTGCTTTGATCCGGAGATGGTAAGACTATACAAAGATGAGGCAGATGCGGTCGGTATGAGTATTCCTGAGTACTTAAGCCGCATCGATGCAGAATTCCTGAGTACAACTACGGGTGATGATGTCCAAATAGCATACCAGTACAAGTACGGGCAACCTCTTGTCAGAGCTGAGGAGTTGCCTAATCTATCAACGCAACTGCGAAGACTGCATAATTGGTACATGGAAAAATGTAAGGATGGTAAGAACTGGATCATGGTGGCAATCACAGATGAGCACTACGGGCGAAATGACGTGATGAACATCGAATTTTGTGAATTATTTCAGTTATTCAACCAAGACGCCCTCGACAAATCTCTGCTGAGTGCCTACTGTCTGTAAGTATTATTTATGTAATTAAGTCTCTACCGCGGCTCGTCCATTGCATGCATATAACCATACTCTCATTGTATTATGCAGAATGAAGATCCGCGAATGCCGCAAGGGGCAAATCTATGATCTTGGGTTCGTTGACCCATATACCGTGAATGGGTATACTGTCCACAACTCTCCCAAGGACACAGAGAATAACTTGGTATATGTCTTAAGGAAAAACTCATACAAAAGGGCAATACTATTTCCTTACAACTTCTCGTGAGTGTTACTGTCTTCACACATTAAATCTTTTTCGCTTACTCCATGTGTTAAGTGTAATTGATGAGTTATGCATATATATGTGTGTCCGTCACTATATCCTGCTAGTCATTGAACCCGACACCGGGATAGTAGAAGTCATGGACTCGAAGAGTAAACCCCTTGAGGCGTGGGGGACATGGCTGATATCCTCCTCAAGGCTTGGAAACGGTTCACCAACAAGTCTCCGGGTTTAAAGAATAAAGAACTTCGAATAAAACAAGTACCGGTAAGTAATACTGGCTACGCCGCGCATCTCTTTGATGATTCTAGTTTCAATACCATTATTATCATCCTTGATTATATATATATATATATTATTTTGATTGAATTTTGTTCTCGTAAAGTGCTTGAGACAGGAGGACGGGAATAATTTATGCGGGTATTACGTTTGCGAGTTCATCCGCCAGAATACCCACCATAAGAGGGACATTTTGGAACAACTTGATGTAAGTAAACAACATTCATGGCTTTATTTTATCACCTTCTGTTTCATTCACATACACACACATATATATTGACCACCGTACCTTCTTCAAATTATTAGATCCAACGGTTGCGGGACGGTCTTCTAGCAACCGAGCGTGTACGAGCAATTCAAGAAGAGCTGGCGGGATTCTTAGTTGAGCAAGTCTTAGCTCCAGACGGAGAACACTATGTGGCCGACATCCAGTATCAAAGTTGATGTAGACATATATATATGCATGAACGTGTGTCACTTTGATCGATATATGTAATATAATGGTTTCCTATATATATATATATATTTGAATTGTCTGCATTATTAATATTATACCGTGTTTCGAATGGGGCAGAGTCTCTGCCGCGGCAGCGTTTTAGTGCAATTCCCTGCCAGTCTGCCGCAGGGAAGGGCACTAAAATGCTGCAACTTTTGCACCGGTTCGTTACGAACCGGTGCAAAAGCTTCCCGAGCGCCAGCCGGCCACGTGGAGACCCCTTTAGCACCGGTTCGTAAGCCAACCGGTGCAAAAGGGGGGGGCCTTTTGCACCGGATGGTTTGCACCGGTTGCCCATCCGGTGCATATGGCCTTTAAAAACCGGTGCAAAAGGCCATGTTTCCACTAGTGACAGTCCGGCGTGCTCTTTTGAGACCCGAAATCCTGCTCGCCCTGGAGGGATCGCTTCGGGGCGCGTAGCGGCTATGGGCTGCCCTAGGTTGGCATGACCGCCCCAAGGACGCCGTGGATTCGTAGCCTCCAATCTAGAAGAACGACAAAGAACGAGAAGAAGATACAAAGGGAGAGATAAAAAGTAGATGAACATGAAAAATTAGTAGATGTGTTTGTTCGATTGGTGTTGTTTCAATCGGCGGGCACCTCCCAAGTACGTAAGGAGCGGCTGGACTTTCGTGCAAGAAAGAAGCTTGGATTCACGTTCAAAACCCTAGTTTTGGTCCAATTCAGATGGTTAGGCTCGAACTTTCCATAATTGTCCGGTCAAAAACTTATCTGTACCTTGCGGGGTCTTTTAGGGGTAGTAAACGACCTTAGATCAAAATCACGTAAAAAGTAAAGTTGTTCGCCTCGAAAAAATAAAGAACTTTCATGCTACCACTTCTTTATCCAAGAAGATCTTGGAGGTTGTTTTTCCATGTTTCTATGTTCCGCTTGGATTCCGTCTAGACAGAGCGCGACTAGTACTTGTACTAGTTAGCCTCTGTTTTGGCTACGAAATTACAGAATCCTGCTAGTACATGTACTACTAAACCTATGTTCTGTTTCTTCTTTTGGCTCTAGAAATCACAAACGGCCTCGAATTGAGATGATCCAAAAAGCAAGTTGCTTGTTTGGACGAGAAACACAACTTTTGTTTCTATCGCTTCTTTATTTGAGGTCATCTTAAATGAGCTATAGTGGAAGCCTTCATATATCGATCCTCGAGATCATCTCTGACTGCTAGCATAATCGGCTATCAAGCCGGATAAAGGAACAACTTGACATGATGGACATGGTGTCTCTTCAATGAGCAAAAAACTCGCCGAGTGAATGCTTTCAGTTGCGTCTTATCCATTTCATCTGTCATGGCGGAATTATGTTCTTGATTAATTAGCCATCGACCCAAAATGAGTGTCAACACACGCCCTCTTGTTTCTGGTAGAGCTTGCGTGCCAAAAAATAACCTGCTCCATCTTTAGCTAAGGACGATGTCAACGCTCCATCGGCCATTGGTCGAAAGGGCAATAATTCTGTATCGGCCATTTATGTTCAAGTTGGCTGGCATTTTGGTAGAACTTCTTCGAATAATTGTCTTTGATAACAACCACTTTATCTTGACGATTGATGGATATCACAAATACCTTCATGTACATCTCTCATAGCAACCATCGACGAACATTAAGGTTCAATCTTTTCATAAGATTCCGCATGTAAACAACAATGAGCTTCATTTGGTCTTCATCTTCACCTGCACTATATTTTTTTATTAGTGGCCGAAGCAGTGGGATCCAATCCGGCCTTACATATGTTGGCGAAACAAAGCATCGGCTCTTGTAGAATATATATGAGATACACCATGAAAAACACGGTAGCCAGATGTTCGTTGAGCTAACTCATTTGCTCTTCAGTTTTCATGTCTAGATATATGAGCAATGATAGGCAATTCAAGATAAGAATAACTAGCTAGACATTTATCAAGATAAACAACAAGTGATTCGTCGAAACACTGGAAAACCTTAGAATTTTGTTATACTACTAACAACGAATCACTAGAAGTCTCACTATGTGTGGAACCTATAGGAAAAAAACAGTTCTAGTATGAATAGCAAAACTTCATATTCGGCCTAAGATAATCTAAGTGGCATGAGGCTTCAAAAATAGAACCATTAGGAGATAATAAACAATACCAAATAATTGGCAATTTCTTTCAAAAACTAAAACATCATCATACAATCTCCATGGTACTAAAGAGACAAAATCAATAAACATATTATGCTCATAATCAATACCCAGTAATGAAATTTAGAACAATTTGGTCTTTCATAGAAGAAATTCATAAGACAAATTACGAAAACATAAGCATAAGCATAATATTCAATGAACTCATACCTTGTCACGGATTTCAATAGGAATAGGGACAATGTAAGCACACCACATTGGCAATGATTAGATAATTTTCTCATGGCGATAGGAGAACTATCAGCCGTATTTTGTTCAAGTATAATTCATCCATCAAAGTATGTATAGCCAAAATAAACAAAACAATAAATTTGATTATGCACTCTAAATATTTTGGCCTCTAAGATTAGCTACAAAATTGCAACTAACCAAATGAATAACGATTTGGTAATATCCTTTGATGATGTAAAGAATTATGATGCATCGATGGATCAAAATAAGACTATAGAGGATAACTGATCATATCTGGGGATATGCTACATGGTAGAGGCATAAATGGCATAGCTGAGTAATGTTGACAACGTGCTGACCGAAACTTCTTATGATACGACTGAAAATTCTTGCTTGATTGTTTGGCGGCCTCGGCCTTTTCTTTGTTCATCCTTGTTGCTTTTCCTACAACAGGAACTTGCACATCCTCCTTGCCTTGAAGTCCTTCATCAGGCACTCATGCCATGTTCTTCCTTTTCAATTTCACGACACTATGAGTATGAAAACCCGAAGTTTGATCCTACTTGCCTCAATTTGGAAAGGCAGCGCCGTACGTCAAGCGAGCAGCTGTCACCACCCGAGCACGCTAACGGAACCAATACTGACGGCAGAGCCAACATCGGCAACGGAGCCAATGGAGGTGCAACCGAGACTCCAGACGCTAATGCGGCGCGCAAGCAAGGGAGACCTTTAGTAGAGCTATCACGTGAAGCATGAGACAAGGCAAAAGCCGCTATGGCATGTGGAGGTTTCCTAGATGAAGATGCCTTTCCTCTCAAAAACGTGCATCCTCTCAAATGCCTTTCCTAGACAGGTCCTATGTACATTTATCTATAGTAGGATCGTAAATAGTAGTAGGATCTTAATTTTTAGAGTCGTAAAATCTAGGATGCTATTTTATAGAACCGTGTAATCGTTCACCTTAATTAGGATCGTAAAATCGTAGAATGCACAGTAGAATCACGAGTCTAAGAACTAAGGACCCATGTGTATGGTTCTTGTTTGACGCGGAAGCAATAACATAAAATTCAAGTGCATTGTGTAGAATATAAATTCCATGCGTACGCTTCTTGTATGACGGGGCAACTAGAGTTGACTAGCATTGCTGATAGAAGTTATGTAATGCAAATGGATGCGTGTGACATCAGGCTCCAGCTATAGTTGATAAACACCTCCATTTAATCTGCATGCCCGCTTAACTTCATATCTCTAAGTTGAATCAACATCTCATCTCTCCCAACTGCCCCTCGACCCATTCATCTTTCTGCTTCCGGGAGCCAATTAGGATCCATCAGTACCACATCATCTTCAGCATCACACTCCAAATCCGGGTGCAAGATGTTCTCTGGATCAAATAAGTTGCTCCGGATCGAGCCCGCGGAGTTCCGCTTCGTCTGTACGTGAACTCTTTTGTGTGTTTGTGTTCAGTTGTTTTGGCGCATACCGATGTCATCACTGTTGTTTATTCCTAAGTGATGCTTGTGTGCTTCTCAGTTTGAATTGCAAAATTTTCAAGGTCAAACATCCCATATAATTTTCGAATCAGAGTGTGGACGGAATTGGGCAGATTTGTTAGATTAAACAGTTTATTGTAAACTTTGTTCTCTATTTTTTTCTGAATCACACAGTTGTGAAGAACAGGCCGATCTCGTGCTCTGTGCAACTGACGAATAAAACGGACTATTACATCGCCTTTAAGGTAAGCTGGAACTGCTATTACGTGTTTGGTGTCCACTAGGCATTTTTTATCTTCCTCGGAGCGCAAAATCAGCAATTCGACAACGTAATGCCACATTTGTCGAAATATTGTGCTTCTTAGATCAAGGCTAAGGTTCCTCACCATAGGAACTACCACCTCGCCAACACCGGTATTGTGCCACCACGGTCCACTCATGATTACATCGGTATTATTGTTCCCCAAACCCCATCCTACAAACTCATTAGTCTGCTTTGTTATCTTCACACAAAGGCTAACGGTTTTTGTGATTTCCTAGTTACATTGCGAGAACAAAGTGAGGTGCCACAAGATAGCACAAACATGTTTTTCATGCAGAGTGCTGTGGTGACAGAGCAAACAACGCTAAAGGAAATTACTAGAGACAAGGTATGTACCATTATATTGTCTCTTTCGTTGGTTAAGTTTTTTTTGGCTTTAACATTGCTAACAAGTGAACGTTGCATAGTTCGAAAAAAACTCAGGTAATGTAGTCGATGAGGTATGGCTGAAGGCTGTTCACGTACAACCTGCCCTACCATCACCGCCTGTGCGGAAGGGAACGCAAGTGGGTTCGTTGTCTCGTCCTTTACGGTCTGATGGGGAGAACATAAACTATGTGAGATCTCTCACTTTAAGTTGTTTGTTTCATTTCTATGGTTGTTCATAACTGCTACATATGTGATTGATTGTTTTCCAAATGCATTCAACATGGGAAAATAATTTGACACCCTTGAACCAATTAATAACTGTTTAACATTGTCGGTACCAATGAAGATGTTAATTTTCTTTTTTTACCTTTTAATTAAATGTTAGATCAGATAGCTTCATATTTATATTTCCTGACAGGGGGTGTTAGCTATGTTAATTGGTTCAGAGGTGTCAAAAAAATTCCCTTGTTTTCTGTATCTGAAAAACAATCAATCACATCTGTAGCAGTGAAGAACAATCATAAAAATGAAATAAATAACGTAATGTGAGAATTTATTATGAGTGTATATGGTGAGTGTGTTTGGTTACGGGTATGCTTTGTTAGGCTTATAGACGATTGCTTTTGCCATACAAGCTAAAACCTGAACAAAAAAAGTATTGGTTTTTTTGCTTGTGGCTATATATAAACTTATAAGCGAAAATGCATCTATTTATGACCAATCCCTCTTTGGAAACCTTAAACTATTCATCTTTCCATATTTCCACTACTATGCTGCTTACCTGTCTATGACACCTCCCTCCCGCTCAAATGGCAGATGCTCTCTGGCTCAAATGAGTTGCTCCGCATTGAGCCCACGGAGTTCCGCTTCGCATGTATGTCATATCTCTGCCTCGAAATTCAGTGTCTGGGTTTAGTTGCTTCACTGCTTACCGATTCCATTCTTGTTGTTTATTCTTATCGATTATTTTTTAGTAATGCTGGTGTGTTTCCCAGTTTTAACTGCAAGTTTTTCAAAGCCCAATATCCCGTATAATTTTCTAATCAGAGCATGGATGTAATTTGGCGGATTCATTAGTTTGTACGATTTTTGGTAAACTTATTTTTCTATATTTTTTGTGAATCACACAGTTGAGAAGAACAAGTCGATCTCGGGCTCTATACAGCTGACGAACATAACAGATAACTACATCGCCTTTAAGGTAATTTGGAACGATTATTATGTCTTTTCCACCCAGCATTTTTAATATTCCTCGGAGCACAAAATATGCAATTCTATGAAGTTCTGAATGTAATGCCAAGTTTGGCAAAATATTGTGCTTCTTAGATTAAGGCTAAGGTGCCTGACCATATGAACTACCACCTCTCCAACACCGGTATTGTGCCACCACGGTCCACTCATGATTACATCGGTAATGTGTTATTGCACAAACAAATTAGTTAGCTATGTTACCTTCACTCAAAATCTGACGGTCTATGTGATTTCCTAGTTACATTGAAAGCACAAAGTGAGGTGCCACCAGATTGCAACAAGATGTTTTTCATGCAGTGCGCTACGGTGACGGAGGGAACAACACTCAAGGAAATTACTAAAGACAAGGTAGCTCACATTCTAATGCACCTTCGCTGGTGAAATATGTTTGCTTTAACATTGCTAACAAGTGAACCTTGCATAGTTTCAAAGAAATTCAGGAAAAGTTGTAGATGAGTTATGGCTGAAGGCTGTTCACGCACAACATCCCCCACCACAGCCGCCTGTGCGGAAGGGATCTCAAAAGGGTTCGTCGTCTCATCATTTACAGTCTGATGGGGGGAACATAAATTATGTGAGATATCCGACTTTATGTAGTTTATTTCTTTTCTTTTATTGTTCATAACTACTTCAGATGTGATATGTTGGTTTCTAATGTAACCAAAAATGATAAATATAATTTGACATCTCTGAACCAATTGATATGGCTTACTTCCCCTACCAAAAAAATTTAACGAACAAGTGTCTTTTCATTTACACATTTAACACCGTTGGTGTTCAAAATTTACATGGCTGTCATATTCGGAATGAAATGTTTACTTAGATGGGAAAAATACATTATCAGAGCCAAATAGGGAATCATATTTTATTCTACTGGCAAATAAGAATTTTTTTCACTTTCATGATTGCTTAACTAACTGAATAAATGTACAATGCCTTATGTCGGAGCCCACTCGGACGATACACTACAAAAAAAAGGATGGGTTAGGCTAAGGTCACACGACTTGCTGTGAAGTTTGATAATTTTTATAAGGTTGTGGAGTCTAGCCTAAATTTTAGACTTAGGAACTGCACCAAATATGGATTTTGCCTATTATGATTTTATTTGATAATCTCTAAGTATGCACACGCTTCATGATTGATTAAGTCAACACACATGCTCCTCTATTGGCTGAAAACCCGCCTCCACTTACAGAATACCTCACATTAATGAGCCACCAATGCGTTAAGCATCAACCCTAGAGTTCGACCCCAAGTGAGCTGGGGTATTTTCTTTTAATTTTACTCTAGCCACATGTCATATTAAATTATATTTGTGATCTTTGCATTAGATTGTTATGCAATGCCGAAAAATAGTAAGTTCATTAGGATATGTCTTTGTTTATATATAAGGCATCTGTAATTCATAGTTTTTGAATAATTATAGAACCATTTCTGGTATTTTTGTCTGATAAGATCTTCAAGTTAATCAAATATTGCTATTTAAATTGTATTAATGTGATGCTACATTAGTCCAAGGACTTCTTTACACCGACAGAATCCACATTACATAGTGTGCCCCTACAACATCTGAAAGACATCACAAATAACTTCTGTGATGAGAGACAAATTGGTAGAGGTGGATTTGGTGTGGTATATAAGGTGAAGCGAACTATTTTTTTTCCCAAAATATAAACCATGCTTGATCCAAAAACCCATATCTGTATTAACAAGAGACTTTAAACAGGGAGTGCTAGGAAACGAGAATGTGGTCGCGGTGAAAAAGTTTCTGCAGTCAATAATGTGGAGCTCAGAAAAGCAATTTGAGAATGAGATCAATCTTCTGAGACAACTAGAGCACAGAAATATAGTGCGACTACTAGGCTTTTGCTATGAAACAAAACTTGTTCAAAAGCTTCACGAAGAAAAATTCGTTTTGGTTTGGAACATTGAATGTTTGATTTGCTTGGAATATCTTTCTAAGGGAAGTCTTAATATGTACATCTCAGGTATGCCATTTAAATATTGAGTCGTTATTCTTTCTCTACTTTTCATCTATCCTTAAGACCACGGTCACTTTGACCATAATCCCTTAGAACGGTCTTCACATGAATGAAAAATGAGAATATATACAACCTGAATCTCAAAATCCATCCATATGTAGAGGGCAACAGATAATATACTTTAATATTAATGCTCTTCTTTTATTTACAAATGCAGATGCATCTTCCGGGCTTGATTGGCCCCAACGCTTTAAAATAATTCAGGGGGTTTCTTATGGTCTACAGTACCTCCATCAGCAATCTGGCGGTCCCATTATTCACTTGGACCTAAAACCGGGAAACATACTGCTCGATGAAAATATGCTACCAAAAATTACAGACTTTGGCTTATCAAGACTGTTTGATCAAAGTAATACTATTCATACTTTAAGTACTCATGGAACATTGTAAGTGAACTGCCTCTTTATTATTCATTTTCAGCAATTACGTTTACCATTTTTCTTGCATTTCATAATCACTGACTCATGTTAATTCAGTGGTTATATGGCGCCAGAACACATACAAGGTATAATCACACCTATGTCAGATATATTCGGTTTGGGTGTATTGATCCTGGAGGTAATAACGGGGCAAAAGGGCTACCCATATGACATTAGAACAAATTCCACGGAATTCATCGAGCTTGTAAGAAAAATATGTAAACTTTCGATGTCTGTTTCCCAGAAACCATGTGAAGTTTACCATTGCATAGTAATATTTCCAATTTGTATTATGATTTCACAGGAACTTCAAAAATGGAGAAAAGTGCTGCAAAAGGAACCAGGGTACACATCTCTTGAAGCAGATTGCAAACAAATAAGAATATGCATTCAGATAGGCCTAATATGTGTGAATCCCGAGCGGACCAGAAGACCTACAACGAAGAAAGTTGTTGATATGCTTGAAGGGCTGGAAAGCATGGATTTCTACATTAGCAATGAGCTAACGCCACTTTCAGCACGCATAAGATAACTTGAGGGTTCTTATATTTTGTATACGTAGAAAACGAATAATGCTAAAACTTCTTCATAATACTTGTTCACCTTGGTAATGGCAAATAGTCGCTTAGACTAAGCTATGCACTTAATGCATACCTTGTATGCCACTATGTAACTCGAATTTCCATCAGCATAAATTTTTTAGGCTACCGTAGGCTTCCTAAAGAGGACTGCTGAGCGTCCCCCGGACGGGGCGTGGATCCTCTACAGTTCTGTTACTACTGTACGCGTACAGTACTTGTGAAAATCAGCCGTCATTTCAATCCAACGGGCCTCGCGTTGCACACAGAATTAGAAACAGAACTTCCTATGTTTAAGGAGACACGGAGGGAAAATTATCTTGGCGCCAAAAAAACTTACGTGTCAGCACTCTATACATGCGGCTAAAAAAAAGGAGTGTTAGAAGTATACCGTATCCGTATATGAGTAGAACCGTATCTTGTAATATGCCTACACTATATAGTGCAAAATACCCCTGCCCAACGAGTTACCTCGGGACGACCCAATCTCATACGATCGCCAGTTTCTTTTTTTTTTTGATAAATGAAATATATTAATATCAA
The DNA here is from genome assembly GCA_030979885.1 of Lolium multiflorum. NCBI lineage: Eukaryota > Viridiplantae > Streptophyta > Magnoliopsida > Poales > Poaceae > Lolium > Lolium multiflorum. The sequence continues at coordinate 260,324,476 of CM061753.1, forward strand.
AGATACCAATTACACCCGCTTATGCAACAACGCAACACCCTAATGACAGCACGGATGCACATAGCCAAAAAAAAAAGAAAACTAAGAAACAATAGTCCCGCTATAACATCCTAGGCTTAGCAACAGCAATACAACCACCACCGAGACAACACCCGAAATACAACATCTCCAAAAATGCCGCCTCCAAGAAGGAAACGGTGCACCAGCGCCGTCGTCACCAGACCAAAGATTTTAGGTTTTCACCCTGAAGATAGTCCCCGCTCTCAAAACAATGCCTCCAACAAGGTCATTGCCGGGCACAACCAGTTAAGGCCAGACCTTGGGTTTTCACCCTGAAAGGTAGGACTCGAACTTCACTGTGCTGCCGCCCCACTTCCATATGGCTGCTGCAAATCCTAGGACACCAAGCAAATCTCTCAACAACGCAGAGACTTGAACCTCCCTTAGCTAGTCCTCCCTTCCGGCCTTCATGTGATTCTCTTCATCTGACTGCATTCTCGACCAAAATGTCACTTGATGCTAACACAGACCAGAGCTTCGCGCCGCTCGCTCCAGAACCAATCGGCCGGAATAAAAGCATGGGTTCGCACGACCAAATACCACCGATCCAGCAAATTCCAGGCAAAAGAGCACTGTTACATTTGCCAACGGCGCCTTCCGAAACTCAACACTCCTGCCAGATCGAGAAGAGCAAACCTCAGGTCAGTCTTCATCTTCGCCCAAGAGAGACCATAAGACCACCGCCTTTATTCAGGTTGGGCCCCATTGACATAGGCATCCTCAATGGGCCTGCCGAAGATGGTACCCAGGGTTTTGAAGGCCTAGGACTCGAAGAATAAGAAGATTCGGGAGCCCAATATGTTAGTAAGGAAAGCTAGAGTTGTATTAGGAAATATAGAGACTTGTAATCTTGCGGGACGGGGACGAAACCCTCCCGGATTCTGTAACTTGTATATTACGAAACCCGGCTCCACCTCCTATATGGGAGTCGTGGGACAAAGAAAGGATCGAATCTACTGTCACCCTAGTATTATAATAAGCGAGTACTTTTCGGCTGAAACCTTCGAGATCTACTTGCCCTCTACTTCTAACAAAACCCTAGTCTACAATCTGTAGGCATTGACAAGTTAATCCCTTGTCAATTGGCGCCGTCTGTGGGAATTAGAGGTTGCAAGGAGCTGATCTCGATGGCACGTCAGAATCGTCGACTTCGTCGGTAGCAAGCAATGCGATGGATCGAGGTAAACAGGAAAAAACTGATCTAGTCGATTTTATTCCTCACCTGCCCTCCCGTTTGGATGCATGTGCGTATCTGGAGGAGCCCATCGTCATGACGTTTAGAGAATTCCGATTCGGCGTCAACAAGGAAGGATCTTATCGTCTCGAAGTTCCGATCTCGTCGGAATTATCAGCGATCGATTCTGATTTTTCATCGAGCGATGAAGAGCTTTCGTCGCCACGCATTATCAACACCAAGGCAAGCGGAAAGCTCGCCAAGATCTTCAGCGACGCATCCTTCGAGTCGTCTGCGGACTCTATTATAAGCAGCGACTCGCGTCGACAGCCTCAACTTCATCGACAAATCTGTTGTCATTGGAAAGGTCTTCACCAATCTCTACGATGGTTTCACCAATGCAAAAATCCACACGCAAAATATCATCAGGTCTATGCAATTGAGGAAACAAACCGAGCAGAACCAGAGACGTCGAGAGGCTTTCGACGATTTGGGAAACCCATACGTCGATCCCGCTGATCTCGAAGAGGTCAGCACTAAATATGTCGGGACCACTCCACGTGTAAGAGTTCAGCTCCCGCAGGCAGCGTGGGATAGAGCCGCAAGAGCCATGGATGGTTCAGAACCAACCACAACTGCAGAAGAATTACAAGCCTATCAATATAGACTTGCTCGTGTGAGTAGGGAGTTGGAAAAACAGACAGCCTCCCTGAAGAAGAGGCAGCCTCCGCATCAAGTAGGCGACGAGCAGAGCTAAGTGGACAATCAAGAACTTCGGGAGATAGCCATAGAGAAGCTCGGAGGAGAGCAAGATCTCGGCTGCAAAATATACCTGAAGAAGAGAGGAAATATAATTCAAAATCTCGACATGTCTTTCATGACGATTGATACAAGGGGATATATTATCCCGAAAACACCGGAAGCTGGGTACATGGCAACGCAAGCTTATATCCTTGCATCCAGACCTCCTGTGGACCCGAGAGAAGCATTGTTCAACATGGCAATGGCAGGAGTTTGAGTCATGGGGACAGCGTTCGCAGCTACTCCTCCCGAAGGAACTGCAAGCCAAAATAGTCCACGACCCACCACAGCAGTGCAAGATCCACCAAGAGCAAGTGGAGCAAGAGATACCTCGGCTCAAGCAAGGGTGGATAGAGCGCGACAAGAAAGAAGAGAACATCGGCAGTCACCAGAAGTTGCCGATGAAGATATGTGTGGGCTCCCGTGCTTTACGAGACGAGTTCGAAAAACTCGAGTCCCGTCAGGGTTCAAGCTACCCGAAAATTTCAAGAAATTCGACGCCCTACAGAAGATTGGCTCGTTGATTATCTCGAGATGGTGAAGTTGATAAAAGGAACCAGGGCAACAGCCATGCAGAGCATCCAAGTACATTTGAGTGGAGCCGCGCGATCCTGGATAAAGAAACTTCCCCCAGGTTCCATCGACAACTGGGATCGTTTTGAGGACATCTTCGTGAAGAATTTCCGATCCACCTGCAAAAAACTTGCGTCATTGGAAGAGCTGAGGGCGTGTAGACAGAAACACGATGAATCAATGAGGAAATATATACAGAGGTGGAATATTATTAAAAACTCGGCAGAGGACATATCTGATGAGAGGGCAATAGACGCGTTCGTGGCAGGAATTCGACGAGGAGATTTCATCGAAGACCTAGGGAGAACCAACCCAAAAACAATATTAGCATTGATGGAAATAGCAAACAAATGGGCAGATGGAGAAGATGCCATACACAACAAACGACATAGGTCGAGAGAGGACCGCATGAAATTTTCAAAATAGAAGGCGATTTTCTCGACAGTTCTATAGTAATGATGCTCCTGGCCACATATCAGCTGGTTTCCGAGGAAACTCTGGAGGAAATAGTCGAGATGATTACCAAAGAAATAATGAGCAACAAGGCGATAATAGAGGTGACTTCCGTAGTAACAGACAAAATAGTGGGCCAAGGTTTCAGAGACCATATGTGTCTTTCCCGAGGAGATAATGAACGGGCCATGTCAGATGCATTTATATCTCGACAACAATGGGAAGACGCAGTCAGGACACCTCCAGAAAGATTGCCGCAATTTCCAAGCAATGTTGCGGGCCGCAGTGATAGCCAATGCTCAAGCAATGAATAGAAACCCCCAGGGGCCAAGGAGTGAGATCCACCTCCCACCTCCTCCCGCAATTACGGACGAAAATCGGCACCAGCTCAGAATAGCGGCAGCACCACACCCACCTCCATATGTTGACCCTAACTCCAATGGTGCGGTCTCGATAATTCAGAAAGCCAGGCCATCTAATAGGGCGCAGAAAGTAATCTCGCGGCAAGTGTTCATGGCAGAGAAGATACCTCCACCAACAGTCGAGTACCTAAATTGGTCGGGACAGGACATTGGCTTCACAATTGTGGATCACCCGCAGCAAGTTCCTCGACCAGGGCAATCTGCACTTATCTTACCCGCAGTCATCGCTGGTTTTGACGTGTCGAGGGTCTTTATAGATGGCGGCAGCTTAAACTTATGTATGCAGATACATTAAGGAAGATGAACATATCTCTGGCAAATTTAAAACCAACCGATACACATTTCCACGGAATCACGCCAGAGAAGCCGAGCTATCCGTTGGGGAAGATCAATCTCGACGTTTAGTTTGGGACCCGAGAAAACTACATGATAGAAAAGCTGGAGTTTGAAGTTGTAGATTTCCCGTCGCAATATCACGTCTTGTTGGGACGACCAGCATATGCCAGGTTTATGGCGGTACCACATTACACGTATCTGTTGTGGAGGTTGCCCGGACCTAAGGGACCAATTACAATCAAGGGAAGTTTTGCGCTAGCTGATAAATGCGACAAGAATTTTCATCGACTGTCGGAAACTTTCGGGACTCTAACGGACCTCCGCGCTGCAGGGAAGTCGTGCCGGGAGCTCTAATCCGGCCATGCGATGGCTCCATGGACGTTGGGGACGGTCAACTTTTGGGGACATTTTATCAATGTTACATACAGTGTTGCAATTTGATGCATGTGTTCATTTTTTCAATTATATTACTATGAGCAAAGTGGGCAATGAATTTTGTAATTATCCTCTGGAGAGACTTCACTGGATAATAGACAAAAATATTGGAAATTCTGCAGAGAAATGTTGCAAAAGGATCTAACATTCCTAGAGTTCACCCTTCTGATATGGGATACAGCAGGTGCAGACTCAGGTCACAATTACACAGCTCATATCGGCGCAACTCCTCTAATACTATGCCTATAATCTAGTCTCGGTGAAACAGAACACTCACCCGTGACGCCGATCTGGTGCTATGCCTATGGCGATGTTGGTTCACTCTCGCGCACCCTTATACTGTAGTGCTTAGATCGAGACAATTGGCAGTGACAAGTACGGTCATATTACGCGTGCGTGAAGCTGGACAAAGACACAAACTCCCAATGCCTACCTCTCCCAAAGTTGATCTCACAGATGTTTTTATCTGCCTTTCTATTTCTCATTTCTTCCATCCTTTTGCTCCATGTTCTGATGTCATTTTATAGAAGAGAAGGGTCGGCACATCTGCACATGCAGATGCCTTCATCATTGATTACTAATTCAATGTTGAGTAAACTCGCTACGCATGGACCATGCTGCCACGCATATGTCAACGTCTGAAGAAAAAACATGTTTAATCATTTCGGGGTTTCAACCCAGTGGGGGAACCTATTTTCCGGTTTATTGTGCTTACTAAACATGTTTAATCATTTCGGCTCGTAGAGTTGCTCGAGAGAAAGAAAAAAATGCGATCAGAAAACCCGATTGTAGAATGCACTTTAATTCCAGGATTGATGCCAGAAAGCCGACTCTCTTTCTCCTTGATGACCCCTTGGATGGTGCAAGCATCTACCATAACTAGATGCTTCATGTAAAAAAGTTGTCAGAAGCAATATGGTGAATTTTATCTCTTCAATGGAAGCTATGACTTTTGTTAGAAAGAAGAGAGAAGAAACCTCATAAATATGACATTATGTATCTCTTTCTGTCTCCAAAAAATTATGCTTTTAAGGCTTAAAATTCTATTTCTTAAAGAGGAGGCTGCCTTCTCATCCGAACCTACTTTGAACCACCCAAATCTAGCTAAAGGTGTGAAGCATTGCCTCTGGGGTAGTGTATTGGACATGCCCTAGGAGGGTGTTTGGTTGAGCTGTGACTTTGAATAAGCAGCTGTCGTTGTCGGCTGTAAAAAACCTGTTGTCATGGAAAGTTGCAGACAGTTTGGTAAACTGACTTTTGGCTGTCCGCTTTCTGTATAAAAGATCTAGAATACCCTAGGATGTTGATAGCTTGATTATGTACTTGCTTAATCAAAATGGCCAGGGTTTATCCGTATTTCAGTAATTCTTGAGCTACTGTATACATATATGTCGACAAATAACAAGTTTTTCTTTCTTTTTAGCTAAGGGAAGTCCAAACATGTGCGCTGAAGAATGTTGAGATACTGTTTATGTACCGATTTAATGATAATACACTTATTTAGCCCTATTCGTATTTGGAGCTATTGATCACAATTATTTAGACAAATACATGTCGCATATTCTGTTTCTCGTATGGTAATAGCGGGCTACCAAATACACGCCATGTTGTGAAATAGGCATTTCATCATCTTGTACATCATTTATTAGGATTTACTTTGAAAACCAATGCAAGCAAAACTAGAAGATTGTTTATACACCAACACAGTTACACATTTGTACACTATGAAGACGTGAAATATGAGGCAGGAGGCGGCCGAGCTAGGGTTAGGGTGGTGGCAACATTAAATGAGAGCGACATGGTTGATGAGGATATGGCCCCGGGGGGGGGCACTCTCCAGTGCTAAATGGACCGGGAAGCCCGAGTTACTCACCTGAGGGATTGGATCATGGGACTCACCAACGAGTGTTCCAAAAGGAAGCCCGAGAGAGTAGCACCAAGGCCCATTAGGCCTACGCGCTTCTAACCAACTTAGGCGCATAATCATGTAAACCCTAACCGGGGGTGCACATATAAACCCCTGGGGTGAAACCATAGAAGGATCTGAATCTCCAATCTCCAAACCCTAGCCCGCAGTCGCCATAACCGACTCGTGAGCACCCCATTATAATCTGTCCAAGTATTACAAGCATAGAAAGCTGTAGGAATTCTACTTTCCGGAGAGACTTTTTTTCGAGAGCACGCGCAAAGCGTGCCTTATCTTTATAGAAGGTGAAAAGACAACATTTACAAGATAGCAACTGATACAGACATCAGCGCTCACACCCACTCACACTTTTCTCCTACTCCTCCCTCTCTCACAAGCCTACTCTCGCGCTATCTGTGAGCTCCCTCCACTCCTAGCTCGCTCCCACAGAAGAAACTCCTCCTTAATGGCCTCCAGATTCTATGTGGGGTCCTTCTGCTCCCGTACGTTTCCGAACACCCTCGAGTTCCTTTGCTTCCAAAGGGTCCACGCCGTTATGATGATCATGGAGTCAAATCTCTTCCTATCCAGCTTCCTCACTCTTTTCCTGGCCTCCGTCCACCATCTTTCCAAGTTTGCCTCTAGGTCCGGTTCCTGGATGTTCAAGCCCGCGCTGCGTAGGACCTCGAACCATACTTGCCTCGTGTATGGACATTGAGTGAGTATGTGATCCACCGTATCCTCCTCCTGTAGACATGTGTAACATGGGTCGGTATGCTCCTGGAGGCCGTGTCGCGCTCTCCTATCCGAGGTCCATAGCCTGTATTTCAAAGCTAGCCATATGAAGATTTTACACTTTACCGGCGCAAACGATTTCCATACCGGTGAACTCATACTCCAGCTCGTGCTCCCTTTGCATAGCATCTCATAAGTGCTTCTAGATGTGTAGTCTCCTGTAGCCGAACCCTTCCATATGATGTGGTCCGGCCTGGTGTCATCCCTCTGGACCGTATCGATTGCCTCCCACACCCTAATGCACTGTGCACCCTCCTCCACCGTGAGCTCCTCCGTGATATCATTGAGCCACTGATTGTTTTCCATCGCCTCCGCGACTGTCCTGGCATTCTTCCTCCTCGTTGGGACCTTAGCGAATAGCTCCGGCGCCAACTCCTCAATCGTGAAGCCATTGACCCAGCGGTCACGCCAGAAAAAAGTATTCCAGCCATCCCCAATGCAGAAGGTCGAGATGCTCCTAAAGGCCTCTTCCGCCTCCTTATCACCCAAACCCGGCAAACCCTGCCAGGGTCTATCGGGGTCCGTACATATCAGCCAGACCCATCTCATACGCAGGGCAAGCCCCTGTAGGCGGAGGCACTTTATGCCTAGCCCTCCCACCTCTTTAGGTTTACACATAGACTCCCAAGCTACCAAACACTGCCCACCAGTGACTCTATCTTTGCCCGCCCAAAAGAAGGCGCGCATCCATATGTTTATCTCCTCTAGAAGCCACTTCGGTGCTTCTGCGACTACTAATTGGTGCACCGCCCGTGCCGAGACCACAGAGTTTATGAGAACCAATCTCCCTTCCTTCTTGATGAGGCCTCTTTGCCATGCCGACACACACTTGATGACTTTATCTAGCAAAGGTTTCCACTCCGCCTTTGTCAGGGGCCTCAGCGCCAACTGCAACCCTAGATACTTTATGGGGAACCGGGCCAACTCGCATCGTAGGGTTGCGGCAAGCTCCTCCTCCTTCTCTCTACTCCCTCTAATGAGCGTGGCTGTGGTTTTCCTGAAGTTTACCTTAAGCCCAGACGCCTCTCCAAAAATTTGTAGAATGTGCTTGATAACCAGCATCTCCCGTCTCTCCGGTTTGAAAAAGAGTACCACATCATCCGCATATATAGATATTCTCTGCAGCGGCGATATCCCTGCCAGGTTAGAGAACATGTCTCCCTCCACCGCTTTCTTTATAGTTGCTGACAACACCTCCATTGCTGCCACAAAAAGCATGGGTGAGGTGGGGTCCCCTTGTCTGAGCCCTCTGGCATGAACTATGCGCTCTCCTGGGACCCCATTTACCAGCACTCTCGTGTTTGCCGTATATAGAAGCAAAGCTATCCACTTGTGGAACCTCTCACCAAACCCCATCCTCCTCAGCACCTCAAACAGGAAACTCCAGGAAAGCGAATCAAAAGCACGGGCCAAGTCGAGTTTGAGTAGGACCCCCGTATTCCTCCTGGAGTTGATTTTCCTAGCCACTTGTCGTACCAGCACAAAATTGTCATGCAAGCTCCTCTTCTTCACGAACGCCGATTGATTCATACTAATGAGTTCTCCCAATCTCCCCCTCAGCCGGTTCGCCAACATTTTGGAGAACAGCTTGGCGAAGCTATGAACCAGACTAATAGGTCTGAAGTCCTTCACCTCCATCGCATCCTGTCTTTTGGGGATCAAAGTGATCAACGCTCTATTTAGCCTCCCAAAGCCTCTTCCATCTCCTACTCCAAGTTTCCGAACACCTGCCATGATGTCGTGCTTTATTACCGGCCACGCCCGCTGGTAGAAAGCACCAGTGAAGCCATCCGGCCCCGGCGCTCTGTCCGAGGGCAACTCTCTAATGGTGTTCCAAACTTCCTCCTCCGAGAACATGCGCTCCAACTCATGCAAGTCCATGGTGGGGATCTCCAGGGTCTCAAGCTCCATACCATGCTCTCTCGTTTGGATAGTTCCCAACAGTTCCAAGTATGCCTCCGTAAATACCTCGTTTTTCTGCTCTTGCTCTGTGACTAGGGTCTCACCCACCCTGACCGCCGAAATGTAGTTTTTTGTCCTCCTCCCATTTGCGACCGCGTGAAACAACTTGGAGTTGGCATCTCCCTCCTTAAGCCACCTCAACCTCGATCTCTGCCTGGCTACCGTTCGCTCAAGCGAAGCCAAGCCTAGCATCGTCTGCTTAAGCATCTTCCGTAGCCAAGCCTCTGCCGGCGACAGAGGTCTCGCCTCCTGCGCCACATCGAATCTTAGGATCAAGGTATTCGCCATGGCGATCTTTAATTTTACATTGCCAACTTTCCTTTGTCCCCACGACTGTAAGTGCTCCGCCGAGTTGCGGAATAGAGCGTCCAAACGCTTGAAAGGATCCACGATCCTAGGATCACATCTCCATCCCTCCTGAAGTGCCTCGTCAAAACCCTCCAGCTTGAGCCAGAAGGCCTCAAATTTGAAACGTCGTTTGGGCCTGAAGGCCGCGCTGAGCCCCAGGTTCAAGGGGGCATGATCCGACACCGAGGACGACAGCGCCTGCAGGAAAGCGTCCGGGTGTAGCAAGTCCCAATCCACTGAGACCAATGCACGATCTATGCGTGTGAGCGTAGGGCTCTCTCTCTCGTTACTCCACGTGTACATCCTCCCATGCAGGTATAAGTCCTTCATTTCATGCTCCTGTACGAACTGCCGGAATCTCGCCATCATGCTCCGGTCTAGCCTCTCATTGTTCTTATCCTTCGCATGTAAAATCATATTGAAATCTCCCATCACCAGCCAAGGTCCAGGGCACAGGGCTCTCCTCATCGCCAGCTCCCTCATGAACTCAATTTTCTCCTCCGTCGACTGGGGCCCATACACGGTAGTTAGCCACCACCTATTGTTGTCACGAGGAATTACTTCCCCAGTGATCGCGTGCGGGTCGAGGCTAACCCTCCCCACCTCCAGGACCGAAGTGTCCCAAGCAAGCAAAATCCCTCCTCTAGTATCCTCTGCCGGCCGAAACGTGTTCACCGCGGGGATGCGACGCCGCGGAGGACGACGCGCCGCCCTCAGCCTCCCAGCGACGCGAAAACCCCGGTGGGTGAGACGCCGTTGAGTCCATGCTCAGAGCACGCGCAACTCCGGCGAAGCCTGACGGCGACGGCGAGGCCCAGCAGCGGCGGTGGTGACGCGAGACCTACCTCTCTAGCCCGGCGGCGGCTCTCTGCTAGCAGATAAGAATAGCAAAAAAAAAAAAAAAAAAGAGACTAAACCTGGGTAATCATGTGTCGTTGTACAATCTCGATCCGCAGATGGCTACACCTTCCTTGCTACACTCAAATGAAGTGTTGCACCCTGTAGCACCAGACGTGATCACATCCATGATATGGGTGGGTTCTGCCCGGTTTCCAGCAAGGCCTCGGGTTTATAGCCAGTGGCATTTGGACGCAATTTCGTTGCATGTATGGCATATGGGCATGAGATTTGTGGACCGTGGAAAGCCAAAGGAAAAGCATCTCCCAGGGTACTGCTTTGAGCTCATAGTGCTTTGTTTGTTGTTTGCATCAATTTAATTTGGCTTATAAGGTTGCACTAGCATCTTGATGTTTTTATCCATTCCCAAGAATTTCAGTAATGGAGCCCTTTCTTCTCGATGGGACGAAACCTTCTTTGAAGGATACGTAGTTACTGTCAATGTCGACCTCTCCACTTCCCCGCTACTTCACTCATCGTAGCTAGTAGACCCTCGACGCCGCTCACCGTTAGTTTGTGATCATCCATTTTTTTGCAAATTTAAATGAACTTCGCTACATAAAAAAGTGAACTCACTGATATAAAAAATAATTGCCGCGCCTAACGAAGTGCACTTCCTTACAAAAAATAAATGTATATATCCATTGTAGCAGTGTGATAGCCTCCCATCCGATGATCGGGCAAAGGACTGAAAACTGAACCAAGTGCTTTTCCTTTGTGCATAACGTTGGGAAATTAATTTTCAATACGTTGAGACCAATACTGGTCACAAATCTGCTCTTTCGTGCTCCTATTTGACCTGCCCGGCTTGGCTCGTGTTTGATGTGCGGCCGCTACTACCGGGGCCCTAATGCTAAGGGCATCTTAGTGGGGCGATGTAAAATGGACGTCTTAATTGTTCACGTGCATACATTCGTCGGTCAAAATGATCGAAATTGACCGCGCGTCCGTTTGCGCCGAGTGATCCCAGTGGCACGACATATTTTTTTTTTTGGTTTTTCATTGTTTCAATATAAACATAATTTACATAGTGAATAAAGAAAATAAAAAATATAACACTAAAAGGTGCATGTAACGCCTGCGCCTGCTACCCTAGCCTCCTCCTCCTCCTCCTCCTCCTCGTTGAGCACGACGAATTCCGGTATGTGCCACGGCCAGTTGGCAACCGGCGGAACATACAACGGTGTCGCCGGCGATGGAGGTGGAGGTGGAGGTCGAGTAGCCTAAACAATGGAGGTGGAGGCGGCGGGTGCGGGGCCGAGTTCTGCAGCGCCCATTGTAGGGTCTCTTACTCCGTGAGGTCTAGCGGCATGATGTCGGTGGCATACCGTGGCAGCGGCGGCTGCACCGGTCGGTCCACCTCCGACACGAGGAGGCCGAGCCTTTCAATCTCCTCGACGGTCATCGTCAGAGGGAAGTCGAACTTCCGGCCCTCCTCCATGGCCACCTGCCAGTCGTGGAAGACATAGGCAACAAAGTCGTCTGATTCATCCTTGGCCTCCTCATTGTGTTCGGCCAGCGCGTCGTCATCGTCGTCCTATGGAGGCACCGGCGGCTGCCGTGTTCGATGACCTGGCGGCGTTGCCCGCTCAAACGGGAAGTCTCGGTCGCCAAGGAAGCTTGCGTTCCTCCTCGATCCTGCGCCATGTGTTCGAGCTATTCGACTCAACGGCGAAGGCGGGCTCGGCGCGGAGGTCCGGCGGCATGTACCGTCGCCTGCGCCGGATCTTGGCGCCCCTCTCTGGCTCACGCAGAGGCACGGGAAGGACAGGCACCTGGACGTGGCTCAGCCGCCAGCCGTCGCCAGGCAGGTGATACGTCTCCAATGTATCTATAATTTCTTATGTTCCATGCTAGTTTTATGACAATACCTACATGTTTTATTCATACTTTATAATGTTTTTATGCATTTTGTGGGACTAAACTATTAACAAGATGCCACAGTGCCAGTTCCTGTTTTCTGCTGTTTTTGATTTCAGAAAAGTTGTTTTACAAATATTCTCGGAATTGGACAAAACAAAAGCCCACGGCCCTATTTTCCACGGAGTGTTCCAGAAGACCGAAGAGGAGTCGAGGAAGGCCAGCAGGGGGCCCACCCCATATGGCGGCGCGGGGGCCCCACTGCCGCGCCAAGGCGTGGGGAGGGACCCCCTGGCTCCCCCGACGCTGCCCCTTCGCCTATTTATTCCTTCGTCCCCGAAAACCCTAGGACCGAGAGCCAAAATACGAGAACAGTTCCAGAGACGCCGCCGCCATCAACCCTAACTCGGGGGTTCAGAAGATCTCCTCCGGCACCCTGCCGGAGAGGGGAATCATCACCGGAGGGCTCTACATCACCATGCCCGCCTCCGGATTGATGCGTGAGTAGTTCATCCTTGGACTACGGGTCCATAGCAGTAGCTAGATGGTTGTCTTCTCCTATTGTGCCATCATGTTTAGATCTTGTGAGCTGCCTATCATTATCAAGATCATTTATTTGTAATGCTACATGTTGTGTTTGTTGGGATCTGATGAATATGGAATACTATGTCAAGTTGATTATTGATCTATCATATATATGTGTTATTTATGATCTTGCATGCTCTCCGTTGCTAGTAGAGGCTCTGACCAAGTTGATACTTGTAACTCCAAGAGGGAGTATTTATGCTAGATAGTGGGTTCATGTCTCCATTGAATGGGGAGTGACAGCAACCCCTAAGGTTGTGGATGTGCTATTGCCACTAGGGATAAAACATCAATGCTTTGTCTAAGAATATTTGTATTGTTTACATTACGCACAGTACTTAATGCAATTGTCGTTGTTTGCAACTTAATCTGGAAGGGGTGCGGATGCTAACCCGAAGGTGGACTTTTAGGCATAGATGCATGCTTGATGGCGGTCTATGTTCTTTTTCGTAATGCCCTAAGTAAATCTCATAGTCGTCATCATGATATGTATGTGCATTGTTATGTCCTCTCTATTTGTCAATTGCTGTAATTTATTCACCCAACATTGTATTTATCTTATTGGAGAGACACCACTAGTGAACTGTGGACCACGGTCCATTCTTTTACATCTGAAATACAACATACTGCAATCATTGTTCTCTTTTGTTTTCTGCAAGCAAACATCATTTTCCACACCATACGTTTAATCCTTTGTTTTCAGCAAGCCGGTGAGATTGACAACCTCACTGTGAAGTTGGGGCAAAGTAGTTTGATTGAGTTGTGCAGGTTCCACGTTGGCACCGGAATCCCTGGTGTTGCGCCGCACTACACTCCTTCACCAACAACCTTCACATGATCTTCATCTCCTACTGGTTCAATAACCTTGGTTTCTTACTGAGGGAAAACTCGATGCTGTACTCATCATACCTTCCTCTTGGGGTTTCCAACGGACGTGTGCTTTACCGTCACAAGCAGCTACTTTTCTGGCGCCGTTTGGGGAGATCAAGACACGCTGCAGGGGAGTCTCTCACCCAATCTCTTTACTTTGTTTGTTGTCTTGCTTTATTTTATTTTCTGTCTTGTTTGCTTTCTTTATATCAAAAACACAAAAAATTAGTAACTTGCATTTAAATTATTTTGTTATAATGTATAGTCCTGTACTTGTTACTTTGTCACTTGAGGAATTGATCTTTACTTTTAAACAAGAGGATGAGGAGAGTTTTAAAGAAGCTTGGTCTAGAATTTCTGATTCTTATGGTAAAACTGAACCTAAAATGACTCTAAGCCTGCTTCTTAGTCACTTTTATTTTGGGCTTATTCTTCGCTATAGACATGCTTTGGATGCTGTAGTGGGAGGAGATTTCCTTCACTGCGATGGGGATCAAGCTCTTAATGCCATAAAAAAATTGGTTGCATCATCTAGCTCAGCTAATAAATTTGATTCATCTCTTGCTAGCATTCATGATAGATTAAACACTCTCGAGACAAATATATCCTGTTTAAAAGAAGGGTATAATCAGATTCGTGAATATTATGATTATGTTCCAGTAAACTTTGAACCTTCAATGTGGGTCCCTACTATTAAGGTTGCTATTTGTGGTGAAACTTTTTATGCCCGTTGTGATACTATGTCTGAGTTTTTCCTTATGCCTAAAAGAGTATTTATGAATCTTTGAAACTTTGGGGACTTACTGAAGGTGGAGAAGGAATAACTCTTGCTGATAATTCTGTTATAATTCCTAAGGGGATAGCTGAAGGTGTGTTCACAACCTTTCTTGGAACAACGGTATCCACTGATTATCTCGTTATTGAATGTGTAGGGACAGGACAAATCACACTTGGAAGATCCCTGCTGAAACTCTTGGGAGCAACCGTAGATATGGGAAAAGGCACTCTAAATTTTACCTCTACACCCGGATGCGGTCATGTATTCCCTAGACCAAAGAGTAAAAATAAGATTAAGAGGGGTAGGCGTAAAGCCCTTGGTAATAATGTTAATGCTTCTTCTCTTGATGTTACTTGATTTTCACTTTCTGCGCTGAAAGGCGTTAAAGAAAAGCGCTTTTGGAAGACAACCCATTATTTTATTTCTGCAATTTTTGTTTTATATTTGAGTCAAGGTGCTTGTTACTACTGCAGAAATACCTTTGTATCTTTATTTTCTTGCATTGTTGTGCCAAGTAAAGTCTTTGATAGAAAGTTGATACTAGATTTGGATTTCTGCGCAGAAACAGATTTTTAGCTGTCACGAATTTGAGTTTTTCTCTCCGTAGAAGAATCTAAAAATTCTGAAAAAATTCATGAGTAATCCTCAGATATGTACGCAACTTTCATTCAACTGGAGCTTTTCCATCTGAGCATGTTAAGTGCCTCGAAAAATTCGTCTTTACGGACTGTTCTGTTTTGACAGATTCTGCCTTTTATTTCGCATTGCCTCTTTTCTGTGTTTGAGTGGATTTCTTTGCTCCATTAAATTTCAGTAGCCTTGGGTAATGTCCAGAAGTGTTGGGAATGATTGTGTCCTTGCTGAACATGTGAATTTTTGATTATGCACTAACCCTCTAATGAGATAGCTTTGAGTTTGGTGTGAAGGAATTTTTCAAGGAAGAGAGGAGGATGATATAATATGATCAAGAAGAGTGAAAAGTCTAAGCTTGGGGATGCCCCGTGGTTCATCCCTGCATATTTCAAGAAGACTCAAGCGTCTAAGCTTGGGGATGCCCAAGGCATCCCCTTCTTCATCAAACTTATCATGTCATCTCTAGTGAAACTATATTTTAATTCCATCACATCTTATGTGCTTTACTTGGAGCGCCCGTGTGCTTTTATTCTCGTTTGTTATTTTAAGTTTTCTTAATAAATCAGATCCTAACATGCTTGTGTGGAGAGAGAGACACGCTCCGCTTTTTCATTTGAACACTTGTGTTCTTCGTTTTATTTTTCATGTTCATGGCGAAAGCTGAAAGCCGCAACACTTATTGTTATTGTTATTTAGTTGGAAACATAAAATGCTTCATGTGGTAATTGGTATATTGTCCTGAATAATTTGATACTTGGCAATTGTTTTGAGCTCTCAAGCAGATCATGTTTAAGCTCTTGCATCATGTAGTTTAAACCTATTAGTGGAGAACTACCGTAGAGCTTGTTGAAATTTGGATTGCATGATTGGTCTCTCTAAGGTCTAGATATTTTCTGGTAAAAGTGTTTGAGCAACAAGGAAGACAGTGTAGAGTCTTATAATGCTTGCAATATGTTCTTGTGTAAGTTTTGCTGTACCAGTTTATACTTGTGTTTGCTTCAAACAACCTTGCTAGCCAAAGCCTTGTACTGAGAGGGAATGCTTCTCGTGCATCCAAAACCTTGAGCCAAAACTATGTCATTTGTGTCCACCATAACTACCTACTATGTTGTATTTTTCTGCCATTCCAAGTAAATACTTCATGTGCTACCTTTACACAATTCAAAACTTTATTACTCCTTATTTGTGTTAATGTTTTATAACTCATGAGGAAGTATGTGGTGTTTTATCTTTCAATCTGGTTGGGCAGACTTTCACCAATGGACTAGTGGCATATACATCCACTTATCCAATAATTTTGCAAAAAGAGCTGGCAACGGGGTGCCCAACCCCAATTAATTAACTTTCATTAATAATTCTTTTCACATGTTTTGCCATGATTTATCAGTAAGCAACGTAATTTTGCAATAGACACTCCTCCATGGTATGTGAAATGTTGGAAGGCACCCAAGGATTCGGTTAGCCATGGTTTGTGAAAGCAAAAGGTTGGGAGGAGTGTCATCTATAAATAAAAATAAAATACATGTGTAAACAAAAGAGAAGAGGGATGATATACCTTGCTGGTAGAGATAACGTCCTTCATGGGAGCCGCTCTTTGAAAGTCTGTTTGACAAGGGGGTTAGAGTGCCCACTACCATTCGTTGACAACAACAAACACCTCTCAAAACTTTATTTTTATGCTCTCTATATGATTTCAAAATTTGAAAAGCTCTAGCACATGATTTAATCCCTGCTTCCCTCTGCGAAGGGCCTTTCTTTTACTTTATGTTGAGTGAGTTTACCTACTTCTTTCTATCTTAGAAGCAAACACTTGTGTCAACTATGTGCATTGATTCTTACATGCTTACTTATTGCACTTATTATATTACTTTGTGTTGACAATTATCCATGAGATATGCATGTTGAAAGTTGAAAGCAATTGCTGAAACTTAAATCTTCCTTTGTGTTGTTTCAAAACCTTGTATTAAGAATCTATTGCTTTACGAGTTAACTCTTATGCGAGACTTTTTGATGCTTGTCTTGAAAGTACTATTCATGAAAAGTTTTTGCTATATGATTCAGTTGTTTAGTCATTATCTTTTTGTTAGCAAACTATAGACCATTGCTTTGAGTCACTTCATTCATCTCATATGCTTTACAATAGTATTGATCAAGATTATGTTGGTAGCATGTCACTTCAGAAATTATTCTTTTTATCGTTTACCTACTCGAGGGCGAGTAGGAACTAAGCTTGGGGATGCTTGATACGTCTCCAACGTATCTATAATTTCTTATGTTCCATGCTAGTTTTATGACAATACCTACATGTTTTATTCATACTTTATAATTTTTTATGCATTTTCTAGGACTAACCTATTAACAAGATGCCACAGTGCTAGTTCATGTTTTCTGCTGTTTTTTATTTCAGAAAAGTTGTTTTACAAATATTCTCGGAATTGGACGAAACAAAAGCCCACGGCCCTATTTTCCACGGAGTGTTCCAAAAGACCGAAAAGGAGTCGAGGAAGGCCAGCAGGGGGCCCACCCCATATGGCGGCGCGGGGGCCCCAGCCAAGGCGTGGGGAGGGAGCCCCCTGGCTCCCCGACGCTTCCCCTTCGCCTATTTATTCCTTCGTCCCCGAAAACCCTAGCAGAGAGCCAAAATACCAGAACAGTTCCAGACGCCGCCGTAAACCCTAACTCGGGGGGTTCGGAAGATCTCCTCCGGCACCCTGCGGAGAGGGGAATCATCACCGGAGGGCTCTACATCACCATGCCCGCCTCCGGATTGATGCGTGAGTAGTTCATCCTTGGACTACGGGTCCATAGCAGTAGCTAGATAGTTGTCTTCTCCTATTGTGCCATCATGTTTAGATCTTGTAAGCTGCCTATCATTATCAAGATCATCTATTTGTAATGCTACATGTTATGTTTGTTGGGATCCGATGAATATGGAATACTATGTCAAGTTGATTATTGATCTATCATATATGTGTTATTTATGATCTTGCATGCTCTCCGTTGCTAGTAGAGGCTCTGGCCAAGTTGATACTTGTAACTCCAAGAGGGAGTATTTATGCTAGATAGTGGGTTCATGTCTCCATTGAATCTGGGGGAGTGACAGCAACCCCTAAGGTTGTGGATGTGCTGTTGCCACTAGGGATAAAACATCAATGCTTTGTCTAAGGATATTTGTATTGTTTACATTACGCATAGTATTTAATGCAATTGTCTATTGTTTGCAACTTAATACTGGAAGGGGTGCGGATGCAATTGTCTGTTATTTACGCATAGTACCGCGCAGCTTCCGTTGAGACGCATCCGAGGCCCAAATATGCGCCGCGTTTGCGTCTCCACAGACGGTCTGATCACTATACGTGGAGACGCAAACCTGAAACAGGCTTCTAGGTCGCTGCCAGGCGGACCGTGGGAGAAGCGAGGGCCACGCGGCGCGACCGAGTCGCGCTTCCGTCGAGACACATCTGAGGCTCAAATATGCGCCACGTTTGCGTCTCCAACAGACGGTCCGGTCACTATATGTCGAGACGTTGAACCTGGTTCTAGACACATTCTTTGGCGTCGAAAACGGATGCGGACCCTAAGAGCATCTCCAGCTTCTCCCCAACGAGGTCCCCGGCAGCCCTTTTTTCATTCGGACGACAAACAATGGCCCAATCGCGTCCCCGGATCCTCGTTTTTCAACCGGATTTGGGATTTCATCCATCCGGAGAGTCCATGTCATCCCCAGCCCCCCTGGGCATGCTCAGGGAGTATGGAGGAAACAAAAGCGCGGGAAACGTCGAGGAAAGTTCCCGCGCGACTGGTGGCCCCGACTTGTCGGCAAGAAAGGCCAATCGTCATCCTCATCGCATCGTTTTCCGCACGCTGTAAAAGCCTGCTGCCGGTCAATCTTCGTCGGATGCGTAGCTTCCACGCGGCGAGTTAATGCCGTCCACTACTAGGAAATGGCCTACCGTCGGCGTCCTGAAATGGCCTACCGCCGGCGTTCTTGCATTCGCCGGCGATCACCTCGCCGGTGGTAAAGCCTCATCGTCGGCGCCTCCCAATTCGCCGGGGGTAAGTGCCGTTACCGCCGGCGTTCTACCAATTCGCCGGGGGTAAGTGTTGTCAATTCGCCGGGGTTAGTCTTACCGCCGGCGTTTCGCCAGGGGAAACAGGCCGTAGTGCTGGCGATTGCAAAACGCCAGGGATACATGTACATTTCGCCAGCGTTAACATTAGCAGGAGTAAAAAAATAAATCTCGAATTTGACAGCATATACACCAGAATTCAAGCATATACACAGAATATACAGGCAATTACCAGAATGACAGCAAAATAGACAACATTAGCAAGATACACATCATTGGCAATGATACACATCATTAGAAAGTCCCGAAATGTCCATAACATGCATGCATGCATCAATAACACAAGTGTCGACCATAGTTCAAACATCACGATTCGAAGTAGCACATGTTACAGAAATACATATAAGTCCAGTCGACGACCTAGCTAAACAACAATGACATAGTAAACTAGAGAGGCGGTGGCGGCAAGCATCATCACGATGAAAGGGGTCCTCCACATCTCCCTCCTCTGTCCCGCTCGAAAGTTGGCGTATCGAGTTTCCGCCTCCTCCAAAGTGGTGTACCCCTTGTAGCTGTTGCCGCTGAAACGGTGGACCTGCCTCCTACAGTCTTCCCAGTCCTCGTAGACTCCAGGAACCCTGCCGTGGTAGACGACATAGTACGTCATCTATGCAAACACACAACAAAGAAATGTAAGTTGTTAGTACATCCATAGAGAGAGATATAACATATAGGTGTGCAAAAGAACAAACATAAAAAATACTTATGTAATTTATGACTAACATTTGCAAAGGACAAAAGTTTTTGAGTCAAGTCGGCTTCGGCGGGAAGGGAAGGATGCCCTCGAGCGTGTTGAATGTTCTCTCGTCACATCCATCTTCTAATCGGCCTTCTATCTCGAAATTAGAAAGTGCGGGGCCATAGTTGAACAAGCCACCATTCATGACGACATCCCTCCATAGTATTGTGCAAATGGTCCGCTGGATGGCACGGAACTCGGCTCTCACGTTTTCATCGGTGGTGTCCGACATGTTGACGAAATTCCCTTGAAGACCAGATGGCAACAAGAGATCGTTCTGAGACCTTACAACCGCCCTCATCTGTAGGATGGCAAACCATGCCTCCATCCCATTGTCATCCGCCGATTGCTTGAGGCAGGGGAACTTGGTTATGTGGTTGCACACATGGCAACCTTTAACTTTCTTCTCATGCCTGAGTTTGTCGACGCCAATCTCAGCTATGAAGCCGCTGAGGGCTTTATCAAGTGTAGACTTAACGTCGGTGAAGTCTTTCTCCTTATCAAGCCCGGAGTCGAGATAAGTGACATGGGAATGATACGGGTGAAAGAGGAGGAGGGTGCAGTACTTGAGTCTGCGCAAAATGGAAATAAACCATCATACTCAGCTATTAAGGAAATTCATGAAAGAATGTAATATAGGGTACTTTAGTAACCAAATACTTACTCGCGGAAATATGGTATGACAAAGCATTTTTTATCCTTGTTTAACACCAAGAAATCCTTGATATACTTCGCGAGAAACGCTTGTTCGTTCTGGGTGGTAGCTGGAGTCATGTAGAAGGGGTACATGATAGCGATGTGCGATGTGTTCTCCATGGCGATATCGTGCGCCATACTGAGCGATACGAGGCGGACCAAGTTTCGGTCTAGCTGTTGCATGTGCAAGAGCCTGAAGATGTCTTCGTACCGAATGAACATCAAGTCCGCAGGGTATGTGTTGACAAAGCCAAAGCCAGTGGGCACCTTGGCTATCACAATCGGGTACGAGGGATTTCTTTCTTTAAGAAGTAGCTTCTCCTTCATTAGAATAGTATCATGCACGTTCCTCATATCCGGCGTCAACTTGTCTACAACGTGTGCCGGCAGCATCGGCTGGCCTATGTGATGCAACTTCCTCCACGGGGTCGGCAACTTGTCATTAACCACTATCTTGCTTTTGGCAACATCTCCCGACTTCTTCCGCTTCCTGCCCTTCTTCTTACTGCAACTGGGAGTGGCGTTTTGTTTCATACCCTCCGTGGTCGCACCAAGGAGTGTCCTCGGGGTAAGCCCAACTCGGGGCGGAGCGGTGAAGGCGGTAGTGTCCTCCTGCTCGGGCGTTTCTTGTGAAAGGAACAACTTCTTCTTTAGGATATGACCGGCGGGTGGCTTGTAAGGAGAAACCGCGTCGGCGTCGAGCTCGGCGATGAACGTATCAATGGGAGCTTGATCGATGTCCAACGCCTTGTCGTGCTGACTCTCGTGCTGACTATCGGGCTGACTATCGGGCTCAAAATGATCATAAGCCGGTGGAGGACTGGCCCTGCCTTTGCCTGCCGTCAAAGCAGTCGTTGGAGCTGGGACCTTGGCTTGGCTCGGGGCATCCGTCGCATCCTGAGGAGTGACCATGCCATAGCTTGCCTCCGAACCTGAGGCGGCGGTGTTCAGCCGAATTAGGGCTTTCGGCCATAGAAGGATGTGATTCTTGAGGTCCCCGAGAGTGAGCGGGGTTTCCGTTTCCGGGGGTTGATAAGGAGGATGGAGGTCTTGGCATCCCGGTAACGACCGGTTCACGCGAACCCGGCTCACGCTATCATCCATCCTGACGCAGTGGAAAATCCGCTGTGTTGGCAGGATGACACTGCCGCTCGCTACAGCCTTCAACTTGTTGTCCACATTCAGTAGCAAGGTGCAAGGAGTCGCGTTCGCCTGTGAAAACATGTGTAGGTCAGAGAGGGGCGACGACAAAGTAACTAATTTGTAGAGCTTGAGAGACTAAATTAATTACCGTGAGGGCGTCGAGCTCGGCTCGCGTTGAAGGACCGAGGCCAGGCGTGCAGGTGACTGAGGGGCTAGTACTGGGGCCCCCAGGTCCGGCGAATCCTCTCTAGCGCCGACATTGCCGGCGGGTGGAGTCACCAAGTTGGGTGTGCATTGAGCGTGTCTAGTTGGAGGCCGGTTGTCCGAGTTGCTGGCGCCTAGGCTGATAACCGGCATCGGTCCCTTACCGCCGGCGTCGAAGTAATTCTTCATCGATAGCACAAGATCAGGGATGATTTCATTGACCCTGTTGGCCAGCGCGTCATCGACCTTGCTAGCAACCTCGGCAGTGACGCGTTGCTGAACCTCGGCACTGACTCGTTGCTGCACCTCGGCACTGACGCGTTGCTCCATGGTTGTTTCCAAGTCGGCCACCTTTTTCAGAAGAGCCTCGTGCTCCCGGTCCTTCTGCGCCTGCCGCGACTCCCTAGTGCTTGCGGGCACGTCCAAGCCATAGTCGGCAAGCTTGCGACCTCCTCCGGCGCCGGGGACACGGTGGGGCTTGTCCAAAAGCGGCCGCGCCTTCACGGTGTTCAGACCCCTGATAAAAGGCGTGTCCCACGGGACTTTGCCAGTCGACGTCTGGGACGAGGAGCCAGCTGATTCGGCGGCTGCTTGTTCCGTCAACTGCCAGAAGTAACATGAACAATTTTAGAATGTAATGGACTTGGTGAGCAGTATCAAATTAATAAGCTGGTAAATTGCTTACCACTGCTTTCTCAAGTGCCATCACCTTCGCGTCGGCGACCAACTCAACTCCCACCACCACATCAGGTTTCGTGACACGTTTCCCAGCCAATTCTCTATGGTATCGGGACCTGAGATATGCCCTGAAGAGTGGGTCTTTGTACTTGGCAAAAGGGGGCTCGAGGCCAGCATTTATGTAGGCCTGGTCCTCCTTGTCCCATACCGGCTGCTTGCCTTCGAAGCCACGGCAACCGAGATTGTGGTGACCGATGTTCTTATCCGCCAGCTCCTTCCCCCAGGTCGATTGTCTTTTGGTGTACTCGAGCTCCTCGTTTTCCAAGAATTTATTATACTGCTCCAGCGTCATCCGCGGGAAGTGGCGCTGGATCTCTTCCCAAGTCTCATTGTCACCAAGCATCCCCCTCAGCATGGTTTTATAACCGCTGAGGTTCTTGGAGAACTTAGAGAGGGCTCGTCTGTTCACGATGTTATCCTTGGGATCCTCGTTCCTGTATTCCACAGGGAACTCATACCGTGCGTGCAGCCGCGCAAGGAGTTGGGCCTGCAGATGCTGCTTCTTCTTGGTTCGGAGTTTCGTCTCGTTGACGTCAACGACGTCCCGAAGGATTGCTCCCAGTTGGAGGCCGTACCCCTTCGCCAGGTGCTTGGGCTTAGTAGGAAGACCGGTCTTGGCGTCCACCGCGGTGATTATCTCGCGAGTGGTGCCAACCCTGTTTGGGCGCCGCTGCTTCCGTTTCCTCTTGGCCTCGGTAGTAGTATCCGAGCTACCCCCGGCAACGCCACTGTCGGTGGTCTCGTCGGCAGCGGCCCTCTCATCCTCACCATCGTTGTCCATCTCATCATCCCCCTCCTCCGAGGACTCGTCATCGCTGCCCCTTGGAAGGTCCTCCAGCTGATCCGAGACCATGAGCCTGTAGTGCTCATCCAACTTCCGCTGAGAAGACCCGTCAACGTCTTCGTTGGGGTCTGCAGAAGACGACATCGCTAGCTATACCTTCTGTAAGTGCATAAGCTACTGTAAGTGCACAAGCTATTGTAAGTGCATAAGCTACTGTAACTATCACTTGACAAATTCAGAAATTCATATATTGTGGCTAGAAAAAGTAAAACAAGATCATGTTTTCTTGAAATATTAGATTCACCAAATGGGGTGCTTTGTTGAAAGACAACACACTATATGTACAGATTCACCAAATGGGTTACAAGTTAACAAAAACACAAGCATATGTATCAAGTTAATGTGCTACCATGTTCTGAATAAAACTGTGCTACCATGATGGCATCAAACTTCATCGGTTAATCCATGAAATGTCAAATACTGTTATTATCAAGAATGTCAAATACTGTTAAAAATTGCCAAGTATATTCTGTTAACACTACTAGGTGGAAATCCACGGCGAAAATTCGGCATGACCTTTGCTAAAAGAGGTCATGCCGGAGTGCCAGAAATTCGCCGGAACGGAAGTTAATCGACATTCCGGCAAAACATTGGCACTCAATGTGTACCTGCAGAGACATTTCAGGTCCAGCATATGCTCAGGTCTAGCCATTTCACATTCATCCCCATTCTAATTACCTTGAGCTTCTGGAGGAGTGAGCGGTGAAGACGAGGTCGGAGAGGCGGGCAGCTTGTTCCTGCGGCGGTTGGCACCTAGTCGGCGGGCTGGAGAGGCGGGCGTGAGCTGCTGCGACGGGAGGAGCTGCACATAGCAAAGAAGGCTATTCATCAGTCCAGAATTGCAAAATAAATATTGCAGTCTACGCTCTAAGCAAATCCAGGTACTTCCTTTAACTGACTAGAAACACAAGCTATGCACAAAAACAGGTACATCATTATAAGCATTTTAAGCAAACAGCATTATAAGCATTTTAAGCAAACAGCTCCTTCCTCTAAGCAAATCCAGGTACAGCATTAACCTCACATACAAAAACACAAGCTATCAGTATACTTGACTTACTGATACGAAAATACAACCATATTCCAATATGCCACGCAATATAAGCAAACAGGAATATTATTGGACATGACAAACATGGGGTCATGATTTCAACTGTCTGAATATAGAAAATGCTTATAGCTTGATCTGCTTGCACACATGTACTGTATTCCCTATTCTAGCATTGAGTTAAAAAATGGTTACATTCTTCATCTAGGTATAGTCAAGTAGTAGTAGGACACATACTGAGGTAATGTAGTAGGATAGATGAACTAATTAAAGTAGTAAATGTAGTAACCATGGCATTGTTCATGACATACTCTTTTCTTATTGTCTGATTCTTGAGGACTAGGTGGTCTACTGCCTGCTGTTAGAACTCATTCCCAAAGGCAGCTGCTGTTGCTCCATCTACTAACTAAGAAACTATAACTACACCATCTGCCTGTCATTGTATCTTCATTTCCCGAAGGCGGATGATGTTGCTCCATCTATTAAGCACTAACATAGTAACATACTGATTTCACTTCTCCATGTATATATAATTATATCCCCTTGTTTAATGAGCTGACCAAGTACTCGTTACCAATTTCTATAGCTGCTCGTGAGCCATAACACAACACCAACACTACAAGAGAACCAACAAGTATTTATGAAAAAAATCTGAGCCTTTAGATTTTATTCTTCATGAAATTACAGCAATAACATCAACAATTAAGGTTGTAACCCAAGTATGGCCAACAGAATGGTTTTCACCTCGTGGGGCATACAACATTGCTCCTAAACAAGTTACCGAAATATCAAAGGTTCAGTTTTCTTTTAGTTTTACAGCTCTACTCCAAATGGAAGGTCCACAGTTTATGCCCTAAAGCATCCAGATATCAGCAATCACACCGCTAGTACTGAGTGTCTGCCATTAATTAACTTGAATTAGCAGCATGAGCAACAGAGAAGGGGCCCCCCTAAACCGAGAGATTTGGGCACAGCCTAGTCGAAAAAAACATAGAGATATCATCGCCAATCGCAACCTTGAACCCTAGGAATTGGCCAATTAAGCAAATTACAAACGATGCACGAAGAAATGGCGACGAACAAGCAAGCATTGGGTGTCTCGACGGCAGAGGGAGTGGGGTTCTCACAGTCACAGGGAGAAGGAGAGTTCCTGCTCGTGGCCGGAGACGGGGTTGAGGATGACGGTGGCGAGGTCGGACACGAGGTGCGCCGCCTTGCCGCCCAGCGACGGCAGGTACCCCTTGTTCTGCCTGGAGCCTGCCTAGCGGCCAGGCGACCTCTTCAGTTCAGGCCGCTTCGTTGCTGGGATCGAGAGCGATTGGTTGGTGACGTCGAGAGCGATGGCGATGGAACGACGACGGCAGGGGAGATGCGTGCGGTGGGGGATTTGGGAGCGGGATGGAACGGCAGCGGCGGCAGGAAGGAGATGCGTGCGGTGGGGGATTTGGGGAGGCGCGGCAACGGATCGGACGGCGCGGGATTTGGGAGGAGGCGACGGTTGGGGGAGGAGACGACGGCAACGTCGATTTGGGGGGGAGGACAACGCGCGGCCACCATACGACTAAGTCGTGCACGTGATACGTCTCCAACGTATCGATAATTTCTTATGTTCCATGCTACTTTATTGATGATACCTACATGTTTTATGCACACTTTATGTCATATTTGTGCATTTTACGGAACTAACCTATTAACAAGATGCGAAGAGCCAGTTGCTGTTTTCTGCTGTTTTGGTTTCAGAAATCCTAGTAAGGAAATATTCTCGGAATTGGATGAAATCTTCGCCCAGGGTCCTATTTTTGCACGGAGCTTCCAGAAGATCGAAGAGGGAAGGAAGTGGGGCCACGAGGCGCCGTCACCATGGGCGGCGCGGCCCGGGCCCTGGCCGCGCCGGCTGTGGTGTGGGCCCCTCGCGCCGCCTCCGACCTACCCTTCCGCCTACTTAAAGCCTCGTCGCACCCGACCGAGAGCCACGATACGGAAAACCTTCCGGACGCCGCCGCGAATCCCATCTCGGGGGATTCAGGAGATCGCCTCCGGCACCCTGCCGGAGGGATTCATCTCCGGGAGGACTCTTCATCGCCATGATCGCCTCCGGAGTGATGAGTGAGTAGTTCACCCCTGGACCATGGGTCCATAGCAGTAGCTAGATGGTCGTCTTCTCCTTGTTGTGCTTCATTGTTGGATCTTGTGAGCTGCCTAACATGATCAAGATCATCTATCTGTAATTCTATATGTTGTGTTTGTCGGGATCCGATGGATAGAGAATACTATGTTATGGTGATTATCAATCTATTGTTTATGTGTTGTTTATGATCTTGCATGCTCTCCGTTATTAGTAGAGGCTCTGGCCAAGTTTGTACTCTTAACTCCAAGAGGGAGTATTTATGCTCGATAGTGGGTTCATGCCTTCATTGACACCTGGGACAGTGAGTTCTAAGGTTGTGATGTGCTGTTGCCACTAGGGATAAAACATTGATTCTATGTCTAAGGATGTAGTTGTCGATTACATTACGCACCATACTTAATGCAATTGTCTGTTGCTTAGCAACTTAATACGAATGGGGTTCGGATGATAACCTGAAGGTGGACTTTTTAGGCATAGATGCGGTTGGATGGCGGTCTATGTACTTTGTCGTAATGCCCAATTAAATCTCACTATATTTATCATATCATGTACATGCATTGTTATGCCCTTCTCTATTTGTCAATTGCCCGACTGTAATTTGTTTACCCAACATGCTTTTATCTTATGGGAGAGACACCTCTAGTGGTGGACCCCGGTCCTATTCTTTACATAGCATACAATCTACTTTTTACTGTTTTCTTGCAAACAATCATCTTCCACTCGATACGCTTAATCCTTTGTTACAGCAAGCCGGTGAGATTGACAACCTCACTGTTTCGTTGGGGCAAAGTACTTTGGTTTTGTTGTGCAGATTCCACGTTGGCGCGGAATCCCTTGTTGCGCATCACATTTTGCCACCATCAACCTTCAACGTGCTTCTTGGCTCCTACTGGTTCGATTAAACCTTGGTTTCATACTGAGGGAAACTTGCTTCTATACGCATCATACCTTCCACTTGGGGTTCCCAACGGACGTGTGCATCTACGCGTATCAAGCTAAATTTCTGGCGCCGTTGCCGGGGAGATCAAGACACGCTGCAAGGGGAGTCTCCACTTCTCAATCTCTTTACTTTGTTTTTGTCTTGCTTTATTTTATTTACTACTTTGTTTGCTGCACCTAAACAAAACACAAAAAAATTAGTTGCTAGTTTTACTTTATTTACTGTCTTGCTCTCTATATCAAAAACACAAAAAAATTAGTTACTTGCATTTACTTTATCGAGTTTGTTTTATTTACCGTTGCTAAAATGAATACCCCTGAAAATACTAAGTTGTGTGACTTCACAAATGCAAATAATAATGATTTCCTATGCACACCTATTGCTCCACCTGCTACTACAGCAGAATTCTTTGAAATTAAACCTGCTTTACTAAATCTTGTTATGAGAGATCAATTTTCTGGTGTTAGTTCTGATGATGCTGCTGCCCATCTCAATAATTTTGTTGAACTTTGTGAAATGCAAAAGTATAAGGATGTAGATGGTGATATTATTAAATTGAAAGTGTTTCCTTTCTCATTAAGAGGAAGAGCTAAAGATTGGTTGCTATCTTTGCCTAAGAATAGTATTGATTCATGGACTAAATGTAAGGATGCTTTTATTGGTAGATATTATCCTCCCGCTAAAATTATATCTTTGAGAAGTAGCATAATGAATTTTAAGCAATTAGATATTGAACATGTTGCTCAAGCATGGGAGAGAATGAAAACTTTGGTAAAGAATTGCCCAACCCATGGACTGACTACTTGGATGATCATCCAAACCTTCTATGCAGGACTAAATTTTTCTTCGCGGAATTTATTGGATTCAGCTGCTGGAGGTACCTTTATGTCCATCACATTGGGGGCGGCTACAAAACTTCTTGATGATATGATGATAAATTACTCTGAATGGCACACGGAAAGAGCTCCACAAGGTAAGAAGGTAAATTCTGTTGAGGAAACCTCTTCCTTGAGTGATAAGATTGATGTGATTATGTCTATGCTTGTGAATGGCAGATCTAATGTTGATCCAAATAATGTTCCTTTAGCTTCATTGGTTGCTCAAGAAGAAAATGTTGATGTGAATTTCATTAAAAATAATAATTTCAACAACAATGCTTATAGGAACAACTCTGGTAATAACTATAGGCCATATCCTTCTGCTAATGGTAATGGTTATGGTAATTCTTATGGGAATTCTTACAACAATAATAGGAGTGTACCCTCTGGTCTTGAAGCTATGCTTAAAGAATTTATTAGTACACAAACTGCTTTTAACAAATCTGTTGAGGAAAAGCTTGATAAAATTGATACTATTGCTTCTAGAGTTGATAGACTTGCCTCTGATGTTAATCTTTTAAAATTGAAAGTTATGCCTAATAATGATATTGATAATAAGATTACTACTACAGCAAATGCCATCCAAGTTAGAATTAATGAGAATATAAGATTAATGGCTGAACTGCGTGCTAGGTGGGATAGAGAAGAAAATGAAAAACTAGCTAAAGAGAATAATGTAGCTAAAGTTTGGACTATTACCACCACTAGTAATGTTAATTCTTCACATGTTGCTGCACCTCCTACTATCAATGGTAGAATAATTGGTGTTGGCAATGTTTCTACTCCTAGTGCAAAGCGAACAAAACTGCCTGAAATTGCTAAAACTGCTGAAACTGCTTGTGATAAAACTGCTGAAATTTTTCCAACCTTGGGAACAATGATCCCATTGCTGTAGCTCATAATGATTTAGATTTTGATGATTGCCACATCTCTGAAGTTATAAAGTTCTTACAAAAACTTGCTAAAAGTCCTAATGCTAGTGCTATAAATTTAGCCTTTACAAAACATATTACAAATGCTCTCATAAAAGCTAGAGAAGAGAAACTAAAACTTGAAACTTCTATTCCTAGAAAGTTAGAAGATGGTTGGGAGCCCATCATTAAAATGAAATTCAATGACTTTGAATGTAATGCTTTATGTGATCTTGGTGCAAGTATTTCTGTTATGCCTAAAAAGATTTATGATATGCTTGACTTGCCACCATTGAAGAATTTGTTATTTGGATGTTAATCTTGATGATAATGTTAAAAAGAAACCTTTGGGGAGGATTGATAATGTGCGCATTACAGTTAACAATAACCTTGTCCCCGTTGATTTTGTTGTCTTGGATATCGAATGCAATGCATCTTGTCCTATTGTGTTGGGAAGACCTTTTCTTCGAACCGTTGGTGCTGTTATTGATATGAGAGAAGGAAATATTAAATATCAATTTCCTCTCAAGAAAGGTATGGAACACTTCCCTAGAAAGAGAATGAAGTTGCCTTTTGATTCTATTATTAGAACAAGTTATGATGTTGATGCTTCTACTCTCGATGTTACTTGATTTGCACTTTGCGCCTAGCTGAAAGGCGTTAAAGAAAAGCGCTTATGGGAGACAACCCATGTTTTTACTACAGCAATTTTTTGTTTTGTTGAGTCTTGGAAGTTTTTTACTACTGTAGCAACCTCTCCTTATCATGTTTTTGTGCCAAGTAAAGTTTCTATGTCGAAGTTGATGTTATATTTGGGATCGGCTGCGCAAACAGCATTGCTGTCTGTCACGAATCTGGGCACAGTTCTCTGTAGAAAATAAGAAAAAATCTGCCAATTTACGAGCGTGATCCTCAGATATGTACGCAACTTTCATTAGTTTTGAGTTTTCCATTTGAGCAAGTCTGGTGCCAGCTTTAAATTCGTCTTTACGGACTGTTCTGTTTTGACAGATTCTGCCTTTTATTTCGCATTGCCTCTTTTGCTATGTTGGATTCATTTCTTTGATCCATTAATGTCCAGTAGCTTTATGCAATGTCCATAAGTGTAAAGAATGATTGTGTCACCTCTGAATGTGTGAATTATTAATTGTGCACTAACCCTCTAATGAGTTTGCTTGAAGTTTGGTGTGAAGGAAATTTTCAAGGGTCAAGAGAGGAGAATGATATACTATGATCAAGAGGAGTGAAAGCTCTAAGCTTGGGGATGCCCCGTGGTTCACCCCTGCATATTTTAAGAAGACTCAAGCGTCTAAGCTTGGGGATGCCCAAGGCATCCCCTTCTTCATCGACAACATCATCAGGTTCCTCCCCTGAAACTATATTTTTATTCAATCACATCTTATGTTCTTTACTTGGAGCGTCGGTTTGTTTTCGTTTTTGTTTTTGTTTGAATAAAATGGATCCTAGCATTCACTTTGTGGGAGAGAGACACGCTCCGCTGTTGCATATGGACAAATATGTCCTTAGGCTTTACTCATAATGTTCATGGCGAAGTTTCTTCTTCGTTAAATTGTTATATGGTTGGAATTGGAAAATGCTACATGTAGTAATTCTAAAATGTCTTGGATAATGTGATACTTGGCAATTGTTGTGCTCATGTTTAAGCTCTTGCATCATATGCTTTGCACCTATTAATGAAGAAATACATAGAGCTTGCTAAAATTTGATTTGCATATTTGGTCTCTCTAAGGTCTAGATAATATCTAGTATTGAGTTTTGAACAACAAGGAAGACGGTGTAGAGTCTTATAATGTTTACAATATGTCTTTTATGTGAGTTTTGCTGCACCTGTTCATCCTTGAGTTTGCTTCAAATAACCTTGCTAGCCTAAACCTTGTATCGAGAGGGAATACTTCTCATGCATCCAAAATCCTTGAGCCAACTACTATGCCATTTGTGTCCATCATACCTACCTACTACATGGTATTTCTCCGCCATTCCAAAGTAAATTGCTTGAGTGCTATCTTTAAAATTCCATCATTCACCTTTGCAATATATAGCTCATGGGACAAAATAGCCTTAAAAACTATCGTAGTATTGAATATGTACTTATGCACTTTATCTTTTATTAAGTTGCTTGTTGTGCGATAACCATGCTTCTGGGGAACGCCATCAACTATTGTTGAATATCATGTGAGTTGCTATGCATGTCCGTCTTGTCTGAAGGATCTATCATTTTAGTGGTTGGAGCATGCAAAATTGTTAGAGAAGAACATTGGGCCGCTAACTAAAGCCATGAATCATGGTTGAAGTTTCAGTTTTGGACATATATCCTCAATCTCATATGAGAATAATAATCATTGCTACATGCTTATGCATTTAAGAGGAGTCCATTATCTGTTGTCCATGTTGTCCCGGTATGGATGTCTAAGTTGACAATAATCAAAAGCGAGAAATCCAAAATGCGAGCATTCTCCTTAGACCTTTGTACAGGCGGCATGGAGGTACCCCTTTGTGACACTTGGTTGAAACATGGCATGCAAAGATCCGGTAGTCCAAGCTAAGTAGGACGAGGTGCGGACACTATTAGTATAC
The DNA here is from genome assembly GCA_030979885.1 of Lolium multiflorum. Classification (NCBI taxonomy): domain Eukaryota; kingdom Viridiplantae; phylum Streptophyta; class Magnoliopsida; order Poales; family Poaceae; genus Lolium; species Lolium multiflorum. The sequence goes on from CM061753.1 coordinate 260,356,358, forward strand.
TATGCATGAGGCTTGCAACTTGTAAGATATAATTTACATAACTCATATGCTTTATTACTACCGTTGACAAAATTGTTTCATGTTTTCAAAATAAAAGCTCTAGCACAAATACAGCAATCGATGCTTTCCTCTTTGAAGGACCTTTCTTTTACTTTTATTGTTGAGTCAGTTTACCTATCTCCTTCCACCTTAAGAAGCAAACACTTGTGTGAACTGTGCATTGATTCCTACATACTTGCATATTGCACTTGTTATATTACTTTATGTTGACAATATCCATGAGATATACATGTTATAAGTTGAAAGCAACCGCTGAAACTTAATCTTCCTTTGTGTTGCTTCAACACCTTTACTTTGATTTATTGCTTTATGAGTTAACTCTTATGCAAGACTTATTGATGCTTGTCTTGAAGTACTATTCACGAAAAGTCTTTGTTATATGATTCACTTGTTTACTCATGTCATTACCTTTGTTTTGATCGCTGCATTCATTACATATGTTTACAAATAGTATGATCAAGATTATCACTACTAGGAATTAGCTTATAGCCGCATTTCTTACCGCCGGCAAATACGATTTAAAGATGCCGGCGATAAGACCTTCCAGGGTAGCCTCACCTTACCGCCGGCGGTTTGGTCTAGAAGATGCCGGGGGTAATCTAATTACCGCCGGCGAAATCGATTCGCATGTGCCGGGGGTAAAGTGGGGTCGTGTGGGTCATTTGGGCAAAAATTACCGCCGGCATCTATTATTCATTTTCGCCGGGGATAAAGGACCATGACCCATGTCTTAACCGCAGTACCGCACCCACCTTTGATTGTTCTCATCAGCCACAGAAGACCACGACCCATCTCTTAACTGCTCTCTCTTTCTCACATCTAGATCGGGGCAAAAGAGGACTTGAGGTCACCGGCAACCACCACCTGCAACCAGCACCGCCGCCTCCCCTAGCTTCACCGCCTCCCCCGGCTCGCCTCGCCACAACCCCCAGCTCGCCTCGATTCCCCCTCCGCCGGGAGGACGCCCACCTCCACCACGAGCCGCGGGGCCCCTTCTCCATGGCGCGCCGCGGGAGGACGCCCAACTCCGCTTCCGCGCCAGCCCCGGGCGCCTCCTCTTCCGCGCCGTCGTGCAGGGACTGGTAAGTCATCGCCGCGGCTGGTCAGCTCCACCGCCCTCGCCGCGGCGTCGGCCCTCTTGCTCCGGCGCGACGTGCGGCGCGGTCCTCGCGGCTCGGCTTTGGGGTGCGGAAGAGGAGGAATCGGCGGTGGCCGCCGCCGCAGCCGATGAAGGTGGAGCAGCTCGAGGAGGTCCTTGACCGGAGATTTGGCAGAGCCCCGCACGGCGCGGAGGTTGGCGACCAGGCGGAGCGTGGTGACCGGGTCGGCGGCCCACGTTATTTTTTTTTAATCCTAAAAAAAAAATACCGCCGGCGTTTACAATTGAAACCGCCGGGGGTAATTCCACCTTACCGCCGGCGTTCTGAATATCGGCGATAGCACTTTACCACCGGCGAGGTGATCGCCGCGAACAAAGCGCCGGCGGTAGCGATTTCTGTGCGCCAGCGGTAAGCAAAATCCTAGTAGTGTATGATGGCATGTCACTTCAGAAATTATCTTTGTTATCGTTTTACCTGCTCGGGACGAGCAGAACTAAGCTTGGGATGCGATACGTCTCCAACGTATCGATAATTTCTTATGTTCCATGCTACTTTATTGATGATACCTACATGTTTTATGCACACTTTATGTCATATTTGTGCATTTTCTGGAACTAACCTATTAACAAGATGCCGAAGAGCCAGTTGCTGTTTTTTTTGGTTTCAGAAATCCTAGTAAGGAATATTCTCGGAATTGGACGAAATCTTCGCCGGGGTCCTATTTTGCACGGAGCTTCCCGGAAGACCGAAGAGGGAAGGAAGTGGGGCCGAGGCGCCGTCACCATAGGGCGGCGCGCCCTGCCGCGCGCCGGCTGTGGTGTGGGCCACGATGACCCACAAGTATAGGGGATCGCAACAGTCTTCGAGGGAAGTATTACCCAATTTATTGATTCGACACAAGGGGAGACAAAGAATACTTGTAAGCCTTAACAGCGGAGTTGTCAATTCAGCTGCACCTGGAAACAGACTTGCTCGCAAGAGTTTATCAGTAGTAACAGTTTTATGGCGTGGAAATAGCTAAGTAAACGGTGAAATAAAGACAGCAGTAGTGATTATAGTAAACAGCAGGATTAAAATACTGTAGGCACAGGGACGGATTTAACGGGCGTTGCATGGATGAGAGAAACTCATGTAACAATCAAAGCATGGGCATTTGCAGATAATAATAAAACGGTATCCAAGTACTAATCAATCAATAGGCATGTGTTCCATATTTAGTCGTACGTGCTCGCAATGAGAAACTTGCACAACATCTTCTGTCCTACCAGCCGGTGGCAGCCGGGCCTCTAGGGAAACTACTGGATATTAAGGTACTCCTTTTAATAGAGTACCGGAGCAAAGCATTAACACTCCGTGAACACATGTGATCCTCACATCACTACCATCCCCTCCGGTTGTCCCGATTCTTGTCACTTCGGGGCCATTGGTTCCGGACAGCGACATGTGTATACAACTTATAGGTAAGATCATAAACAACGAATATCTTCATGAATCAATAACATGTTCAGATCTGAGATCATGGCACTCGGGCCCTAGTGACAAGCATTAAGCATAACAAGTTGCAACAATATCATAAAAGTGACATCTACGGATACTAGGCACTATGCCCTAACAATCTTATGACTATTACATGACCAATCTCATCCAATCCCTACCATCCCCTTCAGCCTACAGCGGGGGAATTACTCACACATGGATGGGGGAAACATTGCTGGTTGATGGAGAGGCGTTGGCGGTGATGGCGGTGAAGATCTCCTCCAATTCCCCGTCCGGCGGAGTGCCAGAACGGAGACTGGCTCCCGCGACGGAGTTTCGCGATGTGGGGGCTCTCTGGAGGGTTTCGGCGATGTCGACTTCTCCCCGTGCGTTTTAGGTCGAAACCAATAAGTAGTCCGAAGGGGGCGTCGGAGGGGCGAGGGGGCCACACCACATGGCCGCGCGGGCCCCCCCCGGCCGCACCGCCATGTGGTGTGGGGCCCTCGGGCCTCCACCTCCTTTGCCCTTCTGGCTCCGTCAATATTTTGGTAAAATAGGGCCTCTGCAAGAATTCCGAGGATTTTCCCGAAAGTTGGTTTACGCACAAAAAGAGACAGCACCAGACGTAAACAATAGCAAAGCTTAGATACGTTTTACGTCTTGTTAGTTGTCCTAAAAGAACTTTCACGAACACATTTGCTCATATGATGTATATATTCTCATGCTATGGCTAATACTTAAGCAGTTCATAATGAGATACATGCAAATAAGATCATCCAACAGCTATGTCAATCATGGAGAAGTACCAACAATTAATAATAAGCACCATGAATCATGTATATAAGCAGGATTGCAATGTTCATAAGAGAATATGATAAAGTGGTATCTCGCTTGCCCGTATTTGATCGGCAAAACATAAATGCCGAGGCACCTCTTGAGTTCATAGAAAGACTAGAAGTAGTGATTGTCAAAGATAAAAGCATCAAAGTTATACCACAATCAATCATATTTTGAGACAAGCATATTATACTAAGAATGACAGTCGTGCTCTCAAGATAGTGCTCAAAGAAAGAATGGAGACACAACATAAAAGTAAAAGATTGACCCTTCGCAGAGGGAAGCAGGGATTAACATGCGCTAGAGCTTTTCATTTGTAAAGCAGGAGTAAAATTATTTTTGAGAGGTGTTTGTTGTTGTCAACGAATGGTAATGGGTACACTAACTACCTCATCAACCGGACTCACAAGAGCGGCTCCCATTTATTTATTTTTGGTTGGCACTCCTTCCAACCTTTCTTTCACAAACCATGGCTAACCGAATCCTCGGGTGCCTGCCAACAATCACATACCATGAAGGAGTGCCTTTTTATTTAAGTTTTATTATGATGATGACACTCCCCCAACCTTTGCTTACACAAGCCATGGCTAACCGAATCCTTCGGGTGCCGTCCAACAATCACAAACCATGGAGGAGTGTCTATTTAAGTTAATTAATTTGGGACTGGGAATCCCATTGCCAGCTCTTTTTGCAAAATTATTGGATAAGCGGATGTGCCACTAGTCCATATGAGAGTCCGTCAAAAGTAAATGACAAGGTTGAAAGCTAAACACCACATACTTCCTCATGAGCTATGAAACATTAACACAAATTGAGAAGCATTTTGAAAGTTTTAAAGGTAGCGCATGAGAATTTACTTGGAATGGTTTGAAATGCCATGAATAGGTATTTATGGTGGACACTTATGGAACAACTTGGTTTTCAGGTGTTTGGAAGCACGAGCGGCGTCACCGCTCAGTACAAGTGAAGGCTAGCAAAAGACTAGGGAGCGACAAATCAAGAGAGCAGTAACTGTCATAATCATGCTTGCGGCAAAATAAATTAACGGAGGCATAAAAGTGATACAATAACTCTGAAGCAATATAAATCATCGAGGCTTAATTGACTTTTTGTTCAGTCATATGCATGCGTGAGCATGTGCCAAGTCGATATAAATGAATTATTCAGAGGAGGATACCACAATGCCATACTTACTTATGAATAAAACAATGCAAGCAAACATCCATGACATGCTACTCATATTAATAAATTGGAACTAATCATGAGAGATCATGAGCTATTAGACTTTCTCAAATAACATATACCTCACATGAACCAACTAAGCATGCTCATATGGATGAGTATATGTACAAAAATGAAAGCAAATAGAGTTCATACCAGCCTCTCACCACAATCAGATTGTCGTAGATCGTCATTATTGCCTTTTCACTTGTGTAGCTTGGATAATATGAAATGAAAACCACGCTCCAGCCACCGAAGACCATTGAACTCATGATGAACTTTACAAACCAAAGAAGAACAGCAAATATTTTTGGTGTTTTCGAATTAGAAACAAGAACGAAAGAAAACAAGCAAACAAAGCAAAATCTTTTTGGGTTTTCTCATAGCAAACCAACGATAGCAAATAAAGCAAACTAAGAGCAAGGTACCAAATAAACAAATGGTGAAGAGAAACAACAGAAATATTTTTGGTCTTTTTGTGTTTTAGGAAAGAAACAAAGTGAAAACAAAAGAATGCAAACTAACAGAAACACAGAAAAGCAGGATGACAGAAATCTGCCAAATCCTGACAGCAGTACAGAAATCGAATTTAACAAAAATCTTCCATTGCTCAGACCAAAAAGTGTTCAACTAATGAAAGTTAGATAACAACCTGGGGAACATGCTCAAAAATTGGCAACTCAAAATAACGTTCTGGCTGTGCGTACGAATTTTTTTGGTAACAGCACAGAATCTGTTTTTGGACAGCACTTCCCCAAATATCATCTCCCTCTCATTAGAAAACCACTCTAAGAGACTAAACAAGTATGTACAAGTATCCAGCAATCATAATATGCAAAGAATGAGTGATGCCGGTATACCTCCCCCCAAGCTTAGGCTTTTGGCCCAAGTGGAGTTCATTCCCAACGAGGGTCGGAGTTCCACGCCGGTGGATCATACATGGAGTGGTAATAGGGCCCCTGTGCAGAAGAATATCGTGGAGGCTCCACATGACCATGATGTTGATATGAGGAGCTCGCTGCATCGGATGAAGAGTCGGGGTGCTCCTCGGCCTCCTCCACATTTTCCCTCGCACGACGGCTTTCTCTTTCTATGTATGCATTTAGCTCATTTTCTGTGATCGACCACCCGTTCCTGGCATCAAGGTTAAACAAAGCAGGTGCAGGCAATCGTACTAGTTTTTCAATTTTCTTAGTTATACTCCAACTTTTCTTATACAAAGTTATCCTATAATGCAGGTTGTTCAAACTAGATGCATCTGAAATAAACTCATGTCTAATCATGGAAACCACATCAAGCTTCTCTATAGAAAGCGGAATATCTAAATGGTGAGGTTCTACACCATGCATAGCTAATAAGCGAGAGGCGATAAGACCTCCACAAATTCCTCCTTTCTCACGGTTAGTAGCAAGTCTACAAGCTATTAAAGCACCCAAATTATAAGTCCTATCCTGTTGCAAAGCAGCAGCTAAGAAAGCCAAGTCTGGGACAGATAATTTACCTCCGGTCCTTCTTGCAAGGACGCACTTTGTAATGAAATAGGCAAAGTAGCGGATGGCTGGATGTTGAATGCTACTAATCTTACCATCATTGGAGAGGCTCCTCCCATTACAAATCCTTGTATAAAGATCTGAGAGCTCCCGCGGTGTTCCCCTGATCTTCTCGCAGGATCCCCATTGCGGTACTCCAATTGCTGCACAAAAAACACTAAATGACAAGTTGACAGCTTTATTGTAAATTTTATACTGGACCATGGGGTCAGATCGCGACCAATTGAACTTGAAGTCCTGCACAAAAGACATAGTTAATTTTGCATATTGTCTTGGCTCTCCTTCAACAAAACCACTCAGCCCTGCACGAGAGATTAGAGTTTGCACATCTTGTAAAATCCCCGCACTTCTCATAAAGTCCACGCATGGGTAGTAAGAGGGGTATACTCCCTCCTCACGATTGACTCTCGTAACTTGCTGGACTTCCAATTCTTCTTGGTTCAATTGGGGCACACCTCCTTCCATTTTCTGAAATTTTCAACAATCATTATAAAATTTGATTTCAAGGTGTGTAATTGAAGGGAACTACTATAGGAACTTGCTAGAGTACTACACATGCATCAAAACTAATTTCTACCACTTAGAACAAGCATGCAAGCCCACTAAACATGTTATCTACAGCAGCAAAATATTCAATATATACTCAACCAAATAAAATTCTAATTGGACAATCAAAGGAGTCACATACCAAGGAGTAAATGTGCCAAATTTCAGACAGAAATCTGGGCTGAGCAAGGAGATCGAAAAATCGCGAGTTCTTGAGCAGAAACACGAGTGAGAGAAACTTGGTACGAGTTTTTTCGGGAGAGAGAAGGTGCTGGGAGGAAGAGATGGTGTAGTGGGGCAAGGGGTGGCCCACACCACATGGTGGCGCGGCCCCCTTGCTGGCCGCGCCGCCCTATGGTGTGGCACCCCCTGGTGCCCCACAGGTCATCCTCTGGTGCTCCCAGGTGCCTCGTCGAAAAATAGGACCAACGGTGTAATTTTTGTAATTTTTAGAGAACTTTGAAAAATGCACATTTCTGGGTATTAAATTAATGATTACTGCGCAGGAAAATGATTTCTAAAATCTTAAATGACTAAAGCATATTGCAAAACAAAAGTGCTACAGCAAGTAAAATAAGTGGAGGGAGAAAGAAAGAAAGAAGTGTTGTTTAGCTCTTTTATGCAATAAAATATACTTGTTAACAAGGTTGATCAAGTCTTGCTACCAAATAAATTTTATATGACATAAGAAGAAATAAACCTCAAATCAATCATGTTACCTTATATTGAATTGATATGGATCCAATCACAAGAGTTTGATATTCTTCTTTAGGCTCATATATAGGACAATCAATGGATCCCACTTTGATAGTTTTCACATTAAAAATTGTATTGACTCCACATACTTTATCAATCCTCTTGGGAAAATAGACAGTGTGTTCCTTATTATCAACATTAAAAGTAACCATGCCTTTATTGCAATCAATAACAGCCCCTGCAGTATTAAGAAAGGGTCTTCCAAGAATAATGGACATATTATCATCTTCAGGCATTTCCAACACAACAAAATCAGTTAATATCAAGCAATCTGAGTAACTTGAACAGGAACATTTTCACATAAACCAACAGGAATAGCAGTAGATTTATCAGCCATTTGCAAAGATATATCAGTAGGTATCAATTTATCTAAATCAAGTCTCTTATAAAGAGAAAAAGGCATTACACTAACACCTGCTCCCAAATCACATAGAGCAGTTCTAACATAATTATTCTTGATGGAACAAGGAATAGTCGGTATACCTGGGTCGCCCAACTTCTTTGGAATCTTACCATTGAAGGAGTAATTAGCAAGCATAGTTGAAATTTCCTCATTGGGGATTTTCCTTTTGTTAGTAACAATATCTTTCATATACTTTGAATAAGGAGGCAATTTAATAGCATCAGTCAAAGGAATTTGCAAAAATAAAGGTTTCATCCAATCACAAAATTTATTATAATGTTCCTCCTCCTTTGATTTTAGTTTCTTAGCAGGAAAAGGCATTTGCTTTTGAACCCAAGGTTCTCTTTCATTACCATGCTTCTCAGTAATAAAATCTTCTTTAGTATACTTTTTATTTTTAGCATGCTTTTCAGGTTCTTTTTCAATTTCTTCTTTATCAGGAGTATCATTCTTATCATTATCTTCCTCATGTTCATTACCACTTTCAGTTTCAGCATCAGAAATAGAAATACTATTAGGATCATTAACAGGTTCAGAGGATTCTACAACATTCTTATGTTTCTTTTTCTTTTTCTTAGATGGAGCACTAGTTTTAATTAGTTGAGAATCTTGTTCAACTCTTTTGGGATGCCCTTCAGGATATAGAGGATCCTGGGTAGAAGCACCACCTCTAGTTGTTACTTCACAAGCATGTTTTTCTTTAGAATTATTTCCCAACAAGTCATTTTGCACTTTAGTAAGTTGATCAATTTGAGTTTGAACCATTTGAAAATGTTTAACAAGTATCTTAACATCATTGGAGGTTCTCTCCACAATACCATGCAATTCACTAATAGCTCGAGAATTTTCCATTAAATGATTCTCTACTCTCATATTAAAGTTTTCTTGCTTAACAATATAATTATCAAATTCATCTAAGCATTGAGCAGGAGATTTTGAATACGGAATATCTTCTCTAGTAAAGTGTTGAAGCGAGTGTACCTCAATCATGGATGAAGGGGGAATTGTCTCACATATATCTTCAATAGGAGGTAAATTCTTCACATCTTCAGGTTTAATACCCTTCTCCTTAAGAGACTTCTTGGCTTCCCTCATATCTTCATCATTCAATTTAATCATACCCCTCTTCTTCACTATCGGTGTCGGGGTTGGTTCAGGTGTAGACCAATCATCATGATTCCGGCCTATTTTAGCCAATAATTCTTCAGCGTCGTCTGGAGTTCTTTTCCTGAAAACACAACCAGCACAACTATCCAGGTATGCCCTAGACTCAATAGTTAGTCCACTATAAAATATATCAAGTAAATCATGCTTTTCCAAATCATGGTCAGGCTGAGCTCTAATAAGAGAACAAAATCTAGCCCAAGCCTCAGGCAATTTCTCTCCATCTTCCTGGTCAAAATTATAAATTCTCTGCAAAGCAGCATGTTGAGCACTAGCAGGAAAGTATTTACGGAAGAAAACATCAAGCAATTCTTTTGGACTTTTAATAGAACCAGGAGGCAAATTATTATACCAAGTTTTAGCATCATCCTTTAATGAGAAAGGAAAAATTTTAGCGACAAAATAAGTACGCATCTTAATATCATCAGAAAACAAGCCACTAAGAGTAGATAACTCAGTCATGTGTTCAACAGCACTTTCTTTTTCAGTACCACAAAAGGGTGTTTTCTCAACAATAGCTATATGAGATAGATCAAGAGAAAAATCATAATCTTTATCCCTAATGTTTATAGGAGATGTGGCAAATTTAGGATCAGGAGATAGTTTATATCTAACAGCATGTTCTGCAAGCAACTTTTTAATTTTTCTTGCATCAGTAGTAGCATTGCATTTTTCAATAAAATCATCATCAAGCTCTACATAATCTTCATCAAGATCATCACTAGAATATTCAACAGACTCAGGTGAATTAACAGGTGTAGCAGCATTAGGAGTTTCAGTATTTTCAATTTGTCTAGACTTAGCAATTGTAGCATCTAGAAAAGATCCCAATGAACCACTATCATCAAGCACAGCAGAAACATTATCAATATTATGAGAATTTTCAGATTCAGCAGAAGTACCAGCACGCGAAGCATGTGGCGGTGAAACAAGTTTATCAATCACAGATGGTGAATCAAGAGCAGCAGAGGTACTCAGAGTTGTACCTTTTCTTGTAGTGGATGGTAATATGGCGATCTTAGTATCGCGAGGTTTACCCATGATGGAGAATTTGCAGCGAACAATATCAATCCAAGTGAACTTCCAAATAAAGCTATGCTCCCCGGCAACGGCGCCAGAAAATAGTCTTGATGACCCACAAGTATAGGGGATCGCAACAGTCTTCGAGGGAAGTATTACCCAATTTATTGATTCGACACAAGGGGAGACAAAGAATACTTGTAAGCCTTAACAGCGGAGTTGTCAATTCAGCTGCACCTGGAAACAGACTTGCTCGCAAGAGTTTATCAGTAGTAACATTTTATGGCGTGGAAATAGCTAAATAACAGCGGTGAAATAAAGACAGCATAGTGATTATAGTAAACAGCAGGATTAAAATACTGTAGGCACAGGGACGGATTTAACGGGCGTTGCATGGATGAGAGAAACTCATGTAACAATCAAAGCATGGGCATTTGCAGATAATAATAAAACGGTATCCAAGTACTAATCAATCAATAGGCATGTGTTCCATATTTAGTCGTACGTGCTCGCAATGAGAAACTTGCACAACATCTTTTGTCCTACCAGCCGGTGGCAGCCGGGCCTCTAGGGAAACTACTGGATATTAAGGTACTCATTTTAATAGAGTACCGGAGCAAAGCATTAACACTCCGTGAACACATGTGATCCTCACATCACTACCATCCCCTCCGGTTGTCCCGATTCTTGTCACTTCGGGGCCATTGGTTCCGGACAGCGACATGTGTATACAACTTATAGGTAAGATCATAAACAACGAATATCTTCATGAATCAATAACATGTTCAGATCTGAGATCATGGCACTCGGGCCCTAGTGACAAGCATTAAGCATAACAAGTTGCAACAATATCATAAAAGTGACATCTACGGATACTAGGCACTATGCCCTAACAATCTTATGACTATTACATGACCAATCTCATCCAATCCCTACCATCCCCTTCAGCCTACAGCGGGGAATTACTCACACATGGATGGGGGAAACATGGCTGGATGGAGAGGCGTTGGCGGTGATGGCGGTGAAGATCTCCTCCAATTCCCCGTCCCCGGAGTGCCGGAACGGAGACTTCGGCTCCCGCGACGGAGTTTCGCGATGTGGGGGCTCTCTGGAGGGTTTCTGGCGATGTCGACTTCTCCCCGTGCGTTTTAGGTCGAAACCAATAAGTAGTTCGAAGGGGGGCGTCGGAGGCCGGCCGAGGGGGCCACACCACATGGCCGCGCGGGCCCCCCTGGGCCGCGCCGCCATGTGGTGTGGGGCCCTCGGGCCTCCACCTCCTTTGCCCTTCTGGCTCCGTCAATATTTTGGTAAAATAGGGCCCTGCAATTTCGAGGATTTTCCGAAAGTTGGATTTCTGCACAAAAACGAGACACCAGAGCGATTCTGCTGAAAACAGCGTTAGTCCGTGTTAGTTGTATCCAAAATACACAAATTAGAGGCAAAACAATAGCAAAAGTGTTCGGGAAAGTAGATACGTTTTGGACGTATCGGGCCCTCGCGCCTCGACCTACCCTTCCGCCTACTTAAAGCCTCCGTCGCGAACCCCGGTCCGAGAGCCACGATGCGGAAAACCTTCCGAAGACGCCGCGCGAATCCCATCTCGGGGGATTCGGAGATCGCCTCCGGCACCCTGCCGGAGAGGGGATTCATCTCCCGGAGGACTCTTCATCGCCATGATCGCCTCCGGAGTGATGAGTGAGTAGTTCACCCCTGGACCATGGGTCCATAGCAGTAGCTAGATGGTCGTCTTCTCCTTGTTGTGCTTCATTGTTGGATCTTGTGAGCTGCCTAACATGATCAAGATCATCTATCTGTAATTCTATATGTTGTGTTTGTCGGGATCCGATGGATAGAGAATACTATGTTATGGTGATTATCAATCTATTGTTTATGTGTTGTTTATGATCTTGCATGCTCTCCGTTATTAGTAGAGGCTCTGGCCAAGTTTGTACTCTTAACTCCAAGAGGGAGTATTTATGCTCGATAGTGGGTTCATGCCTTCATTGACACCTGGGACAGTGACAGAAAGTTCTAAGGTTGTGATGTGTTGTTGCCACTAGGGATAAAACATTGATTCTATGTCTAAGGATGTAGTTGTCGATTACATTACGCACCATACTTAATGCAATTGTCTGTTGCTTAGCAACTTAATACTGAATGGGGTTCGGATGATAACCTGAAGGTGGACTTTTTAGGCATAGATGCAGTTGGATGGCGGTCTATGTACTTTGTCGTAATGCCCAATTAAATCTCACTATATTTATCATATCATGTACATGCATTGTTATGCCCTTCTCTATTTGTCAATTGCCCGACTGTAATTTGTTTACCCAACATGCTTTTATCTTATGGGAGAGACACCTCTAGTGAACTGTGGACCCCGGTCCTATTCTTTACATAGCATACAATCTACTAATTGTTTTTACTGTTTTCTTGCAAACAATCATCTTCCACTCGATACGCTTAATCCTTTGTTACAGCAAGCCGGTGAGATTGACAACCTCACTGTTTCGTTGGGGCAAAGTACTTTGGTTTTGTTGTGCAGATTCCACGTTGGCGCCGGAATCCCTATTGTTGCGCCGCATCACATTTCGCCACCATCAACCTTCAACGTGCTTCTTGGCTCCTACTGGTTCGATTAAACCTTGGTTTCATACTGAGGGAAACTTGCTTCTATACGCATCATACCTTCCACTTGGGGTTCCCAACGGACGTGTGCATCTACGCGTATCAGCACGCTTTACCCCCGGCGTTTTGCCGTAATCGCCGGCGGTAACATTTGAGCCACTAACACGTGGGCCCACGTGCATTTACCACCGGCGAAACCGACCAATTCGCCAGGGATAACATGTGCACCATTAATACTGTAAACCAGGTTCATTATACAAAACCGATTCGCTACTGCAGTGGTTGCAGTCTGTTCTGCACAGCCGAAGCACCCAGGGTTCGAATCCCTGTGGGTGCAAAAAAGGCACCCTTTTTTTCTTTTCTTAAGATCTTTTTTTATTGTTTCTAGTTATTTAGATAAATTGTCCTTTGGCAACATCCGATAAAATAAATCAATGAAGGATAAATTGCAAGACATAAATTGATGATTTTAATTCTTGAATGACTTCAAAGTCCTTTCGAGGATATCCGATAAAAAACCGAGACATAAATTCAGGATACACTTGAGACGGACAAATGGTTGTTCGAGAGATAATTATTATAAATACACAAATGACTTCAAAGTCCCTTCCGCTTGGTCCTTGTGACCCCACCGGTATCGTCGCGACTCCTTGTGTACGGAGGAACACTTGACCTAGGTAGCGTCGTCCTTCTTCTTCTTAGTGTGTAGGTTCTATCGTCTTCATCGGGTTCTTCCATCATTGGGTCTCCGACGAGGCCGTCGAAGTCTTGCTCGTCGGCCACTCCATCCATTCCGACGAGGGCCCTTTTTCCTCTCCTTACGACAACACGGCTGGGCCTTGACGGGTCAGTTATGAAGAAGCATTGCTCGACGTGCTTAGCCAATACCCAAGGCTCATTTTGCGCGGTGGGGTTCTTGGTCTTGGATTTGGGGGGCAGTCGCATGGTGGTGACATACGCATCTTCTTTTGTGACGTCCGTAGCCCATCTGACACGAAACATCGGTAGCTTCTCCCCGACGTAGTCGAGCTCCCAGATTTCCTCGATCCTTCCATAGTACCTTTTCTTCTCTTCACCCGTGTACGATTCCATCGTCACACCCGAGTTCTGATAGTCGCTTTTTTGTCTCTCTCCTCTGTGGAGAATGTGTAACCGTTGATGTCGTACTTCTGATAAGTCATGAGGTTGGGGGCGGGCCCATAAGACAAGGCCAATATCATTTTTTCTACGTCGCTTGCCATTGGTGGGGGATTGGCATCAATCTGGTCTTTGAACCAGCTCGCGAAAGAGGAGTTGTGCGCTCTAAGGGTCTGTTTGGTTTAGCTGTAGATTCTGAAAAATCTGCTGTGAGCTGTGAGCTGTGAAAAAGCTGCTGTGAGCAGAAAACTGTGTGGAAGCTGAAAGTTGTTTGGTTGGAACAACTGTGAAACTGTAGTTTTGGTATGAATTGTCACTAATAGCCCGTTGTTCTTGGGAGACTGTTTATGTTGCAAGTGAGCATAAAACACCGAAAATACACAAATTGACATATATAAATAATAAAGTTTGGAATGGAAATATCAGATTTTGCAATGCTGCATACACATGCAACACTGACCAATCGAATCTAGCTTGTACGTACATGTGCATGTCTCGGCAAGTGCTATGTGCATCAGTGCATGTCTGCAAGTACTTGTTTTTTCTAGTGTATCTATGCCGGCTGAGCTAGCTCTCTCCGTGGTATCATGGCAGGGATCATCGATCGAGTGGCGGCAGGTACCTAGGAGTCCGAGACGGGACGGGGAGGGCTAGGACGGCGGAGACCGGAACGAGTAGATGTACGGAGTACGTTCTAACAGGCGGCGCGAGGCCAGAGTCGGCCGGCCGGATGGAGCGGCCGGAATCGGGATCCCTAGATGGTCGTCTCCTGCGCAGAGGTTGGAGTCGTGATGAATATGTAACGAGGCGGAGGCTGCTGAGAAATTAGAACGAAGCGGTACGCTCACTTATCGGTGGCATCGGCGGGTTATTTTTTCCAACTTCTAGACGCGCCGCGGTAGAAGCAGCTCTACCCCTGCTGTGGGAAATACACTGGAAAAAGCCGGCTGCTTCCAAGAATCTGGTCCAGAAAAAAATCCCTTTGGTTGACTTTTTGCTGTTGGAAAGCAGAAGCAGGTTCGGTTCTATAAGCAGAACCAAACGGACCCTAAATACCTCTTCTTCCGTCATCGGCTTGTCAGCCCTGCTCTTGATCATGTTTATGTGCTGATCCACCCAAGGCTCTACCTCGTTCATGTGTTGTAGTGCTACTAAGTGGGCCTTTTTAAAGTATGTTCTCCTATCATCTTGATCGGCGTCGAGTTCCCTCCTGCCAGCGTTGTGGCCTACTCCCTCGAATCTGCCGAGGTGCTTGTTGGCGGACAATCCAACCGGACGTGGGTCGTCCTCGTTTAAATAATTCTTGCAGAAAGAGATGCACTCCTCGGTGAGAAAGCCCTGGACGATGCTTCCATCCGGATGTGCCCTGTTACGAACATATCCTTTGATGAAGCCGTTCATTCTTTCTAACGCCATCATGTTGTGAAGGAACGCGGGCCCAAGATCCTCGATATCGTCCACTATATGCACCAGCAGATGGACCATGATGTCAAAGAATGCGGGCGGGAAGTACATCTCCATCTCGCATAGGATGGTGACGATCTCTTCCTGCAGCCTCCCGAGTTTCTTGACGGTTATCGACTTTCGAGTGATGACGTCAAAGACGTTACACAGGTCAGTCAGCGTCGCACGAACGTGCGGTTCCATTATCCCTCGGATAGCAACCGGAAGTATCTGCGTCATCATGACATGACAGTCATGAGACTTCATCCCGCTGAAGATTTTTTTCGTCGGGTCGAGCCATCTGCGTATCAGCCCCGCGTAGCCTAGGGGAAATTTGACTTCTACTAGGCACTTGAAGAATTGTTCGAGGTCATCGGGATTTAGAGTGAAGCAGGAGGGGCGAGGAGTTTCGCGCTGCCTGGCCACCCTTTTGCGTTTGCGACCATCCGTCTCCTCCTCCTCAGTTTCCTGGTCAACCTGCGCAAAATGAAGCTCTTTTCTGATATGAAGGGCCATCAGGTCGTGTCTTGCTTTCGATCCGTCTTTGGTCCTCTCCGGCATGTTGAGCACAGTGCCAAGCAAGCTCTCGCACACGTTCTTCGTGATATGCATGACATCAAGGCTATGAGGCGTACCGAGGATCTTCCAGTACGGCAAGTCCCAAAACACGGACCTCCTTTTCCATACCCCCAAGAGCGGCCCGGGTTCCTTTTTCTTTCTCTTGTCTCCTTTCTTCCGCTTCTGGATCTTTATCTTACCCGCCGGAGGGCAGTCTTTCCAGTTTTTCAACAGAGTATCTATCTCTTCGCCGCTTCGCCTAGGTGGAGGTCCCTCGACCTCATCCTTCCCATTGAACAGGTCTCCACGCTTCCTCCACGGGTCATTCTTGGGAAGCCACATTCGATGCCTCATGTAGACGGTTTTTGAAGACCCGGGATCCTTACCCAGCTGTAAAAACGGCGTCTTTTCCATGCATCTCACACATGCCTTGTGTCCGTGGCACACCTGGCACGCGATATATCCGTATCCAAGATAGTCCTGCACCGTCGTCAACAGTGCGGCTTTCATACGGAAAGTTTCTTGTCCGTAGGCGTCCCAAGTTTCTATCCCTTCCTCCCACAGAGTGACTAGCTCCTCCTTCAATAGCTCCAGATACAGGTTGATATCGCTCCCTGGCTGCGTCGGCCCTTGGATTAGCATACTCATGTGTATGTACTTCTTCTTCAGGCATAGCCATGGAGGGAGGTTGTACATCCATACAAACACGGGCCAGGTGTTGTGCTTGCTGCTTTGGTTCCCAAACGGATTGAGTCCGTCGGTGCTCGCACCCAACCTGATGTTCCTTGGTTCTTTCCCGAATTCTTCGTAATACTCATCGTCTAATGTTTTCCACTGGCTTGCATCCGAAGGGTGTGTTAGCACTAGGTTTTCAACCCGTTCTACATCACGCATCACCGCCTCCTTTCTTTCCGCGTGCCAGCGCATGAGCTTTGCTTCCTTGGGGTCCACGAAGTACCGCTGCAGACGGGGCGTGAGCGGGAAGTACCACACAACTTTTCGAGGAGATTTTTTTGTCCCTCTCTTGTATCGAGATTCGCCACATTGTGGGCATGTATCGATATTGGCATGCTCGTTCCGATATATTACGCAATCACTAATGCATGCATGGTATTTCTGGTGCGGTAAATCGAGAGGGCACACGATTTTCTTGGCCTCCTGTAGGCTACCGGCACACGTGTTATCTTTAGGAAAGTGGATCTTCAAGTATCCGAAGAGTTCGTCCACGCTTGTGTCCGTCCATTTGTGCTTTGCCTTCATCTCCATAATATCGAGAGCGTATCTCAGACGGCTCTCCTCCGTCCCACGAGCTGCATCGTACAACGGAGTTCTCGAGTCTACCTCGAGTTGATCTAGCTTAGCCTTCCGTCTACCAGCGATTTTGGGGTCGGTCGATGTGTTGCTGAGAAGAAGTTCTTGAACATGACGGTCCTGCACGGCCGCGGTTAGCGGGGTATTTCTACTCATGTCCTCGTCGGCCGCATGCTCTTCCCGGCCTTCTTGATCACCATCAACGTGTGCGCCATCCTCTTCAACCTCGTCTCCATTGTCGTGTGGGGCATCCTCTCCATCACCTTCGTTATCATCATCTCCACCATCATCATCTCCATCACCATCGATATCATCATCTCCATCATCACTCATCCACTGAGTATGCCCCTCCATGAAACTATACCTGAGCAGGTGTTGATTCAATATGCCTGACAAGGGGTCAAACAACGATCCTAGCTTGCATCTTCGACAAGGACACATTATATCCTTTCGCTTTTTTAGATACATGTCGGCCGTCGCGCGTTCCACGTATCTATCCACGACGATTTCCCTCATCTCGATGACCATCGCCGCCTATAAGACAAGATAATTGATTACACCGCCGTCTCGGTTTTCACGGAAAAAATTCGGCATGACCTTTGCTAAATATTGTCATGCTGGAGTTCCAAAATTCGCCGGAACGGAAGTTAATCAACATTCCGGCAAAACATTGGCAACTCAATGTTCTTGCACGCGTAAACAAATGCAAAACAATGCATTTACATATATGGAACCGCGCCTTTTGCAATTTTACTAGTGACATAACCGCGACTTTTCAACAACTCATGAACATTCCACTAATTAGTTATATACCTATTAGTTGACACGACGTCCAAAAGCACCGGAGAGAGGCCACACGTCGACTTTATGCTCGAGAGATCTAGAGATATCTAAGAAATGGAGAGATCTAGCTAGATCTAGTGGAAAAGGTGGTGGGAGGAGATAGATCTAGATCTAGATTATGCAAATCATGCTAGAGGGGCTAGGTAGTCCATGATTTGCTCAAATACATCATATTTTATTGGTTGAAATAGCTAAAATGGGTGGGGGAATGAGCTAACTAGTGCTTGGGTTGATTTGCCATCACATATGAGTGTGTGTGGGTGGTGGTAGGTGGTTGGTCGTCCTAAATGGACATGCCCAGGTTACCGTCGGCGCCTGCAAACAAAAGTGCCAGCGGTAGGGCCCGTTACCGCCGGCATCTGCGGGACGAAAACGCCGGCGGTACGTTTAGGCTGGGTGGCCCACCCCGGCTCGGCGATACCCCCGGCATTTACTGCGCGCGTTCGCCGGCGGTAACGCCCAGTATCCCTAGCGCTTTGGGTCCAACTCGCCGGCGGTAAGGCTAGGCCCAATTGGGACCCCGCGGCCCATTGCACCCCCGGCGCCTCCGTTTTTGTTTCGCCGGCGGTAATAGAGCCACCCCCGGCGCTTTGGGCCCAATTCGCCGGCGGTACTGTTAGGCCCCCCTGGAAGGTATTACCGCCGGCATCTTCAGCTCGTATTTGCGGCGGTAAGGAGTGCGGCTATAAGCCTTTTCCTAGTAGTGGTCGCCTCGAATTCACGCGTGGTACCCTCTATTTATCACAGACCTACCAGGTCTGGCCGCATTCACCACCGCCGTCTCCTTTCTCCCCAGTCTTCTCTCCCCGAAACATCCTCGAGCAATGGCGGGCTACGGCGACGGCGTGGCGAACAACGGCTTCGGTCAGCGTTCTCTACACCAATGGGAGGCAAGGCTTTTGCACATGGCGGGCTACCCGGCGTCGCCAGACTTTCGCGCGCCCCGGAGGCTAGCGCCTGAGGGCGGGGGGGGGGTCCCGATCCCGTCGCTGCCAGTGGGAGGCGACACCCTCGACGCCGAGATCGACGCGGTGATCGAGACTGTCAGTGACGAGCAGCGCGTCGAGCCGAGGTTCTTGCCCGACAACTACGTCGTGTGGAATGACTGCTTCCGGCGCAGGTACGAAAGCGAGCTCGCGACCTATGATGGACCTTCCCCTCCTCCCGCGCAAAACAATGCCGTCTGCCACCGCTGGTGGAGCGCGCCGGGCCGCACCCTGGAGAACATGCTCGCGCACATCGAGGGCAGCAACTACCCCGTCCTGGGGATGCCTCTGCCGGCGGCGGTGCCTTCTGTGTCGCGCCGGCACGGGAGCTCGTGGATGCCACAGCGGATGGCATCGTCGTCGTCCTCTGGGTCGGCGTCGAGGTCGGCATCCCACTCCTACGGGTCGGCTCCTCCAGTAGCGACGCCGATGAGGACGGTGAAGAAGGAGCCGGCGTCGCCAGCGCCGACCAGAGGGCGCATCAGCGGCGCCCTCGTCATCAGCGAGGGGGCCGCGCAGGCCTCGTCATCACCGGCGCGCGGCAGCAAGAGGAAGCCGAAGAAGGAGGACGCAGCGGCCGCAGCTACGTCTGACCTCGTCGCCGAAGAGGCCGTGCGGGCCGAGGACATGATAGTCCGCAAGGCGATCGCGAGGTCCCTCCAAGACCTCGTCCCTGCCGACAACGCCCTGCCGATGGAGACAGCGCTCGCCTGGTCCAGGCAGGACTGGGAGATGGAGGAGGCGGAGTAGCAGCGGCGGCTGCTGGACCTGGCGACCGTGCCGCCACCGCACCCTCCGCACCCGCCAGAGGCGCGCCGCTCATCAAGCTGGAGGACTCCAGCGACGACGAGTGGTACCGACCGACCCTAGGAAGGGGTCCAGCTGTTGGGCCCTCGGCCAGAGCAGTCAGCAGGCGCCGCCATTGCAGGACGGCGGCGACTCCAGCGATGACGGCGATTACACGGCGTTGTAGCGCCATTTCAACATGTAGAATGCCGTGTTTTAAGTTTAGCTTATGTTTTCCTCTGGCCGAATTTAAATATATTACGAATTCGGCCTATATATGCAAGAACTCGCCTATATATATTAAATATCTCGAAATTTTGCATACGTTTGGACGTTTTCGTTTTCCGATCTATCTATATTTGAATTCGTCCATATTTGGTCTTTCCTCTGGGCTCACCGCTGGGAAACTGAGGGTGTGTTTGGTAGCTCGGTCCAACCCAGATATTCTCATCTCAACCTAGCTCAACCAACTATTTGTTGTTTGTTAGCCTGAGTCGGGCCATCTCAGCACTGCCCACCTCATACTAAAAATGTCTCTCAGCCAGGCCGGGTTGTGAAACTCAGATCGAGCTTCACAACTCACCCAGGCTGAGTTCATCCCGCAATACACTGTAGCGGCGCCGCTATGGCACCCCTAGACCCTCGCCCCACCTCTTTTCCTCCTTCATTTCCCCCATCTCCCTTCTCCTCCCGCCCCAAGCAAAAGCAAGGGCAGAGCCGGGTAGCAGCTCGCACCGGCGACCTCGCCCCACGGCCTCCCTCCCACCAGCAACCTCCACGCGCCGCCCCACGGCTGCCCGGAGAAGCAAGCTCCACCGCCCCACGGCCCTCCACTGGCCTGGCCCGCCCCGGCCACCAAGATCCGCTGCCCCACGACCCTCCATTGGCCTAGCCCGCCCCGACCACGAAGCTCAGCCGCCCCAAGCAACAAATCCCGCCGCCGCCACGACCTCCACTGGCCTGGACGGCCCCGAGACGTGTGCCATCGTTTGGCACGAAGCCTGGCACCGAGACGCCGCCCCACGGTCACCCCGAGCACCAAGCCCCGCCGCCTCGAGCACCAAGCGCCTCCACCTCGAGCACCACACGCCGCCGCCACCCAGCGCCGCCTCTTCGAGCCAACGAGGAAGACACCTGGCCATGGAGACAGTTGTTACTTGATTGCTTTTTATTTCTCTGTTCAAGGTTCTTTCTGTAAAAAATTGAACCTCTTTGTAAATTGCTTATTTCTGTAAAACCATGTATGAGTTGAGCTGAGCTTGTCTCACCAAACAACATCTTGTCTCAGCCTAGGTGAGTACACCCGACCTACCAAACATGACATAAAATCTCAGCTCAGTTTGTATGAGGTCACCTTGTCTCAGTTGAGAATGCCTTTCTCTAGTGACACATGTTACCAAACACACCCAAAACGTCTCTCACCTAGGCCGGGTTGTGAAGCTCAGATCGAGCTTCACAACTCGCCCAGGCTGAGTTCATCCCGCAATACACTGTAGCGGCGCCGCTGTGGCACCCCTAGACCCTCACCCCACCTCTTTTCCTCCTTCATTTCCCCCATCTCCCTTCTCCTCCCGCCCCAAGCAAAAGCAAGGGCAGAGCCGGGTAGCAGCTCGCGCCGGCGACCTCGCCCCACGGCCTCCCTCCCACCAGCGCCCTCCATGCGCTGCTCGCAAGATTCGCCGCCCCACGGCAGCCCGGAGAAGCAAGCTCCACCGCCCCACGGCCCTCCACTGGCCTGGCCCGCCCCGGCCACCAAGATCCGCTGCCCCACGGCCCTCCATTGGCCTGGCCCGCCCCGACCACGAAGCTCGGCCGCCCCAAGCAACAAATCCCGCCGCCGCCACGACCTCCACTGGCCTGGACGGCCCCAAGACGTGTGCCATCGTTGTGCACGAAGCCTGGCACTGAGACGCCGCCCCACGGTCACCCCGAGCACCAAGCCCCGCCGCCTCGAGCACCAAGCGCCTCCACCTCGAGCACCACACGCCGCCGCCGCCCAGCGCCGCCTCCTCGCGCCAACGAGGAAGACAGCCGGCCATGGAGACAGTTGTTACTTGATTGCTTTTTATTTCTCTGTTCAAGGTTCTTTCTGTAAAAAATTGGACCTCTTTGTAAATTGCTTATTTCTGTAAAACCATGTATGAGTTGAGCTGAGCTTGTCTCACCAAACAACATCTTGTCTCAGCCTAGGTGAGTACACCCGACCTACCAAACATAACATAAAATCTCAGCTCAGCTTGTATGAGGTCACCTTGTCTCAGTTGAGAATGCCTTTCTCTAGTGACACAGGCTACCAAACACACCCCGAGCCTCCCTAGACCGAATTTTACATCCATCTGACGCTAAATAGCGCCGGATTTTGGCGTGAGGAGACCCAACTACTGGACATGCTCTAACGCCAGGCGCATGGGCTCAGGCGCCCGAGGGCGAGCAGGCGGTCATGCTTGATCTGAGGTGGACGGTGGAGGATGACCTGGTACTGCTCCATCGCGTGGTCCCCTGCGTGGATGTGGCGTTTATCACGACGTGCATGGAGAGGTATTATTCTCTCTCCAACAATGCTATACTTACGGAAAATTCGTACGGAATTGTTTTACAGGATGAGTTTTTTTAGATAAAGGAGCAATAGCCCCAGCCTCTGCATCAATTGATGCACATGGCCGTTTATTATAGATCAAAGAGTATCAAGTATCAGGTATGAGTAACAAAAAATAGGAAAAAAATACATCATGGAGCCGACATGGTTGCCACAAAAATCAACCAACGAAACCAGACACATCTAAATAGGCTAGCCATACTCTATCCTATTACTGTGTCGCCACCCAGTAGCCCGGTAGTAGAAATCCTGCGTAACCAGCAGAAGTTTGTTGCAGGCAATATCCATATCCTTGCGCTGATCCTCCGGTAACAGGAAAGCCCATAACTGTATCCAATGCACAGCTCGGTGAATAACCTGCAAAAAGTTAGTACCCTTTTGATTATTAAAAATCATATCATTTCTAGTATTCCAAATTGTCCAGCATATAGCAGATATACCAATTCTAATTTTCATTTTAGCTTTCTTCGGAACTCCATACAACCAGTTCCCAAACATATTAGTAATACTTGTGGGAGGCGGGATATTATAAGCAAAGTAAATCATCCGCCAAATGATAGTAGCAAAAGGACAAGCAAGGAATAAATGATGTACAGTTTCATTTGTATCACAGAAACAACACTTTTGAGATCCTATCCAGCCACGTTTAGCCAAGTTATCTTTAGTTAATAGGACCTTATTGTTAAGAAACCACATGAAAATTTTTATCTTTAAAGGAATTTTAAGTTTCCACAAATATTTGCGCAAAAATCTAGTATGACCATTCATATAATCAAGGTACATAGATTTAACAGTAAACAACCCCGAATCTGTAAGCTTCCATACGAACTTATCAGGTTCTTGAGTAAGATTAATGGTAATAAGTCGCTGACACAAGTGCAGCCATTCAGTATATTTGTGATCATTTAAACCTCTCCGGAATGTAATATTCAACGGGTTTTGAGCCAACACAGTAGATACCAGAACATCTCTATGTTGAACAATATTGTAAAGAGAGGGATATTGTTGTGATAAGGGAACATCCCCCAACCAGATATCTTCCCAAAAGCGAACCGAACTACCATCTCCAATTTACAGGATGAGTTGGCAATAGCAGCCCCATGAGATCTTTCCGGAGCTGCTACAGGAGTCCCTTCTAATCACTTAATTCTGCCCGTAAGTGTAGCATTTTTCTTCTTCCAATTAACATCAAAATTTTGTTTGAAAATTGGTTGGCTGACACCGGTCTAGCCCAGTAGATCTACCATGGTGCACAGGCAGGAAAAAAATTAGCAGCACTTACCATCTATTTTAGGCATGCGGCTGGCCCAGAAACTGTGTGTGCATTAGGGAGGCCTCATCCGCACCCAAGCGTGGAAGCCTTCCCCGCTGCCGCACGTTGACAAGTCTCCTCTCGTGCGTCGTAGTATGCTTTGACCGATCGACCGAAACAGAAACCATGAGGGGCGAGGTTTGGGAGGCGCAAGCTAGACAGGCAAGACGACGGTTCCGTCCGCATCTCTTCTATGTCGAGGTGCAACCTCCTTTCTATGATTTGTCTCCCTAGCATCTCCCGGATCTGTCCCATGGGGAACGGCCTCCACGGCCAGGAGACGGTTGGCAGCGGTCGCCATTGGTGGTGCTAAGCCATATCTAGACTGTCAACCATGAGATGCCCTAGGTTCTCTACCGACAGGTATGATTTATCAGCCAGAAAATTGCTATTTAGTTGCAGACTGGTTTTCAGTTCTCTGAAACGCCTGATATTTTTATTTGCAGCGGTCATTGAGAAGAACTTCGCATGAGAGTCTTTCGAAAGGTGTCATCTGATTGAAAATACCCAAGAATGCACGCATAGATAAAGTCTCCATTTCGTGGAGAAAATAAATAACCCCGTTGCAGGTGAACCCAGGTGGAAAGTACAAATTATACACACTTAAACTCTCCAATTCAGAACCTACTTTCTTTTCTCGTATACAACACTTCCATATTTTCCCAAACTTGCAGATTTATAATTCGTTCGACAATTTTCATTTGATGATTATGAACATGCCCATGCTACAACCACTTATTAAATAGTACGCAAACTCTAATGTAACTAGATGATGCCCCGCACGTTGCTGCGGGTTGTTGGTTACAAATTCGATATATATCTAAGACGTGTTGAGGACCCGACGAACATAAAAATGGCAAATTGTCTAAATAATCTTGTGAACCACGTAGTATTCGCAACAATAATATTAGCAGTTCCCAGCTAAGAAGTATTAGAGTTATATTGTACTATGCGTATTGGGTATAGAGTATAGTAATCTACCCCAATACGTATTCCTCCTTGTACATGCGTACGGGGGCTATTCCCGTTCATATAAACACGCACCCTGTCTCCCTAGAGGGGTACGACCGTTCCTCCCAAATTCTGCAAGAAGATTAAACGATTTTATGAAGAATATCTGCAACAAAGAGATATTAGAGCCGACCATTAAGAAAATATGCAGTACAACTATCCCAATAAATGTTTGAACATTAGAATGTGAAATAAAACCTTGAATAAGTTCTGTATTTTTCTAATCATTTTATATTATCAGATGTACATATAAATTGAATGCATGGTGGCTAATGAGCAGCTACACAATCATAAATATTCGTTGAGAATTGGTAACTGGGCCTCGTAGAGCACATCTACACTGTGAAACTCGCCTCACTGGTCTTCAAGTGTAATCATCCCCAATAGTGGAAAGAAATCTTTCTGGTCTGACAATTAGGTGAGATACTAATGGGTAGTAAAATTTGACATTAGACTGGCCTGTCGAATTGAAACAGTCATCCATATGAAAAAAAATTTGAAACAGTCTGTACACAAACTGTCGTATGAATTGTAATATGCAAGAGTGAAAATCCATTACTTGTTTTCCCCACTCGTGGAAACAATTTCTTCCAGTTCTGTTTTCGGACTATTGCTGGAGATCGAACATTAGTGGATAGCAGTAAGAAATATCCAAGTGTAGCGAAAGAACTGGCACGAATCATTCACACACTTAAGAGACCCTGAAAGTTGCACGAAGTAGTACCTGGACAATAAAAATTGCACCCTACAGACGGCGAGAAAAGCAGTAACGTGGACATATATAAAATCACTGGCATGGTTAGGAAAAAAATCCAAAAATAGGAGGAAATCGACACAGCGTTAGGCTATCTAGTATGCTGGTTGTCAGTGATAACATTGAAACCCCGGGAAATTCCACAAGATTATAGCACCAGCGAGGGCGTCGAGATCTTTGAGCAAATTCCTGATGTGGTTGCAAATTTGCAATTCCAGGGTCGTGATAGGTAGTATACTCCCATGTTTGTGAGTTTGTCCCTCGCCTGTAAACTTGCAGACCCCGCTGTTCATGCTTTACATCATCCACTCATGAAGGACAGTCGAGAGGATGTGCCGAATATTTTGTAGGACATGGAGGCGTTGTAGCATAATTAGAGCTGATGAAATCTGGTGGAGAGATAGAAGATTGAGTGGAGGAGGAGCAGAACCATACGAAGATTGAAGAACGATGCCATTGCATCAAGCCAGACTGTAGGACTCGATTTATATGATACATGACGGGAAGACGAAATGAGAGGTCTCTTAAAGGACACATGCATGGGAATTAATGATGAAATGGTGGGAGAGGAGAGGGCTCGTGCGTTACAGCAAATGTAGAGGTGGCCGCTGGCATAACCTGCTAGGAAATAGTAAAGAGTCACGTAAAATGCTGCATGTGCAAAGAAATTTATTAGTGGAATGTACCGTAAGATTTGGGGCTTAAAATGCTGACTTGGCACAAAAGATGAGGTGGCATAGCTGCATGTCAAGAGAAATATGTTAGTGGGGATGAACTTCTTAGTTATATAGGATTTTATGTACTACTATGTGCTGCCATTGTTTACCTCATATAATAACAAACTAATATTAAATATATTTTTTCTAAACTAATCCTCGTTTCGTTTCCATTTTTGCGTGTGTGCATGTATCACACACAAACATCATAATGTGTGCTTGACTACAATAACTCTAGCTACTTGAGTAGTATAATTTCTGTCAGTCTACTTTTTAAATTGTAGGTTACCGAGCCTTGGCGTTTGAAGATAGTATTTTGGAATTTGAAAATCCAGTACATCTTTTCCAAGTAAATTTGTCCTTTGTTTCAACACAATAGTATGCATTTTGATTTTTTATTACTAGTTTTTTCATTTATACGCTTTCTTTATTATGCCATATCATCTATGTTAGAAGTTATAAACCATACTTTTGTATAGTTTATTTATTGTTGGTTGAAAATTTTATGCCATAGTAAATTGTTGCATCAGAGTTACTTGAGCTCCAGCTCCACCCCTGTTGGCGGAGGTCGGAAAAAAGAAAAAGTGCAAAACAAGTGTTTGTGTTTGTGCTTTACTTTGAACCATATGAAACATATTGAAGATTATATCTCAAATAATAAAAAGTAAACTTCTTTTATGTAGGTAATACCACATTAACTACACACTGGATCTGTATATAGTCTTACCTACAACTACAACCAACAGAGAGGCGGGAGGATTTTGTTGTTTGGTGCAACCGGCTGGAGACGGTTGATCATCTGCAGATGACATTTTTATCATAGAATAACATGTTCATACAGTGCCCCTCCATGTTTTCTTCCGTTTCTAGATAGTTGATACATGTATCGACCATGTGTGACACATGAAGTAATCTTTTGTAAGATGTAAATTTTAGTAAGGTAATAAGAGGCAGCATCCATCGATCGATGCAGAGGGCAAAAGCAAGTGTCCATTTTTAAAAAATAAAAAAGTTTGACTGATTTTTTGGTTGAGCTGGCTATAGCATACAGTCCCACAAGGTATTGCACAGGAGAGATACAACCGGTTAAGTAATTCATTTTTTAATAGTATCTTTGTTGTATCCAAAAAAAAAAATCTCTTTGCCATTGTCCAATGAGCAGTAGTTGACGCATAAAGATACCAATAAAATTTATTGGCTGAAAAAGATAAGTCGGGCCTTATCAATGTCAAATACTACAGTGTGCACCAATAACACCTAAATTCAAGTAGACATCTTACCCACCATGATTGAAATGTGATCACAACTGATGGACGGCAATAAAAATATAGCATATCTCCGTGGTGTGCATGTATACAGGAATATAGGTGGCGGACAGCTAAATTGATTATTTTGGGCCAGCCATGCTGACGTACGACGGTTTAGCTTCACTATATATATCCCTCATGTGACCTCTCAATAACGTGCAGTTTAGTAAACCACCGGGCGGGCAACATGGAAGGGACAACGAAGAAAGAAGCGAGTTCTGAGCTGCTAGTGCAGGAACTCGCCGGCGTTGTACCTGCACACTATGTCATGCCGCCTCAGGACCGCCCGTCCGCCGTCGCAGCCGCTGCACCAATACCCGTCATCGACCTTGGCCGCCTGATCACTGGGCCCAACGCAGATGTCCAAGAGGCGGCAAAACTCCGGTTGGCGCTGGAGACATGGGGCTTTTTGAAGGTGACCTTTCTTTCACAGTCAGAAAAAAAAATACATTGTGTTTCGTTAGCCCTTAATTTTCTGTTTCTTTGATATGTGGTGTTTTATCTTCTAAAAAAAATACAAACACACGTGCACTTTTCTTACAAGGATGAGATGTATATACACTAGTAGCTGACATGACCTCGGTGAAGGTCCTCTCGAGAAAACGCTATCTCCCCTAGCCGCCACCCGCGCGCCTAGGTCCCCTCCTCCCCGCAGCCGAACGGCGTTGACGGGCAAAGCCCAGGCGCTGGCAGCGATAGGGATTCCTCTCCCCCGCACGCAGAGGACTTGACGAGGGCCGATGTCGCCAGTGAGGTCGACGCGCTTGTTGAGGGGCGCAGCTATCTCGGCGGCGGTGTGGTGGCTTCACGGTTTGATGACATGTCCGTAGTGGGGGCGTGACTACTCTCTGGAGACCACCAAGTCCGGTTGCGGGCGACGCGGGCTTAGCCCTGATCGTGGAGGCGTGGCACAGTTGGTGGCAGCGGAGAGGGCAAAGGTTTCTGGTGCACGCAAGGGCGGCTGCAGTGGCTACTGGCGACGTGGCGTGGTAGGGGTAGCGCGTGACAGATCTAGGCCTAATATGGGCCAGTCTGGGCCATAATGGGCCTTATCTTGGCTCTACGGGCTTCATCCGGTGTCGCGTGTTGGTGGCACGTGGCGTTGGTGGAAGGCTGGGCGCACAAGCCCCCGTCTCTATCTGTCGCGCCCCCGGGAGGGCCTGATAGGGGCTAGGTGAGCCTAGTTCCGGCGGCCACCGCGTGCTAGGTGTGGCTTGTGGATGGTGTGGATGTCGCGACCATCTTGCTTGTCACCTTTGCATTCGTTGACACCTCTTGTTAATGATTTTGGCCAAGCTATAGTGGTGCTTCGAGCTAGGATGCAGAGGTGACGGCCCTGGAAGGTGGAGTGCGCAGTCAGCTATCCGCGAGCTTCGTTGCGGTGGTGTTTAGTATATATGGTTGTGTGGGTTGCAAGGAGCGGGCGGCGGGGGGACCTTGGGGTCGTCTATGTTTCGGTAGTGGAGGCTCCCGGAGCATGTCCTGGAGGTTTGGTTTGTTGACGTCAGGTTGATCATGGTACCTTGGTGTGGTGTGTTTGTGATTTCGGATGAAAGTCCAGCGCTTCGGTGCCAGCGTCGACGGCACCTTCGGGTGGCATGTCCCTCTTGATGGCGTTTTTGTGGTCACCTCACCCTGCCAGGGCTCCAGGTGGAAACCCTTGACCGTTCGGTCTTGACGACGGCGGTGTTTAGTGTTTTTACCCTCTTGAGGGCTTTGTCCTGGAGCTAAAGGTAACCCTCGTCCATGGCTCTTCGTCATTGGCGGTCAAATTCAGATCCTATCTTGAAGCCCTTCAGTACCGGTGTGGGACGGTATTGATGGCCCTCTATCTTTTACACGGGACTGAGTTGCCACCGTGCCCGTCCTGGCTTTCCGCTGGAAGGACTAGCGCTCCACGGACTGAACCGAGGGGACATGTGGTTCTCCCCGATGATGGCTTGGTGGGTGCGGTCATGTCCGGTTGTTTCACAAGGAGTCTTAGTGTCACATCTAGTCAGTATTCGAGGGTGCTTGTTGCGGGTTGTAGCTACTTTTGTTTTTTTGTCTTTGCTTTGCTTTCTCTAAGAGTATTCCTCATTAGTTGGTATCGGTTCGACCGTGTGGCATTATTTATAAAGCGGGCGAAAACAAGAAGGATGTATACACTAGTATTCCTGTTGGTCCATCTGATCGATGGAGCAGATTTACCTGTACTATCATGTGGCTTCCTTAGTTCAGTGGGCCAAGCTAATCGAAGAAATTCAAAATTCAATTTAATTAGAAAACTTTGAATCATGAAAATAGTTCCGGGAATTCCACTATGCTAAATAATTTTAAATCTATGTCTCAACCAACAAAATAATAAATTTCATGATACTAATTCTATAAAATTTCTTGGAAATACATCCAGCTTTTTTCATTGTATTATAATATTTTTCCAAGATAAAAAAGTTGAGCAGGAAGTTTATAATTTCACTATACCAATTTGAAGAAATTATGTTGATAAATATTTCCTATAATTATCCCTTTTTTTATAAGAACCAAAAAAATATGATAATTATTTATTGAAAGTTTTGAATGTTAGTACAAAAAAAAGGATAAAAATACTCTTACGCAAGAGAATTGTCTCTTCTATGTAATTACATGGCCAGCTCTACTTGCAATGTTAGTAATAATCAACATTAGTTTAGGTATTTTAAAATTATGGCTATTCAGCTGTCAACTTTTTTTTTCTAGAAGGGGTTATAACCCGGAAGCAGCATCAAACACAACCCATCTTTATTGTGAAGTTCACTATCAAAAAAGTTACGGATCAATAGCCACAAAGACTGTACAAAAAAAACCATCTAAATATATATACGATATAGCACATATGCATTACGTAGTCTATTACTAGATTGACATTCACCCCAGTTGAAGATATCATGTGACACGATCACCAAACGATTGCATCCAGAAACCGTAAGGAGAATCCAGTGTGCGGCCATATTGATAACCTACAAGAAATGAAATGATCTGGACTTGTTAAAAGAAATATTGTTACTACAGATCCAAATCGACCAAAACAAAGACAAATTAAGCTTATACTTTGAATTTTATCCTTACTTTTTGTGTCCATTCAATTACCAAACATATTGTTGATATTGGCTGGTGGAGGTAAGTTAAAGGATATATGCACAATATGTCATACAACAAGATGCGCAAACATACATGAGATAAATGCATGTTGTTTAGTATCCAACGAGTCATAGAAATATTTCTTTTTGCCAAATAACATTTAGTAAGTAAAACCTTTCTGTTAAGAGAACAATAAAACTTTAAGTGTGATATTGAGCTTCTATAGATATGTGCACATAGATCTACTCTGAGCATTCATAAGATCACCATATATATGTACATGTATTTCACTTATTACACTTATAAAGCACCTAACTAGCTAGACCAACTAATTGCAACCGTACGTCATCAATCTCTGGCATACGTGTCACCATTCATTTCGCTTAGGACTAGTTAAGGTCCTTCTGAAACCAATTTAGGATCGCCAATACAATATGTGATACGAAACATCGATATTCCTACAACTAAGCCGTCCAATCCTATGAGATATAAATCGAAAAATAGATGTTGGTGTCCCATTTTCAACAATCACATTTATTCAAATTTATTCTCACATATACTCTTTTTTTCAAAATTGGAGATGAAGCAAACATTCATGATTTGTTTGAATATTTTGAAGTTTGGAAATCGAGTTATCAAACTTTCAAATTTCTAGATCACTATTGGCCATAGGGAGAGGAGTATCTGGGACGGGGTCACACGAGTTACCGAGCTTCAGAGCTCGCAACGACGGCGAGATCCTACGTGCTACTAGAATTCACTATAATATGTACGCGATTATAATGAGTTGTGTCTTGCCGCAAGGACTCCCAGGATCGGGCTTATAAAGTCTCCGAATCTAGGATTACAGGGGATAGAGATCTAGCCGGATACGATTTCTTGTCTTGCACGCCACGGATCCGACCGCCTTTTCACCATGGGCCAGATCCGACAGCTTCATCTCCGGACCGGATCCTACCTCCGGATTCTCCACTAAGTGGGCCGTCCGGTGGGCTTTATGCCTTACCACTATCTTTGGGTCACCCGGACTTACCGGAATTAGGATCCTATCGTGGTACACCTAGTTAGTATATCCCGAGCAACCGCATATCATTCCAAATGTCAAAGCTGATGGCCCAACGATGGCGGTGTATTAGTATTGCATTAATTGTTAGTTTCTCCTCACTCAGTCATGATATCTTAATGTGTAAGTGCACCGTGCAGGTTACATCCTCTCCCCAGGTTACTCATAGTGGGGATAATTAACATATGTACTAGCATGCATGATCTTACTTGAATTGAAAAGACCGATTAAGATATATTGTGTTTCTTAGACAGTAGGCTTAAGAGGAGCCTGGTTTTGAATTAACGAAGCCAACAATCGGCCAAATATTACACTAGACCATCCACCCACAACATAACACCACACAAAACGCACACTACACTACACACCACAATGACCGAATGATACAAGAGAACATCCTGAACAAATTACAACTCGACACTACAACCAAGCACCCAAGGAACTGGCAAGGTGAAGACTACCA
Organism: Lolium multiflorum; assembly: GCA_030979885.1. Classification (NCBI taxonomy): domain Eukaryota; kingdom Viridiplantae; phylum Streptophyta; class Magnoliopsida; order Poales; family Poaceae; genus Lolium; species Lolium multiflorum. The sequence continues at coordinate 260,388,504 of CM061753.1, forward strand.
CGCTCCGGCACCAAGATAGCGAGCATAAAAGGCACGATGAGGCACTACCATGGAGCAGAATGGAGATTGTGATCTGGGAAGACACACTGGACTACAAGCACCAAATACCCTCATGTTCTCACGCCGAAGAGGGCCCCTACCATCTCACCTTGGCACAAAGGCGCCGGACCATCGAACATGAGAGCAGCCCACCCGAGATCTGTAGAGGTGTTTGACTCGAGCCCTGGGACAGCTCCAAACCACCACCACCTAAGAAAGGGAACACACCACACCGGCCAAACCAATGCCACCCTTGGAGATCCCGAGAGAACTAGGAAAGCCACCAGAGGCAACTGCACAGTCCAAAGCTCCCACCTTCAACTCTCCTCACCGAGCACCACACTCCCCAGGCGACGCCTCCAAGGAGGACATGGCTTGCAGCACCCTCTGTGTTCCAGGTCAGGGAGAAACATCCACCATCAGCCGAAACCAGTGGAGGAGAGAGAGCCGAAGGGTGAGACATGAGCCATATTTGACGTGGAGGAAGACCTCCATGTTGCAGCCACCGCCCGTCATGGTCACACCTAGGTTGAGGCCGACGGCCAGCGACACCAGTGATGACACTTTCCACGAGCATGTCGTCGCCCGCCAGAAGGGTCGACGCTCAGATCCATAGACCCTGCCAGGGCCGTGATGGGAAGCACCCGAGCCACCGGCCAACACCGCCAAGCACCGGCGAGGCCGTGCTGGAGAGGAGGTCGGTGGGAGGAGGGCTGCCGAGCATCCAGAGTTGGAGGCCATCCCCCCCCCCCACCCACACACACACACACAAATGGCAGCCTGTCTCCGTGGCACCGCGCCAGGGGCCTGCGCAGATCCCCCCCCCACCCCCATCACCGGCGCTGCAGGGATTTGCCGGCAGCAGCCTCAGGGGATGGCGAAGGAGAGGGAGGGGAGGTGGCGGCCGAGGTCCCAGAGGATACGACGCGATGGGGCACTGTGGTGTCTTGACAACGCACTTTTTTACACTTGAAGATTAGGTCCTATATTGTGTTTTTCTGACCATTTATTTTATGCTTAGAACTTTTTAGTATTTATATTTTACAACCTAGCTAATTCGACTTAGGTATCTAACCATGGAATTGAGACATCCGTGATGGATGCAATGATGAATGTATCGAGAGAGTTCTTTGGGAAGCCAGCTGAAGAGAAGCAGAAATACACCAGCCTAATGAACGGCGAGCGATTTCGGCTTGAAGGGTACAGAAATGAGCTGGTGAAATCCGACGGCCAGACCCTCAACTGGTCCCACCGTTTCTCTCTGCAAATAGAGCCGGAAGAGGCGAGAAGTCTCCACCTTTGGCCCAACCATCCCGAAACTTTCAGGAAAGTAATCTGGTTCTTAGCACCTGAGACATAGCTAGAGGGAAAAAATTAGTACATGTTTTTAATCATCGGACAACTTAAAGATTGAAATATCTAATTATTTCCATGCATAAATCAAAAGGAACATGGACTGCTAAAATGACAAATTCCTGGAAAAATAAATGTGATAAAAATATGGTTATAAAGATGTAAGAAGGTGGTATATATATAGCGATAAAATAACAAAACCAGATCAATAATAACTTGATCATTTGGGATATTAACATGGTGGTCAAGGTGACATGTGCACCATATAATTATATAAACTAGCAGTGTGGCCCTCTCAATTGCGAGGGCATCCTCTTTAATTTATTCAATGTGACATTTTTTGTTGAAGGGAATAAAATAGTTTCATAGTCCATGCAAATAGATAGATAGATGTGAAAACTTTTGGAATGTAGATTCTCTTATAATTTACTGATATTTTCTCTAATAGATTGTAATTGTTTATTCTCGTTTCAATGTGAATCTGTCAAGAGTTTCCCTATACCCTGAGTAAAGTTTGCAACCTCGAGCAGAATTAATGTTTTATAAATATTTCTATCTCTGTGTTATAACTGAAATTAGAAATCCACTTGTTTTGGCCCATTTGCTCAATCATGCATATTTACGGATCAATATACCCAACCTATGATACACCTATTGCACGGTTTATAGTTTGTGTCTTGCACATATTTGCTTTTCCACCACGATCTAGCTGACTTTGTGTACAAAGTTTGTTTTTATTTCTTTTCGTTGATACGCCTACGAAGATATCCCTTGACAACCCACTACTGTGACCTTTATTTTTGGCAGGAAGAGACCGTAGTAGTGTTTATTCTGCCTAATTTCCATCCATTTGAAGTAAGATCAAATCTGGTAAATATAGGACCAGGTTGGTCGTTGGTCGTACTCTATCAGTTGAATAATATATTTGGAATTCCCGGTAGCTTTTCACCCGCGGAAAAATATTCTACATATAGTCAAGGCTTTGTTTCTTGCTTGAGTAAAATTACCTCTGGCAAAGGAATACCGGCTAGTATTTTGCCCAAGATATTCAAAACAAATTCATAAATTCTTTAAAAAAATAAACTTATTTATATTTGAGAAAATCATATTAATATAGGTAAATTTTGTTTGCAGTGAAAACTTTTTATGTGAGATCCAGTATGGTAGATGTACATGTAGATCGGCATGGATCGTACCCTATCTTCTAAATAATTCTATATTTTTAATTCGTGTTAGCTTTTCTTCTGCGGGAATAAGTTCTATGGACAATCAAGGTTTTTTTTCTCGATTGGGTAAAAATATCGCTAGACAACATCCATTCTTCAGAATATCGGAAATACTGGCTGGTGTTCCGCTCGAGGTATGCAAAATGAATTCTTAAATTCTTTAAAAAATTCCAAAAAATATTAATATTTGAGAAAATGATATCAATACCAGCGAATTTAGCGGACAAGTATAAACCTGCATAGAGTACATATATACTATGCAACCTTATCGGCTTATATTATCACATCTGAACATGTAACCATGGTCTAGCTAAGATAGCTACAATGCTTAGTTTTCTTTTTGTCGAACGTAGGCACCTACATCTACTTCCTTTGGAAATATCTTATTTGTTTCCTCTTGTGTTGAACGGGACATGTTGTAAGGAAACAAATCAGCTGATTTTTTTCTTTATATGTTGAACGGATGAGGGCTGCACCAAGTGTTGTACGGAAACAAATCATCAACACACGTTTTTTTTTATAGTAGACCACATCTGTTATTTTGATGATCTGTTTGCTTAATTACGGGAGACCGCATCACATACGTGATTGTCCGGCCGGAAAGCCAGACCACATGGTAGTCTTCTAACTATTAAATATAAGTCAGGTGATGTATATAAGGTATGTATGGCGTCATACGGCATCGTGTTGGCCCCAATGTGTACTAATTAATTGGAACACATTTGGCATATTTGTTACGTAAATTTTACGGTTATCATAAAAAATCCTAGCCACCAGTTTTAGATCTAACAACTAAAAATAATTATGATGATGTGGATTAACATGGTGTCTCTATTTAAAACATCTGTATTTTGCTTTTAGTATATAATAGATATACGCTGCCTCAAATCAAATATTGCAAGAGAATATTAAATGGCAAACCTAGTTTACTAATTTAATGTTGATGAAAAGTTTTTCTACATGGTCATATTCATAATGTTATACTTGGCCCATTCACAATCAGAAGGAGTATTATTCTGTGGATTATCTATTATTTGAAGTGGTCAAGTTCCAAGTGCAGGGTTTAAAAGAATTGCGGACTACATGTCTACAATCTAATGCATGAAAAGGAATATTTACAAAGCAGAATATTGAGTTAAAAGCAATAACAATGGTTCAAAATCTTTGAGACAAAATGCTGGTATATAGCTTAATAAAAACATTGGTCAGGGTCTTCAATATCTTTTTTTTTTTTTTTTGCGGAAATGGGTCTTCAATATCTGATTGCTGTTCTACCCCACTATTACAAAATCGCAAAATTTACTCTAGACATCAAGTAATGGTCTTATTTGTAAGATTTTTGAAACTGTTCCTGTAAATTGAATAAAGTAATATAAGTTTTTTTTTTTTGAAATGTGGAATGCCCCGGCCTCCGCAAAAGGTATCTTTTATCTAAACATTTATTGATCCTTCCTACAGGGATGTACTAATTGAATACTCATAAAAAACGAAGGCAATAAGAGATCTTATCTTGAGAGCAATGGCAAATCTTCTAAAGCTTGACGAGAATTACTTCGCTAATAGATTCACAAGCAAGGCTCTGGCACTAGCGAGGTTAGGCTACTACCCTCCCTGTCCAAGACCCGACCTTGTTTTGGGGTTCAAGCCTCACTGTGATGGTGGTGCCCTTTCAATCCTTTTCGTTGAGGAGCACACCCGTGGCTTGCAAGTTCTGAAAGATGGTAAATGGTATGATGTTCTATGCGAGCCTTACACATTGTTGATCAACATAGGCGAATGCATGGAGGTAGGCACCTACAAGGCTACAAACAGAAGTTACTCTCTCTTGAATCAAAAATTACTTCCTCCGTCTATGAAAAGATGTTGCAGATTTTGTCTAAATTTGGGTACAACTAAATTTAGACAAACGTAGTAGATGAATGTCCTAGCCTTGAATCACTATGCAATTTTTGACGCAGATAATGACTAATGGTATCTTCAAGAGCCCAACACATCGGGTCCTGACGAATGCGGTCAAGGAGAGGTTCTCAGTGGTTATGTTCTATGGCGTGGATGAGGAGACAATGATCGAGCCAGCGCCAGGTTTACTCGATGAGAAGAGACTGGCGAACTACACGAAAGTGCACGGCAACGATTACTATGCTAGTGTCTTTGGACATTTCCGCCAAGGGAAAACAATCAAAGACATCCTCAAAGTTTAACTCCTGTGGTGATAACTGGTTATATGCAGAATACATAGGATATCGTTTGTGAGTGTGGACTATACCTATTACGGTTGTAATGATTGTAATTCTTAAGACATTTTTTTTCGCATACTCCGTCTCTTCCTTATGCAGCAACCAACTTGGAACCGTTCGGCATGCCCGCATCCCACCAAGGGACTGGCCGGTTCTCCCCGAACAGTCGTTGGACAAGTTTCACCGTCACGTACTGGCGGGTGCGTGCGGTTTTCTTCTTCTTGGCGTGAGAGGACCTGCAGGCCTCGGCATCGTGCTTCGTCCTGCGGAATAGTCAACCCTTTCCCATGGCGATGTCGGTGGCGGTTGGATGTAGGCGAGCTGCGGGCAGACTGGCCCTCTTTTAAAGGTCGGGTGCATCCTCCAACTGGCGGGACGCCCAAGCGCCGCACGCGCCAACACTGGCACGCATGGATGTGGGACCACACCATTGACGATGTTGGAGGAACAGAACCATCGCTGGAGCCATTACTCACGCGCGGCAGAGAAAACATACGGGGCGCTGCCAAGCAGGCCCGAAGGGCAAAGAGGGGGACACGTGCTAAATTTAGACAGTGTTTGTGTTTCCATGGACATTTCGATGATTATGCGTTCGTTCCTGCTATGTTAGGGTCGGAAACTTATTTTTTATTTAGGCGGATCCAAAGGGTCGCTTGCGTTAAAAACGCCGTAAGGGCATCTCCAACGGGGCGACGCAAACGGACGCTAAGCGACCGTTTTCGTCCGCCGTGACCGGAAATGCGTCTGGGCCCTGCTCCAGCGGGACGACGCAAATCTGGTCCAAATATGCGTCAGGTTTGCGTCTCCGCGGACGCTCCGCGGTCGCGCCGAGCGTCCTCCTTTTCTTACCCGGTCCCGCAAGTCAGGGACAGCGAAATCGACCGCTTTGATTTGCTTCTTTTTTCCCTTCTTTGCTGCCCTAGTGCGACGCCACCACCCCAATCCCACCAGCCGCCGCCCCGCCGCAGCGCCGCAGTACTCGACGTCGGCTCTGTTGTCGCCGCGCGGGAGAGCAGGATCGTACTCGGGGTTGGCTCCGATGCGTACCTGCCGGCTGTTTTTGGGCCAAACGTTGCCGGTTGCGCCGCCCTTTTGTGCCACCCACGATCTATTCGGTCAATTGCGCCGGTAGATTTCTTCTCCTGTTTTCGGCGCTATTGTGCGCGGCCATTGATCCACAGTTTGTACCCACGAAGATGGACATGTGGCATATGCTGCACAAGTTCCACGCGGAGGTCGTTGACTCCTCTTCCGACGAGGAGTCCGATCAGTCGACGCAGACATTGGCAACTACTGCGGCCTCCATGATCCACGAGTTCACCTCAAACCCGGGGCCAGTGCACCGGGGCTCTGTCAAGGGGCGCTCCAAAAACCTGCCGCGCAACAGAGTGGAAGGGCAGCTCCGGCTCCAGAAAGACTACTTCCACCTCACCAATCCGGTGTTCCTTGAAAAATTGTTCCGGCGTCGGTACAGGATGTCAAGGGACCTGTTCATGGTCATTCTACGGGGCGTTAGAGACTACGACCCCTACTTCCAATACAGGCCGGATGCAACAGGTGCGCTAGACTTCACCTCTACCAAAAATGCTCTGCGGCTATTCGCATGCTCTACGACTATTCGCATGCTCTCAGTACTACACGTGCTCCGGGTGTTAGGAAAGGGCCACCCAGCGCAGGCATATACGGAGTAGACGACGCCACAGCGCCGATCACCGCATCAAAGCAAGTAATCAAGTACCAGCTCTCACCGAGACGGGAGAGTGTCGTGAGAGCTGGTACTTAATTTTTTGTAGTCTCCATCAGAGTCCGGTTGTCGGCCGTCAGCATTACCGTCACCCACACCACAGACCGCCGCCAAGCTCTGCAGGCATTCGACGACACCAAGTGTAACATCCCAAATTTTAATAAAAAGGAGAAAGAATTCCAGAGACCAAATTTGAGAACCAACAAAAACTTTTAAAATTGCATATAGTGCCCTGCATAGGACTTGTGCATTTTGAGTGATATGCCATGATGATTGTTATATTGTTTATGTGATGAACTCTAAAACCCTAAAGTGATCAAGTGAAGATCACCAATCAAATAAACCAAAAAGAGAAAGAAATCAAATATAAATAAAACCCTAAAAACCCTAACATATGGCCTATGCCATTTTTGCAAATTGATCCTAAACCCATTTGATCTTCACCATTATTTTGCAATATGATACTAAAGAGTTATTACAACTTTGAGAATCAAAGAAATACCACTTAAACCAAATTCAAAAATCAAAATATGATCACATGAGGTAATGGTCATTTTTGACTTTTACAATCTGGTCACCACTTTGAGCCTTTATATTTCAAGATTTCTAAACTAAGCAAACTCAAATCTTTGCATGTCATCCAAGTACACAACAAGATGAACAACTTCTGTAAAGACCATCATACAAAATTCTTTTTGGATCAAGAGTTATGATCAAGCAAAGATGGGACTTTGAATCAAATGCAACATTCCCAATTTTCAAAATGTGATCAAACTAAGCCAAACCTTGACCACCACTTGACCTAGCCATGCTCCCCTGACCTCACTCTACCTATCCTAGGCCAGAACTCGACATGGACACGACCAGAACATGGCCGGCCATGGCCATGCTGGCCACGTCGCCCCTCGACACGTCTCCCCCTTTTCCCTCCACGATCTGCACGACCACCGTGTCCAACGCGTCGCCCACGATCGCCGGAGATCGCCTGTACTCGCCATTGATCGCGAGGACGACGCCACGCCCCGGACGGAGCGCGCCCACGATGTCCCTGGCGCGCCGCAAGCGGCATGGTGACGTCGCCGTGCACGGACGCGCACGACACGGCCACGCGGCGATTCGCCGTACCTCGCCGTACCCCGACCCGCTCCGCTCGCCCTGGTACTCGTCGCGCCACGCGGAGGTCGCCGGACACGCTCGCGTCACACCCTAGCCCCTACCATCGCCGGAGACGACAAGCGCGCCCGCCACGGCCGTGCCAGTACGAGCAAGGACCCGACCACCCTAGGCACCCCCTTGCCGCGCCGTTCACGCTCATAGCCTTGCCATGACGTCGTGAACGCGATCGCGTCGTCTCCTAGCCCTCTAGCCCACCGGAACTGCCGCGCCCTTGTCGCCATTGCCACTGCCCGCAGCACCCCCTCCCTCCTATAAATAGAGCACCCCTCTGAGCAATCCAAGCACACCACCACGATCCCCTCTCACCACAGCTTCTCCTCGCACCGCTAGCCACCTCAATCGACGCCGGAGCTGCCCCAATTGGACGGTCGGAGCCGCGGAAGCCCTGCAGCAATCGCCGGAGAAGGAGGCCGCCCCTGACGACGCCACTGCTACAGGCTGCATCCCCGACCTCGACAATCTCGCCTCGACCACCGCAGCAGCTCGCCGGAGCCACGGTGAGCTCTCCGACCCCCTACCGCCGCCGTGCCAGTGACCCTCTCTCGCCGTCGACGACGATGGACGTGGTCCGTTGGATCACGCTCTAATCGTGCGTCCCACGTTGCTCCGTAACGGTTCGGGCGTTATGAGTGACTGACTGGCAGGCCCCACCCTGTCAGGCAGCCCACGCGTCGGTGGACCGTGGTGGGCTGGACTCAGTCCGTTTAAATTGTTTGGGCCCAGTAACGTTTCCCGCCAGCCCGTTTAATTCAAATCTCGTTTAATAAATTTAATTCAAATTCAATACTGGACTCAACTTTGAACATTCATAGAATCTGTTTGGCTTGGCCAAATTTAACAAACTTTGTATATTTGGAAAGCATAGGATTTTATCTACACAATGCCACTGGTTTGAACCCTAGATGTATTATGGAATTAAAGTAGGAAAATAAACAAGGCAGGGACTTTTCTGCCCTAGAATAATTATTAAAAATCAACCAAAATAGATATTTGATAAATTCCAACTCCAGTAGCTCACATTTGACTTACACTAATTGTTTATGCAAGAAAATGGTGTGGTCACTTTGCATGATCATGCCCTAGTTAATTAATGGGCAATATGGCTAGTTTATTTAAGTGATATTGTCCAAAACTATGATGCAAACCATATGAAGTAATATACTTCATTTAAATCTTGTCCCAAATGAATTCATGTGATGTTTGTATCTCTGGTCAAACACTCTTATATGAAATACTTGGAGATTTAAATCATTGTAGACTACTTAAATGGTATGAGGTGATCTACCTCATTTAAATTACTTCCTCAATTAATGATCATGAATGGTTGACTTAGGTCAATGTGAAATTCATGCATGATTGTTGAGAAATTAAATCTTAATATTATTTCAATGAGAGGAAATTATTTCTCAAGAACCTTATAGAAATTATCTATTACATATGTAATGAGAGGAAATTATTTTCCTCAACCAACACAACCAATGCACCTAAATATTAATAGTGGGGTGCATAGTATAGCTTGTGTGAATCTATGTGATGTTTGGAATAGCCATTGTACTAGTTGAGTGATTATATCTCGTATTCCAATTTAGACGCTAGTACCGGAGAATACCTGGAGGAAGAAGGTTGCTACCAAGAAGAAGAAGAAGAGGAATATTTAGAGAACTACCAAGGCAAGCTAATATTCTTGCAAAGTGCAAAGCTCTATCAAGAGCAAGGCACACTCATCTTTTCTTATGCTTCATAAGCCATCCCAAGTGTTATTACAAGCTTTTACTTCCAAGCGTTATTGCTTTTGTTTTATCAAAGGACTTTTTGATTCATGATTCACTTGGTCTAGAGTAGAACAAGGTCATCAAATTAGCCTAGAGCAATCAAAGCTATTTAGCACCCCTCATGATTAGTTGCTAGTGCTAATACTAAAATTTGACTACTCTAGATGGGAACATGTGACTTGAAATAAAATTGAAACTTTGGAATGATGATGCATTCTATTGAATGTATTTTGAAGATGAATATGACCAAGAGAAGATAGTGATTTTTGATTAAAAACTAATATGGGTTTGGATGCGATACCTTTCCAATTCATGAGTACCCCCACAATACCTGATTATGGGTAAGGGCTTAACTAGAAGTTTATGTATCTTAGTATGGGTTCCCTCTGAACACACATCATAGGGGTTATGCCGAGGCTGCCTCCATTGTTGATGAATGATGTGAATTGAGGTGAATTGTACGGCCAAGCCCTGTGCAGTTCCCAGGTTGACAGTTGGTCTTCACTGGGAGGCCAAGCTCATGGGGAGAGGTGCTCATACTAGGGTTTGTAAATGAAAGGTTAGGGTTGATGATCCGCGTACTGTGTTACGATGATTCGGGTTATCCCGACGGATGAAATCAAATGTTGTGGCACAAGTGTGCAACCTCTGCAGAGTGTAAACCTATTCGAATAGCCGTGTCCACGGTTACGGACGTTGGAAAGGCCATACAGTTTCCAGTGTTAGATTCTTGAAAATGTTGATAAAATGAATGGTGAATTGGTGACTTGATTTTGGAATCACAACTTGAGTTGTGGGAATGACACTAATGTTCCCACCGGAGTAAGTTAGCACCTGAATAAAAAAATTATTAAATACTTGTGAACTAAAATTGGCTTTATGCAAATAAACTAGAGTTTAGCACCCCTTACTAGCATTGCTAGCACTTACACTAGTATTAGTTTGCGAGTACTTAAAGTACTCACGGCTTTGTCCCTGGCTATTAAAATGGCCAGAGTATGAAGACGAACAGAACTACCAAGGTGATGACCAGCATGACGCCTACGACAACTAGGAGTCTTCTGACGTCAAGCGTTGGCCTGTGGACTAGAGAGTCCATTTATCTTTACGGTTCCGCTATGAACTTATGTTTCTTCGTTGATCAATAGATCAAATATTCGTGTAATATGGATCATGTGATTCAAGTTGTAAGACACTATGGTTTGTAATGAATGATGACTGTGATACTTAACTATTATGCCTCGCAACAACAATAATCCTGGGATTGCGATGAATGACATAATAGGCATCCGGACTTAAAAATCCGGGTGTTGACAAGTTGGTATCAGAGCCATTGTTTGACCTTAGGAGACCCTAGTTTAGAATGGACGTTCTGACAAAGTTAGTTTCACAAAACAAAGGAAATGAATACTTGCAAAAACTTATACCCCTCTTTTCCTTGAGATCTTTCAAAAATGATATGCCATGCTCTTCCTTATAAAAAGTACTTAAAATTTTGCCGCACTTGCTCACTCTCTAACTTACTCATCCAATTCCCTTTCAGATGGAGCCGACCAACGTGAAGTTTTACCAGCTCGGGAACGGCGGGGACTTGATCTTCGAGAGGGACCTTGACGGTCTGTCGGAGCACCTTGGACGCCCCCACCCCGAGTTTCACGGAGTCGAGGTCAACGACCAGCACGGAGGGGAGCTTCAGTGGATTATCACCGCTGACTTGAGGGGCAAGGTGGAGCCTCCCACTTCGAGAGGATCCTCTTTTCTTCAGGGAGAGCAGCTGGCTGGACGGACTCGCTCGTGCCCTTCAGAAGGGACTTGCGCGTCTGTGCGGACAGAACGTGGTAGCCGTACTCGCGTCTCACTTTGCTCACCATGCGAGGCGTGATGCCTTTGGAGTACCCATGGCGGTACAGCTGCACCCCCAGCTGAGGCACCATGCGGACCATCTGGACTACATGCTGTTTCAGACCTAGAAGGAGCTGGATAACTCCCGTGGTTACGCGAACCGGACCCACTTTGCACTGACTCAGCATGGTGAGGCCATCAGGATGCTCAACAAGGACCGCAAGTCACTCCGCTTGCAGCGTGCCAAGAAGGATGCTACCATAGTGCGCCTTCGCGCCAAGATAGCAGCCTTGGAGATCACTGTCAAGGCCCAGGAGGACCAGCTGAGAGAGATTGAGGAGGATGATGGAGGCATCGACCTTCAGGGAGGAGCTCCTGAGTGACGACGACTTTGAGGAGGACGAGGACCCCGAGGAGGTGGACTACGATTTCCTGGAGACCGCAGAGGATGGGATCATCCCCATCGATGTGGATGTCGATGTTGAGGAGTAGTTGCACTAGACCACTTATGTAGGTGTGAGTTGTATCCCGTCGCTTGTATCGTAGTATGAAGGGTTCTTAAAACCCTAGGTGTGAGTTGTATCCCGTCTCATGTATCGTAGTCTGAGGAGAAGGGTTCTTAAAACCCTAGGTGCGTTAGTATGTAATATGTGATGACTGAATGAATGAATGTTTGTGTGTTATCATGAAAGACTTCAAGTTTTCAGTATTTTCAAACTTACCCAAAAAAGCCATAGGATTTCCCTCTTATCTTTGATCTGTCTACATGTTCAGATGGCTCGCCCAAATCGCAACGCAAACCCAGATGCGATGATGCAACTGTTGCAAACCCTGATGGCAGACAGAGAGACTGACAGAGCTGAACACCAAGCCAACATAGCAGCACTGCAGCAGCTGGCCAACAACAACTATGGCCACGGCAACCATGACCACCCTGGGTCAAAGCTCAAGAACTTTGAACACCAACCCACCTGTCTTCAGCAAGACCGAAGAACCTCTTGACGCCGATGACTGGTTGCAGACCATGGAGAACAACCTAGAAGTGGCCGGAGTGGAGGCAAATGAGAAAGTGCTGTTTGCCACGCACTACTTAGCCGGACCAGCTAGAGCTTGGTGGACCAGCACCCGTGCCATGAACGGAGGTCAAGTGATGACTTGGGCAGATTTCAAGCTCAAGTTCAGCAAGTACCATGTGCCCCCGGGTCTTATCAAGAAGATGAGGGATGAGTTCCGTGAACTCAAGCAAGGCCGGATGACGGTGGTGGAATACCGCGACAGATTCCTTACTCTGTCAAGGTACGCCCCCGACGAGACCGACACCACCGAGAAAAGGAAGGAGAGATTCCTCAACGGACTGCATGATGAGATGCAGACTGTCCTGGTCAACATTCCCTTTGCAGACTTAGAAGCCTTAGTAGACTCTGCCATCCAGATGGAAGGCAAGCTGAATCAAGCCAATGAAAACCGCAAACGCCGAATGATGCATCAGAGTGGGCCCAGTGCCCCAGTATCGCCCCAGCTCAAGCGGAGGTTTCTCCGAGAAACAACAAGCCCCGATGCAGATGTCCGCCCCGGTTTTCAGAACCGGAGCGGAGGAAACTCAAGGCCAGAAGGCCACCACAACAACCACAACTACCGAACAACACCAACAACTTCAACCGCGCCCCAATGAAAGCCCCCAACAACAACAACAACAACACCAACACCGCCCCAGGACCGGAAGCAACGACATCCCCGTTGCAACCAAGGACAAGTCAACCATCACCTGTTACGAGTGTGGAGTCGTGGGACACTACTCCAACGAGTGCCCCAAGACTCGCCAAGCTTGCAGGCAACACCGCTGCACCTGCTCAGCAGCAACGCCGTGTCTCCACCGGCAAAAAGTTCGCCCCCAACAACCCCAATAACCGCACGGCCGTCTCTTCCACATGAGCTGAAGAAGCCAGAAGCACCAGGCGTTGTACGTATGTTTTCTAATTCAGTACCTGGAGTGTTGTTTGATTCGGAGCATCCCATTCTTTTGTCACTGAAGACTTTGCATCAACAAGTAAAATTCAACCTATCAGTTTGAAACATGTTATGATAGTTCAAATTCCCGGATCAACCACCAAAGCCATAAAATTTTGCAAAAATGTACCCATCACAATCCATGAAGTAGATTTTTATGCCAATCTGATTGTCCTGGGAACCAAAGGTTTGGAAGTTGTACTAGGAATGGACTGGATGTCAAAACATCAGGGATTGATTGACTGTGCCAAGAAAGCCATCACCATGACTAGCAGCACTGGTATCCTAGTAGAACACATATCCGAAAGACTCCCCAGAAAATTTACCTGCAACAAAAGTGTAGCCAAACCAACTCTAGATCAGATCAGGGTCGTCTGTCGATACCCTGATGTGTTTCCTGAGGGTCTACCCGGTATGCCCCCAGATCGGGATATCGAGTTTATCATCGAGCTAATTCCTGGAACAGCCCCCATAGCCCAGAGAGCCTATAGCATGAACCCAACAGAGTTAGTAGAATTGAAGAAGCAACTGGATGAACTGTTAGCCAAAGGTGATCCGACCAAGTGCGTCGCCTTGGAGATCCCCAGTCTTGTTTGTGGATAAGAAAGACGGTGCCATTCGTTTATGTACGGATTATCGTAAGCTTAACGATGTCACCATCAAAAACAAGTACCCCTTGCCAAAAATCGAAGACCTGTTTGACCAGTTGACCGGTGCCACTGTGTTCTCTAAGATTGATCTTAGGACTGGTTATCATCAGCTGAAAATCCGTGCGACGGATATCCCAAAACTGCCTTCACCACCAGATATGGGTTGTATGAGTACAACGTCATGTCATTTGGATTAACCAATGCCCCAGCTTACTTCATGAACCTCATGAATAAGATCTTCATGAACTTTTTGGATAAGTTTGTCGTTGTTTTCATCGATGACATACTTATCTACTCCAAAACCGAAGAGGAATGATACGTCTCCAACATATCTATAATTTCTTATGTTCCATGCTACTTTATTGATGATATCTACATGTTTTATGCATACTTTATGTCATATTTATGCGTTTTCCGGAACTAACCTATTGACGATATGCCGAAGTGCGTTTTTCTGCTGTTTTTGGTTTGAGAAATCCTAGTAAGGAAATATTCTCGGGATCGGACGAAATCACGCGCCGGTACCCTATTTTCACCGGAAGCTTCGGAGCACGAGAGGGACCAGAGGGGGGGCCACAGGGGCCCCACACACTAAGGCGGCGCGGCCTGAGGGGGGGGGGCGCGGCCTGTTGTCCCCCACCAGGGCCCCTCCGAGGCTCCCCTTTCGCCTATATAAGCTCCCTGACCTAAAACCCCGAGAAAAATAAGCCACGGTACGCGAAACCTTCCAGAGCCGCCGCCATCGTGAAGCCAAGATCTGGGGGACAGGAGTCTCTGTTCCGGCACGCCGCCGGGACGGGGAAGTGCCCCCGGAAGGCTCCTCCATCGACACCACCGCCATCTTCATCACCGCTGCTGTCTCCCATGAGGAGGGAGTAGTTCTCCATCGAGGCTCGGGGCTATACCGGTAGCTATGTGGTTCATCTCTCTCTATGTACTTCACTATAATAATCTCATGAGCTGCCTTACATGATTGAGATTCATATGATGATGCTTGTAATCTAGATGTCATTATGCTAGTCAAGTGAGTTTTACTTATGTGATCTCCGGAGACTCCTTGTCCCACGTGTGTAAAGGTGACAGTGTGTGCACCGTGTGGGTCTCTTAGGCTATATTTCACAGAATACTTATTCACTGTTATGAATGGCATAGTGAAGTGCTTATTTATATCCCTTTATGATTGCAATGTGCTTTGTATCGCTACTAGTTTATGTGCTACTCATGTGATGTTATTAAAGTAGTCTACACTACAAGAAAAGTTGCCATGGCCGACGAAGTTGAAGTCGCGCCGTGGTTGCTGGTGTACCATGGCCGACGATTTTGGTCCCTCCGTGGTGCATGTCAAAACTTTTTTTCTCGTTTTTGAGGCCACCTAGCCCGACGAAAGCGGCCAAAACGTGGCGTATGGTGGCCCGGGACGTGGTGCATCTCGAAATCTCGGGTTCGCCGGCCGAGTCAACGCAAATCCGCACCGCCGAGGGATGTAGGGCCCAGATGGCAGCCTCTCTGGCATTGTTTTTTCTACATCGCGCCATCTCGTTCAACGTTCTCCGATCGAGCCGTTTACGATGCAGGATCATGGGTCCCGCATGTCATCCTCTATGAACCAAAATTCTTTCTATTCTTGGATTTTTTTTGATTTCTGGCTACTTGCCTTTTTCTTTTGATCCCTTGCCGCCTTGGAAACGTTGAGACCGCTGCTGCTAAATGGGACCCGCATGTCATCCTCTATGTGCAATCAACTTTCTTTTCTTGGAGTTTTTTTGGCACCTCAAATTTGGTCACTTGCCTTTTTCTTTCGATCCTGCCGCCTCTCAAACGGTGATACCGCTGCTGCTAAATGGGACCCGCATGTCATCCTCTATGTACTATAAAACTTTCTTTTCATGGATTATTTTTGGCACCTCAAATTTGGTCACTTGCCTTTTTCTTTCGATCCCCTGCCTCACCGCTGCTGCTAACTGGGACCCGCATGTCATCCTCTATGTACTATAAAACTTTCTTTTCCTGGATTATTTTTGGCACCTCATATTTGGTCACTTACCTTTTTCTTTCGATCCCCTGCCGCCTCTCAAACGGTGATACCGCTGCTGCTAAATGGGACCCCCATGTCATCCTCTATGTACTATAAAACTTTCTTTTCTTGAATTATTTTTGGCACCTCATATTTGGTCACTTGACTTTTTCTTTCGATCACCTGCTGCCTCTCAAACGGTGATACCGCTGCTGCTAAATGGGACCCGCATGTCATCCTCTATGTACTATAAAACTTTCTTTTCTTGGATTTTTTTGGCACCTCATATTTGGTCACTTGACTTTTTCTTTCGATCCCCTGCTGCCTCTCAAACGGTGATACCGCTGCTGCTAAATGGGACCCGCATGTCATCCTCTATGTACTATAAAACTTTCTTTTCTTGAATTATTTTTGGCTCCGATATTTTTTCACTTGCCTTTTTCTTTCGATCTCATGCCACGTTTGAAACGTTGAGGAACCTGCAGGCTCATGGGACCCGCATGTCATCCTCTATGTACTATAAAAGTTCATTTTCTTGTTTTTTTTCACCATCTGATTTTTGGCAATTTCTTTTTTCTTTTGATCCCCTGCCGCCTCTTGATACCGCTGCTGCTAAATGGGACCCGCATGTCATCCTCTATGTACTATAAAACTTTCTTTTCTTGAATTATTTTTGGCTCCTCATATTTGGTCACTTGCCTTTTTCTTTCGATCTCATGCCAAGTTTGAAACGTTGAGGAACCTGCTGGCTCATGGGACCCGCATGTCATCCTCTATGTACTATAAAAGTTTATTTTCTTTATTTTTTCACCCTCTGATTTTTGGCTATTTCCTTTTCTTTTGATCCCTGCCGCCTTGGAAACGTATGGTAAGCTGCTGACTCATGGGACCCGCATGTCATCCTCTATGTACTATAAAACTTTCTTTTTTGGATTATTTTTGGCACCTCATATTTGGTCACTTGACTTTTTCTTTCGATCCCCTGCCGCCTCTCAAACGGTGAGACCGCTGCAGCTAAATGGGACCCGCATGTCATCCTCTATGAGCAATCAACTTTCTTTTCTTGGAGTTTTTTTGGCACCTCATATTTGGTCACTTGCCTTTTTCTTTCGATCTCATGCCACGTTTGAAACGTTGAGTAAGCTGTTGGTTCAAGGGACCCGCATGTCATCCTCTATGTCCATCAAGTTTCTTTTCTTGGATTTTTTTTCACCCCCTAATTACTAGCTACTTTCTTTTTCTTTTGATCTCAAGCCGCATTACAAACATTGAGACCGCTGCTGCAAAATGGGACCCACATGTCATCCTCTATGTACAATAAATCTTGGATTATTTTTGGCTCCTGATATTTGGTCACTTGCCTTTTTCTTTCGATCTCATGCCGCCTTTGAAACGTTGAGTAAGCTGCTGGCTCATGGGTCCCGCATGTCATCCTCTACGAACAATAAAAGTTTCCTTTATTGGAGTTATTTTTGACCCCTAATTTCTGGCTATTTGCCTTTTTCTTTTGATCCCCTGCCCCCGTTGAAACGATGAGGACGCTGTTGGCAGGTCGGTCCCACATGTCATCCTCTATGAACAATAAAAGTTTCCTTTGGTGGATTTATTTTTGACCCCTAAATAATTTCTGGCTATTTCCTTTATTTTTCTTTTGATCCCCTGCCGCCTTGGAAACGTTTGAGAATGCTGCTGCCTCATGGGTCCCGCATGTCATCCTCTCAGAATGATAAATGTTTTCTTTTCTTGGATTTTGTTACCAACTGACTTTTGGTTTTTTATTTTATTTTCGATCCCCTGCCGCCTTTGAAACGTTGACGACGCTGCTGGCTCATGGGTCCCCGATGTCAGCCTCCCCGTACAAGAAACATGTGATATCTTGATTATTTCGCTCTGAGCTATTGCAAACGGATAAATTAAATCTTTATTTTTACATAAACAAACTTATATGTTGAGTGTCCTTGTTTTTTGTTTTTGCGATGCATAGGACTTTCCTGTTTTTTTTAGAAAAATCCGAACTTTCCTGTTTTGGAGTGGGCTGAAATTGTACGAGACAAAAGGCCCAGCAGGATAGTTCGAAGGCCCAGATGTCCAGATACAGCCCAATTGAAATCTTTCTTTTCTTGGATTTTTTTCACCCCCTGATTTCTGGCTACTTCATTTTTCTTTTGGTCTGTGCCGCCTTGGGACGAGAGAAAAGCTGGGGATGCTGATACGTCTCCAACGTATCGATAATTTCTTATGTTCCATGCCACTTTATTGATGATATCTACATGTTTTATACACATTATATGTCATTATTATGCGTTTTCGGAACTAACCTATTGTGAGATGCCGAAAGGCCAGTTCTTTATTTTGCTGTTTTTGGTTTGAAATCCTAGTAACGAAATATTTTCGAATCGGACGAAATCCGCCAAAGTTCCTATTTTTCCCGGAAGCTTCCGGAGCACGGAGGGATGAGAGGAGCCGGGGGCCCCACACCCCCGGCGCCGGGGGGCGCGCCCCCTAGGGTGTGGGCACCCCGTGGCCTCCGACTCCCTCTCGGCGCCTATTTAAGCCTCCCTGACCTAAAAACACCGCCAGAGACCACGATACGGAGAAAAACCTTCCAGGCCGCCGCCATCGCGAAATCAAGATTCGGGGACAGAAGTCTCTGTTCGGCACCCGGAGCGGGGAACCAGCCCCGTCTCCACCGCCATCTTCACCGCCATCGCTGTTCCCATGATGAGGAGGGAGTAGTTCTCCCCGGGCTGAGGGCTCTACCGTAGCTATGTGGTTAATCTCTCTCTCTGTACTCAATACAATGATCTCATGAGCTGCCTTACATGATTGAGATCCATATGATGAGCTTTGTATCGCTACTAGTTGTGTGCTACTCATGTGATGTTATTAAAGTAGTTCTATTCCTCCTACTTGGTGTAAAGGTGATTAGTGTGTGCACCCTGTGGTTCTTGTCGTAGGCTATGATCACGATCTCTTGTAGATTGTGGAGTTAATTATCATTATGATAGTATTGATGTGATCTATTCCTCCTTCATAGTGTGTGCACTATGTTAGTTCTTGGTTTATTTTTGCAATGATCTATTATGCTCTAAGGTTACTTAAATATGAACATGGAATTGTGGAGCTTGTTAACTCCGGCATTGAGGGTTCGTGTAATCCTACGCAATGATGTTCATTATCAAACAAGAGTGTATGTAGCACATATGAGAAGAAGTATTTATTATGCGATCAATGTTGAGAGTGTCCACTAGTGAAAGTATGATCCCTAGGCCTTGTTTCCAATACTGCAAACACCGTTTACTTACTGTTCTTTTGCATGTTTACTCGCTGCCATATTTTATTCAGATCGCTATTACCACTCATATACATCCATATTACTTGTATTTCACTATCTCTTCGCCGAACTAGTGCACCTATACACCTGACAAGTGTATTTGGTGTGTTGGGGACACAAGAGACTTCTTGCTTTGTGATTGCAGGGTTGCTTGAGAGGGATATCTTTGACCTCTTCCTCCCCGAGTTCGATAAACCTTGGGTAATCCACTTAAGGGAAACTTGCTGTTCTACAAACCTCTGCACTTGGAGGCCCAACACTGTCTACAAGAATAGAAGCACCCGTAGACATCAAGCACTTTTCTGGCGCCGTTGCCGGGGAGGAAAGGTAAAAGGTACTCACACTCCGGACCTCGGCTACTAAGCTATTTTCCGGCGCCGTTGTAAGTACTCGAAGCTATTTCCTTTAGACTCTGCAATTGCATCTTTTTGTTTCTTGTTTACACTAGTTAGGCATAATGGAAAACAACAAAAAAATTAGTGAGCTTCTTATTCTATTTCCTGATTTAAGACATGGATGGTTTGATGCGAAAATTAAAAAACCTATGGAACCTTATTTACATGATAGTAGCAATGTTATTAGTATGAATGCAATTACTGCTAATGCTATGAAGAAGTCTAAGCTTGGGGAAGCTGGTTTACCTAAAAATAATCTTTTTAGCTCCTCCGCTTTGGAAGAAATATTTTGTTCTGATAATGCTTTATCTCCCATATGCGATAACTTTAATGATGCTTCTGATATTTTAAATCCACCTGCTGAAAGTATTCCGTATAAAATACCTATGAAAATTATTGAACGTGTTATGGATAACCGCTATGAAGGGGATGGAACTGTCCATCCTAGTAATCATTTACTGTTTTTGCATGAATTATGCGGGTTATTCAAGTGTGCAGGTATTTCAATGGATGAAGTTAGAAAGAAATTATTTGATATGTCGCTGTCTGGTAAAGCGGCGCATTGGTATAAACTATTGAAGGACGGGCGCTCTCTTGATTGGAAGGATATTGTGCCTCTATTTTATTCCAAGTTCTATCCTCCAAGTGAAATTCACAAAGATCGAAACCATATATATAATTTTTGGCCTCATGATGGAGAGAGTATTGCCCAAGCATGGGAGAGATTGAAGACTTTAATGCTCAAATGCCCCAATCATGAGCTTCCAGGTAATATCATCATTGATAATTTCTATGCAAGACTTTCTTTTCAAGATAAGACCTTGCTGGATACTACTTGTTCTGGATCATTCACGAGCAATAAAGAAGAGTTTAAAAGGGACCTTCTCGATCGGATTAAGGAGAACGCTGAAGATTGGGAGAACGACAAAGGTAAAGAGTCAGGTATAAATTATGATTATGAATGCATTGAAACTTTCATGGATAGTGGTAAATTTCGAAATATGAGTGCTACTTATGGTCTTGACTCTCAAGTTGCTGCAAATCTTTATAAAGCCTTTGCTTCTCATTTAGAATTGCCTAAAAAGAATTTTGATAAGTATCATGAACCTTTTAAAGAGGCTTGCATGAAGAATGACATTGTTGTTAATGATTGCAATAAGCATGCTCAAACTCCTAAGAATGCTATTTCCTATAAGCATGTTAATTTTTGTGGAATACATAGACCTTGTGGAATTAATCAAATAGAAGATGAATATTGTATCCATCACAGAAATGAAAAAACTAGAAAATGGTCTAGAGCTCTAGATGATCTTGGAGAAAAAGTGTGTGCCCTCTATCCTTTTATTTGTGAACTTTGCCATAGAGTTGGTCATTTTAATTTTCAATGTTCCTCCAATGATAATTCAAACCCCATGAGTGCTGCAAATTTGTATTGTGATGATGAAATTACTCCTAATCAGCATGATGAACTTACCTTATTTTTGAAGTGTGAAGAGTTATCAAGAAAAATTTCTTTGTTAAATATTAACGATCTTGATATTGATGATGTCCTGCATGGTTGTCTTTCTTACTGCATTAATAATTGCCATACAAATACTTACATACAGAATATTTTAGAAGATGACACCTTGCCAAAATATGATAGGACCGCTGTGTGTTTTCAACTAATTAATGAAAAGGAGGGATCCTCCCAAGTTTCTTCTATTGTTTCTAAAAGTAAATCAGGTTATGCGGACAAGCCACCCTTCAAGCCTCTTCCTCCTAAAGAAGGGAATGAGGAGAAGGAAGAGAAGAAGAAGAAGAAGAAGAAGAAGGAAGAAGAAGAAGAAGAAGAAGAAGAAGAAGAAGAAGGAGAATAAAAAGAAAGAGGTAACGGCGTATCCCCGCGTGAATGAGATAACGCTAGGTAACCGTAAGTATGTTGCTCCTAATGATTATTGTGATAATGAATCTGAATACGATGATCTTCCTATGCCCTTTACATACATTAGCGATCATGATTTGAATGAGCACACTACCTTTGATATTGGAAATCTCTTTGGTACTGATTATGAAAGTAATGATGATAGCATTATTCATGTCCCCTTAAACGATGATATTGAAAGCCCTAAGCTTGGGGATGCTGTGCTTGAAGATCCTATATTTGAGACTTCTACTTTTAGTGAAAATGATGATATTACATATTCAGGTTTAGATAATTACTGTAGAGATGTATATGACACATGCTACAATTATCCTTATGAAACTTGTCATAGTTATGATGGGCTTGCCAAAAACAATTCTTTTAATATGCAACTTGTTTACCATGTTCAAATTCTTGATAATAATCTTGCTCCAATTACTATTAATGAGAATAACTCTTCTTATGCCAAAATTAATGATACTTCTATGCATATGAACCATGATAAGAATGTTTTAAGTGACGGGTATATTGTGGATTTCATCAATGATGCTACTGAAAGTTATTATGAGAGAGGGAAATATGGTTATATGCATCTTAATAATATTAAGTTTCCCCTCTTTATGTTGAGAATCTTTAAGTTACTCGTGTTTTATCCTCTTATGCTTGCCACTTTGCTCTTCATGAATTCATTTGTGTATAAGATTCTTTTGCATAGGAAGCATGTTAGGCTCAAATGTGTTTTGAATTGCCTCTTGAAGCTCTCTTTTGCTTCAAATACTATTTCTTGCGGGTGCATCACCAAAATTGCTGAGCCCATCTTAATGGCTATAAAGAAAGAACTTCTTGGGAGATAACCCATGTGTTATTTTTCTACAGTACTTTGTTTTATATTTGTGTCTTAGAAGTTGTTTACTACTGTAGCAACCTCTCCTTATCATGTTTTTGTGCCAAGTAAAGTTTCTATGTCAAAGTTGATGTTATATTTGGGATCGCTGCGCAGAAACAGCATTGCTGTCTGTCACGAATCTGGGCTCAGTTCTCTGTAGAAAATTCGAAAAAATCTGCCAATTTACGAGCGTGATCCTCAGATATGTACGCAACTTTCATTAGTTTTGAGTTTTTCCATTTGAGCAAGTCTGGTGCCATCTTAAAATTCGTCTTTACGGACTGTTCTGTTTTTGACAGATTCTGCCTTTTATTTCGCATTGCCGCTTTTGTTAAGTTGAATGAGTTTCTTTGTTCCATTAACTTTCAGAAGTTATGTGCAATGTCCAGAAGTGAAAAGAATGTTTGTGTCACCTCTGAACATGTGAATTTTTGATTATGCACTAACCCTCTAATGAGTTTGCTTGAAGTTTGGTGTGAAGGAAGTTTTCAAGGGTCAAGAGAGGAGGATGATATACTACGATCAAGAAGAATGAAAAGTCTAAGCTTGGGGATGCCCGGTGGTTCATCCCTGCATATTTCAAGAAGACTCAAGCATCTAAGCTTGGGGATGCCCAAGGCATCCCCTTCTTCATCGACAAAGTATCAGGTTCCTTCTCTTGAAACTATATTTTTATTCGGTCACATCTTGTGTTCTTTACTTGGAGCGTCTGTATGTTTTTGTTTTTGTTTTTGTTTGAATAAATGATTGTTTGGGAGAGAGACACGCTCCGCTGGTTCGTATGAACACATGTGTTCTTAGCTTTTAATTTTCATGGCGAAGATTGAAACTGCTTCGTTAATTGTTATATGGTTGGAAACGGGAAATGCTACATGTAGTAATTGGTGTAATGTCTTGAATAATGTGATACTTGGCAATTGTTGTGCTCATATAGATCTTGTTTAAGCTCTTGCATCATGTACCTTGTACCCATTAATGAATAATTACATAGAGCTTGTTAAAATTTGGTTTGCATGATTGGTCTCTCTAAGTCTAGATATTTTCTGGTTGAGGTGTTTGAACAACAAGGAGACGATGTAAAGTCTTATAATGCTTACAATATGTTTATATGTGAGTCTTGCTGCACCATTTCATACTTGAGTTTGCTTCAAATAACCTTGCTAGCCTAAACCTTGTATCGAGAGGGAATACTTCTCATGCATCCAAATACTTGAGCCAATATTCATGCCATTTGTGTCCACCATACCTACCTACTACATGGTATTTCTCCGCCATTCCAAAGTAAATTGCTTGAGTGCTACCTTTAAACAATTCAAAAGTTATTACCTCTTATTTGTGTCAATGTTTTATAGCTCATGAGGAAGTATGTGGTGTTTATCTTTCAATCTTGTTGGGCAACTTTCACCAATGGACTAGTGGCTTCATCCGCTTATCCAATAATTTTGCAAAAAGAGCTGGCAATGGGATTCCCAGTCCCAAATTAATTAACAAAAAAAAAATAATAGACACTCCTTCATGGTATGAGATTGTTGGCAGGCACCCGAGGATTCGGTTAGCCATGGTTTGTGAAAGAAAGGTTGGAAGGAGTGCCACCCAAAAACAAAATAAAATGGGAGCCGCTCTTTGAAGGTTTGCCTGGCAAGGGGGTTAGAGTACCCGCTACCATTCGTTGACAACAACAAACACTTCTCAAAACTTTACTTTTATGCTCTCTATGTGTTTTCAAAATCAAAGCTCTAGCACAAATATAGCAATCAATGCTTTCCTCTTTGAAGGACCATTCTTTTACCTTATTGTTGAGTCAGTTTACCTATTCTTTCTATCCTAGAAGCAAACACTTGTGTAAATTGTGTGCATTGATTCTTACATGTTTACCTATTGCACTTGTTATATTACTTTGTGTTGACAATTATCTACGAGATATACATGTTAAAGTTGAAAGCAACCGCTGAAACTTATATCTTCCTTGTGTTGTTTCAAAGCTTTCTACTAAGAATTTATTGCTTATGAGTTAACTCTTATGCAAGACTCATTGATGCTTGTCTTGAAAGTATTATTCATGAAAAGTCTTTGTTATGTGATTCATTTGTTTACTCATTATCTTCATCATTGCTTCGAATCTCTGCATTTATCTCATGTGCTTTACAATAGTATGATCAAGGATATGATGGCATGTCACTTCAGAAATTATCTTTGTTATCGTTTTACCTGCTCGGGACGAGCAGAACTAAGCTTGGGGATGCTGATACGTCTCCAACGTATCGATAATTTCTTATGTTCCATGCCACTTTATTGATGATATCTACATGTTTTATACACATTATATGTCATTATTATGCGTTTTCCGGAACTAACCTATTGACGAGATGCGAAAGGCCAGTTCTTTGTTTTCGCTGTTTTTGGTTTCAAATCCTAGTAACGAAATATTTTCGGAATCGGACGAAATCACCGCCAAAGTTCCTATTTTTCCCGGAAGCTTCCAGAGCACCGGAGGGGGATGAGAGGGGAGCCAGGGGGGCCCCACACCACACCCCGGCGCGGGCCAGGGGGGGGGCGCGCCCCCCTAGGGTGTGGGCACCCCGTGGCCCCTCCGACTCCCTCTCGGCGCCTATTTAAGCCTCCCTGACCTAAAAACACCGCCAGAGACCACGATACGGAGAAAAACCTTCCAGAGCCGCCGCCATCGCGAAATCAAGATTCGGGGGACAGAAGTCTCTGTTCCGGCACCCGGAGCGGGGAATTGCCCCCGGAAGCCGTCTCCACCGCCATCTTCACCGCCATCGCTGTTCCCATGATGAGGAGGGAGTAGTTCTCCCCTGGGGCTGAGGGCTCTACCGTAGCTATGTGGTTAATCTCTCTCTCTGTACTCCAATACAATGATCTCATGAGCTGCCTTACATGATTGAGATCCATATGATGAGCTTTGTATCGCTACTAGTTGTGTGCTACTCATGTGATGTTATTAAAGTAGTTCTATTCCTCCTACTTGGTGTAAAGGTGATTAGTGTGTGCACCCTGTGGTTCTTGTCGTAGGCTATGATCACGATCTCTTGTAGATTGTGGAGTTAATTATCATTATGATAGTATTGATGTGATCTATTCCTCCTTCATAGTGTGCACTATGTTAGTTCTTGGTTTATTTTGCAATGATCTATTATGCTCTAAGGTTACTTAAATATGAACATGGAATTGTGGAGCTTGTTAACTCCGGCATTGAGGGTTCGTGTAATCCTACGCAATGATGTTCATTATCAAACAAGAGTGTATGTAGCACATATGAGAAGAAGTATTTATTATGCGATCAATGTTGAGAGTGTCCACTAGTGAAAGTATGATCCCTAGGCCTTGTTTCCAATACTGCAAACACCGTTTACTTACTGTTCTGTTGCATGTTTACTCGCTGCCATATTTTATTCAGATTGCTATTACCACTCATATACATCCATATTACTTGTATTTCACTATCTCTTCGCCGAACTAGTGCACCTATACACCTGACAAGTGTATTTGGTGTGTTGGGGACACAAGAGACTTCTTGCTTTGTGATTACAGGGTTGCTTGAGAGGGATATCTTTGACCTCTTCCTCCCTGAGTTCGATAAACCTTGGGTAATCCACTTAAGGGAAACTTGCTGCTGTTCTACGCACTTGGAGGCCCAACACTGTCTACAAGAATAGAAGCACCGTAGACATCAGGACCCACATGTCATCCTCTATGTAACATAAAGTTTCTTTTCTTGGATTATTTTTGGCTCTTGATATTTGGTCACTTTCCTTTTTCTTTCGATCTCATGCCACGTTTGAAACGTTGAGGAACCTGCTGGCTCATGGGACCCGCATGTCATCCTCTATGTACAATAAAAGTTTCTTTTCTTGGATTTTTTTCACCATCTGATTTTTGGCTATTTCCTTTTTCTTTTGATCCCCTGCCGGCCTGCCGCCTTTGAAACGCTGAGTAAGCTGCAGGCTCATAGGTCCGACATGTCAGCCTGTATGAACGATAAAGCTTTCCTTTCTTGGAGTTTTTTTTACCCCCTAATTTCTGGCTATTTTCTTTTTCTTTTGATCTCAAGCCGCATTTGAAACGTTGAGACCGCTGCTGCTAAATGGGACCCGCATGTCATCCTCTATGTACAATAAAGTTTCTTTTTTTCTTGATTATCTTTAGCTCCTGATATTTTGTCACTTGCGTTTTTCTTTCGATCTCATGCCGCCTTTGAAACGTTGAGTAAGCTGCTGAATCATGGGTCCCGCATGTCATCCTCTACGAACAATAAAAGTTTCCTTTTTTGGAGTTATTTTTGACCCCTAATGTCTGGCTATTTGCCTTTTTCTTTTGATCTCCTGCCCCCTTTGAAACGATGAGGATGCTGTTGGCACGTCGGTCCCACATGTCATCCTCTATGAACAATAAAAGTTTCTTCTGATGGATTTATTTTGAACCCCTAATTAATTTCTGGATATTTCCTTTTTTTTCTTTTGATCCCCTGCCGCCTTGGAATCGTTGAGGATGCTGCTGCCTCATGGGTCCCGCATGTCATCCTCTCAGAACGGTAAATGTTTCTTTTCTTGGATTTTGTTTACCAAATGATTTTTGGCTTATTTTATCGTTCGATCTCGTGCCGCCATTAAAACGTTGAGGACGCTGCTGGCTCAGAGGTCCCACATGTCAGCCTCTATGAACAATAAACCTTTCCTTTGTTTGATTTATTATTGACACATAATTTCTGGCTATTTGCCTTTTTCTTTCGATCTCATGCCGCCTCTGAAACGTTGAGACGCTGCTGGCTCATGGGTCCCACATGTCAGCCTCTATGAACAGTCAAAGTTTCCTTTGTTTGATTTTTTTTACCCTAATTACTGGCTATTTGCCTTTTTTTTATCCCCTGCCGCCTTTGAAACTAAGAGGACGCTGCTGGCCCATGGGTCCCACATCTCAGCCTCTCTGAACGATAAACCTTTCCTTTCTTTTTTTTCGATCCCGTGCCGCCTTGGAAACGGTGAGACGGCTCCTGCAAAACGGGACCCATATGTCATCCTCTATGTACAATAAATTTCTTTCCTTGGATTATTTTTGGCACCTGATATATGGTCACTTGCCTTTTTTTCGATCCCCTGCCGCCTTTGAAACGTTGAGGACGCTGCTCGCTCGTGGGTCCCATATGTCAGCCTCTAGGAACAATAAACATTTCGTTTCTTGGATTTATTTTTGACCGCTGATTTCTGGCAACTTTGCTTTTTCTTTCGATCCCCTGCCGCCTTTGTTAAAGTTGAGGACGCTGCTGCAAAATGCGTCCCACATGTCAGCTTCTCTGTACGATAATTGTTTCCTCTCTTTGATTTTTTTTCCACTGCTGGCCAATGGGTCCCCGATGTCAGCCTCTATGTACAAGAAATATGTGAATTCTCGATATATTTTAAGCCGAGATATGTAGGATGCTTTTTTTTCGATCCCTTCTGTTTGTTTTTACCTTCAAATGTTGAGGGACGCTACTGGCAAATGGGTCCTGCTCTAGCATTCTCAACTGAAGGAAAAACTGAAATATTGCCTATTCATTTGTTTTTCGTACTCCATGCATCTAATCCATACTAATTGTTGATCCGGGTTTTAGTTCAACTTAATTAGATCAAATTTGATCTACGAGGGAGTATGTAATATATTTTGGGTTCACAACACTGCACTTGTTAACAACAATCTGATGAAGAGGTTTGTCATTTTTTTAAACTACAAATACACTCTAAGATCTTGCACACTAATAGAATAAATCTTGGAACTTTATATAATTAATGACAATTTTGAAATCGACTATATGAATATATCAAAATATAGAGCCCATGTAGATGCGCATACTGGCTATGCGCATTTAAAAAGAATCATAATCATAATTGATACGAAATAAAAATAACTTTATATGTAGAATCTCGGTTTCTAGAGGGCCAATCATAGGATATCCGTGTTTAAATTAGGAAGGGCCCCAATGGCATGAGTCGGAGGCCCATTAAGTGTTTTTGGAATGTTATCAGCGAAGTAAGCAGGCTGACAGCAATCACCATGTACATGGCCGGCGGCAGCCCAAAAGTACAAACAATTGGCCCATGCAGGGAAGGTAGTACTTTTTTTTATTGGGAAGGTTGTCTGGCTAACCCAAAAAAAAAGTGGTGCTACATGGGGTAATACTTGAACCCGGAATGAGATCGAGTGCCTTGATGAAGGCGAGGCACACATAAATAGTACTCCGTACCATGCCTTGCCCCTCCCTTTCAACCGTTGGATAAAAAATAATTAGACAGATGACTATTAACTAGTAACTGCTACAGTACCAACCAATGTACAGGACATGTGCTACAGTACGTCGTCCACAGTGCATGTGCTTTAGAACCATGAACAGTACATATGCTACATGCTACAGTACTTTGATCTTAGCTATCTATTTTCAATCCAACGGCCAAATCTACAAGTCACCGTACTGTTCATCTGTGCCTTGCTTATGTCAAGGCACTGGATCCTGGACACTTGAACCCATGATCGTTGCTGAGGGTTGCCTATTTGCGCATAATATGTTTTGTCAGCGGTCACTTCACTAGTTTGTGCAAAACATATCCAGCGCAGGATTCAAAAAAACATCACGTTTTTTTCTTTACGTAAACAACAAAACATCTCATGTTCATCACAATCCAGCCAACATAAGCACATAATAATTAATAGTACAACTAGAGAGCTGTACACATAAATAAGGTTTGTCAAGCTTCATGCACTAGCCAACGCAACCAAAAGTCCGAACTAATGGAAAGGGCTAGGCAATCCAATTATACATTTCAACATCCCCCCTCACATGTGACCACAATCCAGTAATGGTACCATCATGTTCACCACAATGCATCATTAAAGAGAGCAGTATACTATTATAGACCAGCTCTCTCTAAAGAACATTTGTAAGACAACTTAATACAGCTGTGATTGATATTGTTGCCCCAGCGATGGGTGATAACCTGAACACCATATAACCTTCTCACAGCAATTGTAACCAAATATGAGCACCTGCAATGATTTGGTGTCAAGCTTCTTGAAGGTCAGGAGGTATCCTACCTTCAAGTCATGTGCTTTGACAAACTCTGGCCATCCTTTGTCCATTAAAACATTGCCATCTTGTTGCTTCAGGTCCACAATCCAGGTGCATGCAGTGGACATCTTCAGGTTGATGGACTCTGGACACCCACCGTAAAACCAGGGTAGAACACGACTGGGGATGGAAATCACCTCTAACTCCGATGTACATAGTACCTTGCAGAAGCTGTCAGGGGTATTCTCCTCATCGATGCGCCCAAACACCTTGCACACTGGGGCTGGCTCTACAGATGTCTCCTTCCATGATAAGCTCTCTCCAAGCTTGAGCTTCTTGTTTGAACACTGCAAAAAAGAGGCCTCAATTAGATAATGCCTCTAGCTTCTGACCGTAATTCCAAGCAAATGCATAATAAAAGGCACCTAGCAAACTCAGCGGATCATTGTTCTTATCAAACACACAGTCTGAACAATAAGCTTCTGAATCTAGCTAGGCTGATATGTACAACCTTGTATCATCAAATTATTCAGCATAGTGTATCATTGTATCGCAGAAGCCAAATCGATATAAATAGTAGCTATGAGAATAGAAATCAAGCTAGCATGAGCCATGCATGCTTGCTGGCTATGTCTAGCATCAGAATAATGCATCTGCAGTTCATCATCCGCCAGTACAGATTGACCAAGCAAACAAAAAAAAATCAGCGTCGGCCTAAAGAGTCCACAAGCCAGACATGCATGCTCGGTGTCCTCATATGTGATCATCGGCCGTGGATTGACCAATAGCATATTTGAACGATTATTACTGCACACATTAGATCCAGTCCCAACATAGCTAGCATGGGTGCATGTGTAACCCGAGTCTTTACCAGAGGATTAATATATACACTGGCTGAGAGAAGTACTGTATATCAAACAATGCTAAGCAACCGGCAATACAGCTTAGATATAATAAAGATGTGACCGGCAACGCTAGTGATTCGGGGGAAACATACCGCCATTGCAGCCATGGACCGAGAGAATCGGGGATGCCGCGCCGCCTTAGTGGAGTTTTTAGATGCGACGTCGCCGCATCCGTAGAGGACGGAGTCCAAGCCGCGTAGTCCGAGCGGTGGTGGACGCCGGTGGTGTAGAGAGAGGACTCAGGGGAGATGGACGGCGAGGGATCTGGGGAGATCTGAAGTTCTGAACATGAGGGGGCTGTGAGAAACTGAGAATGATACATCAGCAATCAGCAAGGGAATAAATGCGCGTGTCCCCCGGTCAAAAAAAATGCGCGTGTCTAGGAGGAACGAAGCCAGGTACGCAGGAATCCACACACAAAACTTCACCCGGCGGGTCACTGGGCTTTATCAGTATCTGGTGGGGTCCGGACCTACAGACCAGTGAGACATGTCGTGTGGGTTATGATCCGTTCAGTGTGCACACAGAAATTGCATTCAGAGCTCAGGGCTTCAGGCTACGTTGTACTATACAGTAATATATCCATTTCTTTTGGTAAAATGAAAACGATACTCCATCTGATCCTCATTACATGATGATAAAATGGACGTCTCTACAACTAATATGTGTCTAGATACATCTATATGAGAGCGTCTGTGTTTGTACTGTGTATCTAAAAAAAATATGGATCGGAGGGAGCATTAAGAGGTGTCCAAAAAAAACTGCAAACAAACATGGATGTAAGCAGTTGAGTATTAAACCAGTGCGTGAAATACCTTTATATCTCGACCATGTAACAATGAATATGAGAAGTTTTTGGGGTTTGACCATCTGCACTTGTGTTTGCTACAATCAGATCAAAAAATTGGTCACTTTTACACTTTCTAAAATAAAATGTATTTTTCCCTGAGATTTTACAAGTTCGTACAAGATAGCATTGACTACATCTGGGATATATCACATTTACACTTACAAATCTATGAATATTTCAAAATATTGAGCTCCGTGTACCTACATATAATACAAATCATCAGACCGCACATTGAAACTACCGCAGCATATCACAGTAAATTAAAATAAAATAAAACAAGTCTAACATATACTATATTAGCTAATTAACAAAGTCTCATCACAGTGTATCTGATCCCCAGTTCAGCTTAATACAAAAACCAAGTTCAGCTTGAACATCAGCAGGGGAGTAACCCAGGTCCAAAAGCAGCATCTAGTTAATTCAATAAAATATTGAGGTTATTCTGATCCCCTCTTCCTAAAAACACTGCAGATCATGCATGCAACTAAGGGTGATCAGCACAAAAGATTATCCTCTGGGTGGAGGTGTTACTGTCGTAGATCAACACATTCATCAAGGAAGTGTCTTTCACCTCGAAGACGAGAAGGTCATCAAGCTGCAGTTCATGCGCCTCTGCAAACCCGAACCAACCATCCTTCAAGACCAGTTCACCCTGGTACTCATCGATGTGCACATACCAGGCGCAGCCTACGCTGGTCTTGAGCTTGATAGGCCTGGGAAGAATCCCTTTCAGACATTGCTTGAATTCTCTGGGGATGACCAACATATACATGTCATCGTTGCCGTCCAGTTGCACATAGAAGCGCGAGGGCTGAGGAGGGTCCGCCGAGTGACCAACCCGTTTAGGGCGGCCTTTCCCTCGCCCTTTTAATATACAACGTTGAAATGCTGCATCACGCCTGCCCGTCACCTTTGGCTTTTTGGCTAGTGAATTTCTTTGAATTCTGAACTCGGGGCGGTGCAGAGGACATGTACAATCGACAGTCCTAAGACGTAGTTGCTCATTGACGTTGGAGCGAGTTTGCTTCTGCATCTAGTTAAGCACGGTATATATCAATCAACAGCATATAAATCAGAACGTAGCATACATGGAGAAAATGCATCTAGCTATCTCTTTAATTAGTTTGCACAAAATCTAGCAGCAGCAAGACAATTTGATTTTACAGGTACTGAGCAAGCTTTCAGACTTTCTGAAACAGGTAACATGGAGCATATATTTGTATGTTCAGACTGCGAAACCCTGCTCTGTGATGGATAATATTACTAAACATCTTTTTTTGCCAGAACTAGTACTTAACATCTACTGTTTCCCGTCATTAAAATTTTTTTGCAGAAGAATACTACGGTTTCCCGTCATTAAATTTTAAAGAAAAAAGAACTTGTTTAAGATCCCAACTATCATTGACTACTTACACCTGCATCCTAGTGAGTTCAGGACAACTTACAGCATCTTTTGGTGGTGCCGCCACCGGAGAAGACCGTGCCGCGGGGGTTGGGGTCGGCGCAGCCGGAGAAGCTGGTGCCGCCGCCAGGGAAATCAGTGCCGAGCCAGATGGTGCTTCCAGCGGAGAAGAAAGTACCGCGAGAGATGGAACCGACGCTGCCAAAGGGTAAGAAACGGATGTACTCGTAGATCCTTCTCTAGTCACGATCTGGATAGAAGAGACTGGACGTCCATCAAGCTGCTGGAGGATGCGGTGGATCAAATCGGCTGAGTTCAGGAAATATCGGTGATGTTCATCTGTGTCGGCGAAGCAGCTGCCGGTGGAAGGAGGAGGCGAGCCGTTCATGGCAGTCATTAGTGTAAAAGAGGAGAAGTGGGTGGGAGTATGGGTGGGAGAGAGAGGGTTCGGGACTGAAGTAATTGTAGTCTGCTCTCTCTTTTTTACAAGCATGCGTCCTCAGGCTGATATTTTTTTTAGATACGTACTCAGGCTGCTTTGTCAAACCAGGGCCTCAATGAAGCTAATAGCACGCTATAGCATATCTAGAGGGTCCACGCTTAGTAATTTTGCTCGCTGTGGCGCTATTTGCGAAACAGCATGCTATATCGCCCTAAAACTTCATATCGTTAGCGCGCTATTTTTTTCAGGCAAGTTGCTTTCACTTTTTCGTGGTGATGAACTAATCTGTTGGTTCCACTTCTAAATCAGAAAATAATATCGCTAATGCTAATTTTTTTAATAAATAATTTATACTATGTTGTTGCCTTGTGAAATGTTGATGTTAGCCTTCTAATATACTTGAGATCTATTTCTATATGTGGTTATGTATGTATGATTCAGTCACTTTTGGACTATATATATCTACTAGCACTATGCCCGCGCGTTGCGGCGGAACAAAAATAACTTAATTTTTTAAAAAAAATCAATCCGATGCTAAGAGGCGTGCATGACAGGAAGCAACATGTCGGAGACGAGGCATACATGCTAAAAAAGAGGTCGTGGAGGATGATGGAAGCAGCACCTCTAGCGGGAGACCACCAGTAGTAGCGCCCCTCCGATGGAGCTAGATGTCATCGCCGCTCAGGTTCTGGCCGCTGTCGCGCGATGCGTGGGGCCCTCGCTTGAGCATCCCTCTAACAGGGAGATGCCTCCTCGCAAGGCCCTTGAATTGGCTCCTGCCCCCCTCGCCTACTGCTGTCACCGCCGCTCAGGTATGGTTCGCTGCACAAGGTCATCGATTTCATCGGCCGTCACACAAAGTAAGTTCTTTTTGGTATCACTCGGCGTAGAAATACACGTTATGACAAGAGTAGAAATTTACGTGCTCCAAATAACACACTTACGATGAATAGAAAGGCAAGATGTTCACCATTCATCTCACACTCAAGAACACAAGGTTTGCCCTGTCTAGCCAGGAAATAATATAGGTGGTCTAAATTGCAGTCTTAAAAGGATATGCTTTTACCTTCTCTCATATGCGGCGCTGACCATAAATTTATTCCCGAAATCACCTTTGTGTTGAGTAGTGAGGTCACATTGTCGCCGACCCCGGGTCGTTGCTACCATTGCCTTGGGGAATAGCAAGAACCGCCATGCGCCGTTCGACGGGCACTGCAGCCCCACCTTAGGGTGGAGCAGGTAGGGTCATGGGCTGACCATAGGCCACCGAGGTTGCCGCCTTCGGAGGAGCACATGCCCCGTCATACTCCGTACGTGTAGGATTCCGCTCGGTGCGCCATCCGCGGGACACCGTTGCCGCTGCCTTAGGAGTAGCATGCCATGTTGTGCCCCGGCACCAGCTAGCCTGACCCGCTGGGCCGCTCCTAAAGCGTCTTATGCGCTTGCAATGCTAGTAGTCGCGGGATCATGCGTTGTCGTGCTAATCGCAGAGGTTGAAGGCCATGAATATCCCATGGAAGTTCTCGCATCTGCCGGTTCATCGGGGCCGGTCTTTGTTGGAATATATTTATCGGTGAATGAATGAGTATATAGCACATGCAAGTGCAAAGGTATGTACGAAGGAATCAGCTATGTACAAAGTTGGCGAGCTAGTTGATTTATTGATCGATTGAAGCGTACTTACCGCCGAGGACCTGTTATGCAAAGCTAGGGGATGGCTAGCTAGGTGATGGACTGATCGATCATAATTGATGGACATCCACCTCCATCGCTCGAGAAATTGTGGCTTCGACTTCACGACGGCCTGTGTTATGAGCGTGTTTGAACTGTGTAGCAGAGCTTGGCTCTGGTGGTTAGGTCCCTTGTGGTGGAACCAGCCCATCCAGGTTCAAGTCCTAGACTTGGCATGGGTATTTGCATTTACCTGGATTTATTTCAGGATTTAACCGGCGCTATGCTTTCAGTGGTAGGTGAGCCCGTCAATAGCGAGGCGCGTGGTGACTTCGTCAACCTCAAGATATGCCGGCTCAGTCCCTCGGAGGTGCTCATAGGGGTAGGGTGTGCGTGCGTGCGTTTATAGAGGTGTTTGTACGTGCGTGTTTGTGAGCGTCTGCGTTGTACTGTGTTCTAAAAAAAAAAAGAATCGAGATCGTATAGGCCGGGACGCACAGTTTATGAAGAGTCCGACCCGGTTGTATCTGCAGAATGCGACCTGACGGAGAACGACTGAAAGGATACTCCAGCCCCCTTACATTACCAATCTTGTCAGATAAAAACCCACGTGATATAGAAACAGTAGGAATCCAAGTTGAAATTTTCTTTTCTTTCTTTCTTTCTGTTTCTGCCACATACGATGGTACCAAACCTTGTCCGATCCGGTTGTTCCCACATCCTAATATTTTTAATAAATAATTTATACTATGTTGTTGCCTTGTGAAATGTTGATGTTAGCCTTCTAATATACTTGAGATCTATTTCTATATGTGGTTATGTATGTATGATTCAGTCACTTTTGGACTATATATATCTATTCGTTCTAGTAAAATTATTTATTTTTAGGCTATATTTAGTATTATTTTGAAAATGCTATTTAAAATATACCACACTATTACCACGATATAGCGTCCATATCGTTTGAAGGTGGCTGCCGCTAATTCATTTAGCACGCTATTTTAAACCTTGGTTAAGACGCGTTTGGCGGCCTGCATCCAGGCTGGTGGGGAAATACCGTACCCAAGTGCTTAAAAGATTGCATCTTTTAGCTGGAAAACATTAGGGCATGTCCAACACAGGCGCTACTGCAAGGGCGCTAGGAATTATTTCCTCGTCGTTTGGCGGTTGGAGAGGCTAATCCCAGCGGTAGTCCTAGCGTCGACGCAAAAGAAAGCAGGGGCGTGAAACTCTTTTCACCTGTCCTAGCTAAAGCACCGGAACCAACAGGAAGTCAGTCTGTCATCAGCAATTAGCGCTGCAAGGAGAGTACCTGGAGGATTTTACAATCTTTTGACATTCATTTGTTCTCTATTAGCGCCATATAGTATATAGCATTGTAATGCCCTTATACTCCTCTCAACATTAAAAAAAAGGTGTGCATATACTAATAACAGTTGCTGAAATGAAACTAAAAATAAACAGACATGCACGGTTTACGAAGGATGGAAATACAGAGTTCATCACCATCCGTTTTAAATTATAAGATTAGATTACTTCAATGTGGGTTTACATACGCACTAAAATGAGTAAACAGACACACTGAAATGGGTCCAGGTATATAAGATTCAGAAAAAAGGAAGAGCATCTTAAGATACAGAACAGGTTACTAAATTGTTCAAACATATCGTACAAAAAAGATTATTTGCTCCAGAAAGATTCATGGCTCAGTTTAGGGTTGCATCAACATGCGGATATTTTTCAGACTAGGCTTAAACCACATTGTCGCCTGTCGGGGAAATCCCCAACCATCTTCTGGAAGGGTGATAACTCCCATGAGCTCATTTTCCCCTTGCTGCAGGTTACAACGACAAATACAACTAAATGCTGGTTCCCGAAATGCATAGTACGCGATGTACACACAATTTGACCTCATGAATGGAGTCAATGTTCCATCAGGAGCATTGCCATCATTTATCTTCAGGTTCAATGGATAATTCAGTCCAATGAACAGAGAGTGTGTGCCAAGGCTGTCAACTCGACTCCAATTGGGTCCAATCAGGGATAGATCTTTCTCAAAAACATGTATGACAGGGGCAGGACACTCCCGCAGGATAAGGCCATTACCATGATGCAGAACTTCTGCTGGCTCAAGGTGATCATTGCTACGTATATACCGATCTTCATGGATGATCATCAAGCGCTTGCCATCGGCTGATCGAGCTAAAAACCATCTGCCAGATGGTTCCTTCATCGGTGATGGGATCACGAATGGCGGGGCAAGGTGTGCATCTGCATTGTAAACGGAGACAACAAAAAATAGTGTTTGAATGGCTCGGGAAGACAATAATACCAGTAGCTGCAACTTCACATTTGTAGGATCAAATGGAGGATGCAGTCATTATACTTGTATAAAATCTCGAAGAAATAAAATTGTTCCCATTTGAGATGTATGTTAATTACACTCATATTCATTGATGGTAGATACATGTCTCAACCTTATCTGATCCATGATTGTAATGCTTTGAGTACATCGAATATTGAAATAAATTGAAAGTTTGCATGCATCAATTGATGAAGAGGCCAGGGCTAAGCTCCTTATTCATATTCTGACAAGAGCATGCAGTAACTAATTCAGGAATGCATTCATATACTGCAATAATCTGGTTTGGGTTGACAGATTAGTGCACAGCATATACTACTGTAATTCGTTTGTAGCAATGGTTCAGTCAGGTTAGGATAATTTAATGGTGCACAGTCATTTGAAAGGTGAAAAAAAGTCTTAGTGAGCAATTAGTTATTTCAGTTACAATATATCATGAATGGGCTTGATATTAAAATTTATTGCGAAGTATATCATATGGATTGAAGAATTACCAGCCTGTGATTGATCCCAGCAATATGTGGTGCCGGTCCACCCATCCACCGCAACAATAAAGCCGTTGTGCTCGATGGCATCACTGTAATCTACACCCCAACTAGCAAGAGAGAATAACCTCCACTCCTGGCTACCATTAGCCAGGTAAGCGAGTCCAGAATTGAATAGAGCGATGAGCTTGTAATCTGAGTAATGTCCAGCTTTTGTGGGCACTTCGCAAATTACAATCTTCAACAAAAACATGGCACGCCCATACGTCATGTACCTTTCAGGAGGCAAGTCGGGGAAGCCAATCCATTCCTCCCGAAAAATGTTGCAAGTTTCCGACGATGGTAGGGAGATTTCTTGGTGCGTGTAGATGTTCGCGAGGAACCAGTTCCCACCACTGTCCACGCCGGCGATCCAGTCGCCATTCATGCCAACCCAGAATCTATTGTCCATGAACGGCAGGATGGCTGTGCGCCGAGGATGGTCGAGGGGCACAACGTGGTACACCGTGTGGTGCGCACTACTATCATCATAGTGCCAATGGGCAGAATCGGGCATCAGCAAGCAGGGTCCATCCCAATGGTGTAGATTCATGTTGTCGGCGACATGGCGGCACAGCGTTTTGGAGCATGCGGCCAGCCGGACGTCGACTGTAACGTCCAGACTCTGGGCAATGAGATTGAACAGCTCGGCGGGGAGCTTCCCCCAGTCGCCATCCAGCTGGTCGTCGTTCGATGCCGCCATGGAGACGAGATGGATTTAAAAGGGCGGATGCAAGTATGTGTGATTGGAGTTTTGTAGGAGAGTCGAGCGGGAAGGAGGAGTGCTGCGGTTCTGCGGAGGGGTGAGGAGAGAAAGCTATGCAAATGGGAGATCTAGAGGATGAAAAAACTTCTAGCAGCGGTTGGCGAGTGGAGAACGATGATGGAAGTGGAGAGCCAAGGATGGAAACGATGGACATGAAGAGTAGGAGTGGATATGACTTTTTTTATTCTTCAGCAGCTGCATCGAGGCGCCGAGTAAAACTTCGGCTAGGATAGCACGCCACTACGTCCTGGTGCAGTTACTGTCCCGTCAAATCAGTTTGACCACAGAAATGGTTTCTTTATTACAGTATAACTTAATTTTTTCGAACAATATATACTAGTACTCCATTTAATATAATCACTCCGATTCATATTACTTGTCAAATGATATGGATGAATCTAGAACTAAAATGTGTCTAGATATATCTATATTATAGTCAACTAATATGAATCCGAGTTTGTTTGGTTCAAAGGATTTCTAAAGGTATCTTGTACGGAGTAGGATTTTTACACATAGGGATTTTTCCTATAGAGCTTGCTTGATTCAAAGGATTGAGAACCCTCCAAAATACCTATGGATTGCTTTCTCTACAATCCTATCTCTCGGTAATATTGCTATGTGTCTATAACAACTATGAAATGAACTCAATCTCAATAGAAATTTCCTTTGTCTTTCCTAATCAAACAACTAGTTATTTTATGTCTTCGTTTACAAATTAAGATAATTTTTAGGTTATAGGTAATCGTCGAGCTTATGTGATCATCTTTTATGATCAAACTTACTTGATCAGCCGCGGAGGCGCAAAGGAGCAGTGGTGTGCATTAATACGGCCGCATGGGGAAGGCACAGCTAGCGACGATGAGACGTATCGCCAGCATTGGCCTAGGGAACCGTCGCCACCATTAATAAAAGCTATCCCTTTGGGCACCATGTCTCCCACTACTCGTGTCACGCGCGCATGGCTGGGGAAGCCGGACAGAAAACATGACAACCAGGGGGAAAATGAATAAAAATAATACAAAGTCGAAAATATTTCGAAAAATAAACTTTGTACTTCGTAAGAAACTCCATGCGTTTAGCAAATGCGAAGGCAATATGTAGAAACACGTCTAGACCACGTCTAGAACCACTTCCCAAAGCTTAAGGATTATATTGATTTTTAGAAAGTCAAACTATGTTAAGTTTGACTAAGTTTTTACCAAAAGCATTAATATGCAAGATACAAAATCAATATTATTAGATAGAAAATAAATTATATTTTCATATGGTGTCTACAAAATATTATATGTGCTGATAGATTCTTCTAAGAGTTTGGTCGAACTTTACTTGGTTTGACTTTTCAAGAAAAATATACAAAGCTTTAAGCATTGGAACGGAGGTATTTTTCGAAGCACCTACTTGTCTTTAGAAGACAAAAGAAAACATGGAGTAAGGTTGTTTTTTGTGCAAAAGTTTACGTCAAAATCTGGTTATTTGTGTAAAAAGAATCTCAAATTGTGTTATGTGCAAAAACTGCACCAAGAAGTGGTGGTATGTGCAATTTCCTCCATCACACAAAAGGCAAGCCATTGATACATATATAATTGTGAATAATTACAAAAGTAGTAGGCAGCTAATAAGCGCACATGATTAAACTGCTATGCGAGATCTTCAGCCACCAGAAGTCGTTCCCGCGCCTCTCTAGCATTGAAAATCACGCGTTCTGCGACTTCCATCAAAGAGACAAGCTGAGCTTTGATCCGTTCTCCCAGATGAATGGCCTCGTCACAACTCCTACGAGCACAGGCCGTGATCTCATCCACTTCTAGGAAAGACACCGCCTGCCTGTACCGAAATATCTTGATCCCTAACTCTCTGTTCTCCTCCCGCATGCTGGCAAGATCCAACTTCATCCTCCGACAAGATAAGCAAGGGGAGTGATCCTGCCAAAGGTAACAACAAACATATCGAGCGTTACCGGCAAACGAAGGGCACAAATTGGCTGATTAACGAATATGGTCACTAACATGTAGGACAGACTTAAGTGGTGTCTACATGTCAGTGACTCGAAGTACCCAAAAACCAGCAACCCAAAGTCAGCTAGTAATATTAACCTCCGTCTTCAGCTCCTTCATCCTCTTGAACGGCGGGGAAGCTGGCAACTTATCTTCTTCTACGACCTCTCGCTGGAACCTGACGTCGAAGGATGAGAGATCCTGCGAACGGATGTGCTGCGCCTGCGCGTGCGATTCCCCAGGGCGCTTCTGGCGTAACTCGGAGTTCTCCGCGCCGAGATGCGGAAGTTCCGCTCCCGGGGCCTTGTTGACCCTAAGCCGAGATAGCTCCTGTGTAAGCCGACGAAAAATGTTCAAAATGTTACAGATCAGGCATATCATTACCAGTGCAAACGAGGTAAGTGAATCTCCGGGATCTCGCCCAAAGACCGCGGTTGGTCCAATGCCACCACATCTTCTCCGAGATTGACTAACTCCTTTACATCATCTTCTCCGACATTGACTATCTCCTTTACATCATCTTCTGCTCCGAGCTTGACCATCTCCTTTACATCATCTTCTCCTGCGAGCTTGATCATCTGCCTCACATCATCTTCTCCGGCGATATCGACCCTCTCCTGCGGAAGATAACAGATATAAGTCCGAGTATTACCAGCAAAACGAAGGTAATTAAAAGAGGCGTAGTAACCCTTGTGTCCTGGCCAATCAACGGCGGGGACGCTGAGCCCGCATCGTCTCCTCCGAGATCTCCCTTCGCAGGCAGGATTGTTAGAGACAGTGTACTTCTGGTAGTAGTATTTATGCGTGGGGCGCCAGGGGGTCGAGAAGCTAGGACTGCATCTTCTCCTCCGAGCTCTTCCTTGGTAGACATGACAAATGAAACGAGGTGTGGGGGGCGTAAAAGGTATAAAATGGCGGACGGCCGCCCCGCCTCGGCCCTCCAAGGCTTAATTTTTTTGCCTTACTAAACTAAAAACCCTATTTTGCGTCTCACACGGACTGCCCTCAGAGGGCTGCAGGGTCCCATATGCGTGCAGGTCCCACACTTTAGGTAGGCAAACTTCCAACAATCTTCTTTGTCAAGTGAAGACACGTCGTCAAGACTCTCTCTCTCTCTCCCCCCTTTTGTCATTGAAAAAAAAAGAATATTAGACGGGCGCGTAGCCTGCACTGCAGGGGGGCGATTTTGACAAAAGTAATCCTTTTGGCGAAGAAAAACACAGAAAGCCACACAAAAAGGTTAGTCCAGTGAAATAGATTGCTCAGAGGGTCAGTCCGTAATTTTCTTTGCCAAAAGGGTTATTTCTGTCAAAATCGCCGCACTGCAGGTTTGCAGCACTGAAAAACCTTGCGTGCCAGTCAACATCACTTCCCGGATAGGGGGAAAATATCTAGTGATACCATCCCTTACATGATACCATGATACCACTTCATAATATTTGAATTCTAAGTGTCGAAAAATTTAGAAAAAAAACCTTGTGATGCTACCCTAAATTTGTGGGACCCCAAAAAACTTGCAAATCAAGCCAAAGAAACACGATCTTGTCCCCTACCCCCCCATGATTTTGACCTAAATTTGAAATCAAGCCAAAGGTGGTTCAAAAACAGCAATCGGAAATCATGGATTGTTCATCATTTTTCTATATAGCTAGGGAAAATAGCAGACATGCCATACCAATGTTTTAGAAAAGAGCCCTTCAAAAAAGTGTGGCAACATATATGTTGGAATTCGACCATCTTAATTTCTTCCCACGTGTGAGCTTTGGTACTACTACTACACAAGAACCATGTCAAACTTTTGAATCATGGCCCATTTTATGTATATATTTGCAACTTTTCATGCACGCATGAAAACTT
Source organism: Lolium multiflorum (assembly GCA_030979885.1). Lineage (NCBI taxonomy): Eukaryota > Viridiplantae > Streptophyta > Magnoliopsida > Poales > Poaceae > Lolium > Lolium multiflorum. The sequence goes on from CM061753.1 coordinate 260,430,915, forward strand.
TGCAAAATATGTGCATTTTGGGTTGTCGCACATAAATGTGTGTTTACTTGTCTGCCACCAATTAATCCAATTCTCATTTGTGGGGAAACATGACACGAGATGGCCATTTCCAAAGTTTCATGAATTATCTCAAAGTGAATCCATATATGTACAATTTTTGGGGGCTAAATTTCATGTTTTAAACCTAGCTAGTATTTGACCAAGATTCAAATGGGCATAAAATTCAAAAAAAAAACAGAAAAATGAAAAACCAAAGCACATAGCCTTCTTATGTCATATAGTAAGAATTCAAGTTGATAAACAAGGTCTAGACATATTCAAACTAGAAAAATCATGTATCTACCCCTAACACTCTAAACTCTGTCTTATGAAGTCAAGCATGAAGAGAAGTGGTTTTGGGTTTCAAACATGGAAATTTCAAAAACCTCCCAAAAGCTTCATTTTAGAGTGACTAAGAAGGATCCATGCTTACCTTTTAATTTTTAGATTTTAAACTTGTTTAAATCTTTGTGAAACCTAGGATTTGACCAAGATTCAAATGGGCATAAAAAATCAGGAAAAAGCCAAAAGAATGATAAACCAAAGCACATAGCATTCTTATGTCATACTGTAAGCATTCAAGTTGATTAACAAGGTCTAGACATATTCAAACTAGAAAATCATGTATATATCTGTCCCTAACCTTAAACTCTGTCTTATATATGAAGTCAATCATGAAGAGAAGTGGTTTGGGTTTCAAACATGAAAATTTCAAGAACATCCCAAAAGCCGCTTCATTTTAGAGTGACTAAGAAGGATCCAGGCTTACCTTTTCATTTTCATATTATATACTTGTTTAAATCCAGGTCAAACATAGGATTTGACCAAGATTCAAATGGGCATAAAATAAAAAAATAGAAGAATGAAAAACAAAAGCACATAGTCTTCGTATGTCATATAATAAGCTTTCAAGTTGATAAACAAGGTTTAGACATGTTCAAACCAGACAAATCATGTATCTAGCCCCTAACCATAAACTCGGTCGATCTTATGAAGTCTAGCATGAAGAGAAGTCGTATTGGTTTAAAACATGAAAATTTCAAGAACCTCCCAAAATCTTCAAATGGGCATAAAATTCAAAAAAACCAGAAAAATGAAAAACCAAAGCACATAGCCTTCTTATGTCATATAGTAAGAATTCAAGTTGATAAACAAGGTCTAGACATATTCAAACTAGACAAATCATGTATCTACCCCTAACACTCTAAACTCTGTCTTATGAAGTCAAGCATGAAGAGAAGTGGTTTTTGGGTTTCAAACATGGAAATTTCAAAAACCTCCCAAAAGCTTCATTTTAGAGTGACTAAGAAGGATCCATGCTTACCTTTTAATTTTTAGATTTTAAACTTGTTTAAATCTTTGTGAAACCTAGGATTTGACCAAGATTCAAATGGGCATAAAAATTCAGGAAAAAACCAAAAGATTGATAAACCAAAGCACATAGCATTCTTATGTCATACAGTAAGCATTCAAGTTGATTAACAAGGTCTAGACATATTCAAACTAGAAAATCATGTATATATCTGTCCCTAACCTTAAACTCTGTCTTATATATGAAGTCAATCATGAAGAGAAGTGGTTTGGGTTTCAAACATGAAAATTTCAAGAACATCCCAAAAGCCGCTTCATTTTAGAGTGACTAAGAAGGATCCATGCTTACCTTTTCGTTTTCATATTATATACTTGTTTAAATCCAGGTCAAACATAGGATTTGACCAAGATTCAAATGGGCATAAAATAAAATAAAATAGAAGAATGAAAAACAAAAGCACATAGTCTTCGTATGTCATATAGTAAGCTTTCAAGTTGATAAACAAGGTTTAGACATGTTCAAACCAGACAAATCATGTATCTACCCCCTAACCATAAACTCGATCGATCTTATGAAGTCTAGCCTGAAGAGAAGTCGTATTGGTTTCAAACATGAAAATTTCAAGAACCTCCCAAAATCTTCAAATGGGCATAATATTCAAAAAAACCAGAAAAATGAAAAACCAAAGCACATAGCCTTCTTATGTCATATAGTAAGAATTCAAGTTGATAAACAAGGTCTAGACATATTCAAACTAGACAAATCATGTATCTACCCCTAACACTCTAAACTCTGTCTTATGAAGTCAAGCATGAAGAGAAGTGGTTTTGGGTTTCAAACATGGAAATTTCAAAAACCTCCCAAAAGCTTCATTTTAGAGTGACTAAGAAGGATCCATGCTTACCTTTTAATTTTCAGATTTTAAACTTGTTTAAATCTTTGTGAAACCTAGGATTTGACCAAGATTCAAATGGGCATAAAAATTTAGGAAAAAACCAAAAGAATGATAAACCAAAGCACATAGCATTCTTATGTCATATAGTAAGCATTCAAGTTGATAAATAAGGTCTAGACATATTCAAACTAGAAAATCATGTATATATCTGCCCCTAACCCTAAACTCTGTCTTATATATGAAGCAATCATGAAGAGAAGTGGTTTTGGGTTTCAAACATGAAAATTTCAAGAACATCCCAAAAGTCGCTTCATTTTAGAGTGACTAAGAAGGATCCAGGCTTACCTTTTCGTTTTCATATTTTATACTTGTTTAAATCCAGGTCAAACATAGGATTTGACCAAGATTCAAATGGGCATAAAATAAAAAAATAGAAGAATGAAAAACAAAAGCACATAGTCTTCTTATGTCATATAGTAAGCCTTGCAAGTTGGTAAACAAGGTTTAGACATGTTCAAACCAGACAAATCATGTATCTAGCCCCTAACCATAAACTCGGTCGATCTTATGAAGTCTAGCATGAAGAGAAGTCGTATTGGTTTCAAACATGAAAATTTCAAGAACCACCCAAAATCTTCAAATGGGCATATAACATTCAAAAAACTAGAAAAATGAAAAACCAAAGCACATATATATCCTTCTTATGTCATATAGTAAGCATTCAAGTTGATAAACAAGCATGTCTAGACATATTCAAACCCGACAAATCATGTATCTACCCCCTAACCCTAAACTCTGCATGTCTTATGAAGTCAACCATGAAGAGAAGTGGTTTTTGGGTTTCAAACATTGAGATTTCAAGAACCCCCCAAAAGCTTCATTTTAGAATGACTAGCTAGGAAGGATCCAGGCTTACCTTTTCATTTTCATGTTATAGACTTGTTTAAATCTTGGTCAAACCTAGGATTTGACCAAGATTCAAATGGGCATAAACATTCAAAAAAATCAAAAAATCAAAAACCAAAGCTAGCACATATAGTCTTCTTATGTCATATAGTAAGAATTGAAGTTGATAAACAAGGTCTAGACATATTCAAACTAGACAAATCATGTATCTACCCCCTAAAGCCCTAAACTAGCTTTGTCTTATGAAGTCAAGCATGAAGAGAAGTGTTTTTGGGTTTCAGACATGGAAATTTTGAAAACCTCCCAAAAACTTCATCTTAGAGTGACAAAGAAGGATCCAAGCTTACCTTTTCATTTTCATGTTTTAAGCTTGTTTAAATATTGGTCAAGCCTAGGATTTGACCAAGATTCAAATGGGCTTAAAAATTCAGGAAAAATAAAAAAAAATAAAAACCAAAGCACATAGTCTTCTTACGTCATATATATCTATAGTAAGCATATTCAAGTAGATAAACAAGGTATAGACATATTCAAAACAGACAAATCCTGTATCTACCCCCTAACCCTAAACTCGGTCTTATGATGCCTAGCATGAAGAGAAGTCGTTTTGGGTTTCAAACGTTTAAGCCAAAAGCCCCATTTCATATATTTCAAATTTGGTTCAAATTTGAAAGACATACAAGTTATAGCACACATAGTGCATACATGTTCACACATTCTGCACTAGATGCTAATTAACCCTATAGTTTGAGGCCATTTGGATGAGGTCGAAAAAAATCTTGGATTAGAAATGGGGTTGTTCGAACCCCGTAGTTGGATTTTTTATGAACTTGATCTGTAGTACTGGGCAAAACCCTAGTTTAACGTATTTAATTATAGATTCGTAGGTTGATTTTTCTACCTTTTTATTATTATTACTATGCAGCACATGTGTGTTTGCCCGTCGAGTGAAACTCGGAGGAAGAGGGATCACTCGGAAGGAGAGAAGAAGGGAGAGCATTATGGTGTCTCCCCTTTTTCGGGTGATGATGTTGACTTTTGTGCAGGGTTTGTCAGTGAGCAGGAGGTGCGAGCGAGCGAGCGACCGAGCGAGCGAGTCGAGCGAGAGAATGAGAGAGATTTGTTTTTTTTGTGAGAGGGACAACCGAAGGATCCAGAAGGACCCACAGATTTCCAAAACGCATCCTGATGCGTCTTCTCTTGACAAAGAAGATGGCTTGGAGTTTGCGTACCTACTGCACTTGACTTGTGCTCACTGAAGTGTGGGACCTCACGCATGGGCGCCACACGTAAGTGACAGACCTGTTGGCAATGTTGGTGTAAAAACACGGTTGATTATTATAGTGCATTAGAACAAAGTTTCCTATGGATTCAACGGCAGGAAATCCAAGTTAACTCATTTACATGACATTATTTTTTCCATGAAGCAAAGTTAACACATCTATCAATTGGTACATTTTGGAGTGACTAAGAAGGATCCATGCTTATTCGTTTTCACGTGTTAAATTTGTTTAAATCTTGCTCAAACCTAGGATTTCACCAAGATTGAAATGGGCATGAAAATTCAAAAAAAAATGAAATACCAATGCACATAGTCTTCTTCTGTCATATAGTAAGCATTCAAGATGATAAACAAGGTCTAGACATATTCAAACCAGGCAAATCATGTATCTACTCCCTAACGACCCTAAACTCCGTCTTATGAAGTAAGGCATGAAGAGAAGTGGTTTTGGGTTTCAAACATGCAAATTTCAAAAACCCCCCAAAAGCTTCATTTTAGAGTGACTAAGAAGGATCGAGGCTTACCTTTTCATTTTCATGTTTTAAACTTGTTTAAATCTTGGTCAAACCTAGCTAGTATTTGACCAAGATTCAAATGGGCATGCATAAAATTCAAAAAAAACAGAAAAATGAAAAACCAAAGCACATAGCCTTCTTATGTCATATAGTAAGAATTCAAGTTGATAAACAAGGTCTAGACGTATTCAAACTAGACAAATCATGTATCTACCCCTAACACTCTAAACTCTGTCTTATGAAGTCAATTAAGCATGAAGAGAAGTGGTTTTGGGTTTCAAACATGGAAATTTCAAAAACCTCCCAAAAGCTTCATTTTAGAGTGACTAAGAAGGATCCATGCTTACCTTTCAATTTTCAGATTTTAAACTTGTTTAAATCTTTGTGAAACCTAGGATTTGACCAAGATTCAAATGGGCATAAAAATTCAGGAAAAAACCAAAAGATTGATAAACCAAAGCACATAGCATTCTTATGTCATACAGTAAGCATTCAAGTTGATTAACAAGGTCTAGACATATTCAAACTAGAAAATCATGTATATATCTGTCCCTAACCTTAAACTCTGTCTTATATATGAAGTCAATCATGAAGAGAAGTGGTTTGGGTTTCAAACATGAAAATTTCAAGAACATCCCAAAAGCCGCTTCATTTTAGAGTGACTAAGAAGGATCCATGCTTACCTTTTCGTTTTCATATTATATACTTGTTTAAATCCAGGTCAAACATAGGATTTGACCAAGATTCAAATGGGCATAAAATAAAATAAAATAGAAGAATGAAAAACAAAAGCACATAGTCTTCGTATGTCATATAGTAAGCTTTCAAGTTGATAAACAAGGTTTAGACATGTTCAAACCAGACAAATCATGTATCTACCCCCTAACCATAAACTCGATCGATCTTATGAAGTCTAGCCTGAAGAGAAGTCGTATTGGTTTCAAACATGAAAATTTCAAGAACCTCCCAAAATCTTCAAATGGGCATAATATTCAAAAAAACCAGAAAAATGAAAAACCAAAGCACATAGCCTTCTTATGTCATATAGTAAGAATTCAAGTTGATAAACAAGGTCTAGACATATTCAAACTAGACAAATCATGTATCTACCCCTAACACTCTAAACTCTGTCTTATGAAGTCAAGCATGAAGAGAAGTGGTTTTTGGGTTTCAAACATGGAAATATCAAAAACCTCCCAAAAGCTTCATTTTAGAGTGACTAAGAAGGATCCATGCTTACCTTTTAATTTTCAGATTTTAAACTTGTTTAAATCTTTGTGAAACCTAGGATTTGACCAAGATTCAAATGGGCATAAAAATTCAGGAAAAAACCAAAAGAATGATAAACCAAAGCACATAGCATTCTTATGTCATATAGTAAGCATTCAAGTTGATAAATAAGGTCTAGACATATTCAAACTAGAAAATCATGTATATATCTGCCCCTAACCCTAAACTCTGTCTTATATATGAAGCAATCATGAAGAGAAGTGGTTTTGGGTTTCAAACATGAAAATTTCAAGAACATCCCAAAAGTCGCTTCATTTTAGAGTGACTAAGAAGGATCCAGGCTTACCTTTTCGTTTTCATATTTTATACTTGTTTAAATCCAGGTCAAACATAGGATTTGACCAAGATTCAAATGGGCATAAAATAAAAAAATAGAAGAATGAAAAACAAAAGCACATAGTCTTCTTATGTCATATAGTAAGCCTTGCAAGTTGGTAAACAAGGTTTAGACATGTTCAAACCAGACAAATCATGTATCTAGCCCCTAACCATAAACTCGGTCGATCTTATGAAGTCTAGCATGAAGAGAAGTCGTATTGGTTTCAAACATGAAAATTTCAAGAACCACCCAAAATCTTCAAATGGGCATATAACATTCAAAAAACTAGAAAAATGAAAAACCAAAGCACATATATATCCTTCTTATGTCATATAGTAAGCATTCAAGTTGATAAACAAGCATGTCTAGACATATTCAAACCCGACAAATCATGTATCTACCCCTAACCCTAAACTCTGCATGTCTTATGAAGTCAACCATGAAGAGAAGTGGTTTTGGGTTTCAAACATTGAGATTTCAAGAACCCCCCAAAAGCTTCATTTTAGAATGACTAGCTAGGAAGGATCCAGGCTTACCTTTTCATTTTCATGTTATAGACTTGTTTAAATCTTGGTCAAACCTAGGATTTGACCAAGATTCAAATGGGCATAAACATTCAAAAAAATCAAAAAATCAAAAACCAAAGCTAGCACATATAGTCTTCTTATGTCATATAGTAAGAATTGAAGTTGATAAACAAGGTCTAGACATATTCAAACTAGACAAATCATGTATCTACCCCCTAAAGCCCTAAACTAGCTTTGTCTTATGAAGTCAAGCATGAAGAGAAGTGTTTTTGGGTTTCAGACATGGAAATTTTGAAAACCTCCCAAAAACTTCATCTTAGAGTGACAAAGAAGGATCCAAGCTTACCTTTTCATTTTCATGTTTTAAGCTTGTTTAAATATTGGTCAAGCCTAGGATTTGACCAAGATTCAAATGGGCTTAAAAATTCAGGAAAAATAAAAAAAAATAAAAACCAAAGCACATAGTCTTCTTACGTCATATATATCTATAGTAAGCATATTCAAGTAGATAAACAAGGTATAGACATATTCAAAACAGACAAATCCTGTATCTACCCCCTAACCCTAAACTCGGTCTTATGATGCCTAGCATGAAGAGAAGTCGTTTTGGGTTTCAAACGTTTAAGCCAAAAGCCCCATTTCATATATTTCAAATTTGGTTCAAATTTGAAAGACATACAAGTTATAGCACACATAGTGCATACATGTTCACACATTCTGCACTAGATGCTAATTAACCCTATAGTTTGAGGCCATTTGGATGAGGTCGAAAAAAATCTTGGATTAGAAATGGGGTTGTTCGAACCCCGTAGTTGGATTTTTTATGAACTTGATCTGTAGTACTGGGCAAAACCCTAGTTTAACGTATTTAATTATAGATTCGTAGGTTGATTTTTCTACCTTTTTATTATTATTACTATGCAGCACATGTGTGTTTGCCCGTCGAGTGAAACTCGGAGGAAGAGGGATCACTCGGAAGGAGAGAAGAAGGGAGAGCATTATGGTGTCTCCCCTTTTTCGGGTGATGATGTTGACTTTTGTGCAGGGTTTGTCAGTGAGCAGGAGGTGCGAGCGAGAGCGAGCGAGTCGAGCGAGGCCGAGAATGAGAGAGATTTGTTTTTTTTGTGAGAGGGACAACCGAAGGATCCAGAAGGACCCACAGATTTCCAAAACGCATCCTGATGCGTCTTCTCTTGACAAAGAAGATGGCTTGGAGTTTGCGTACCTACTGCACTTGACTTGTGCTCACTGAAGTGTGGGACCTCACGCATGGGCGCCACACGTAAGTGACAGACCTGTTGGCAATGTTGGTGTAAAAACACGGTTGATTATTATAGTGCATTAGAACAAAGTTTCCTATGGATTCAACGGCAGGAAATCCAAGTTAACTCATTTACATGACATTATTTTTTCCATGAAGCAAAGTTAACACATCTATCAATTGGTACATTTTGGAGTGACTAAGAAGGATCCATGCTTATTCGTTTTCACGTGTTAAATTTGTTTAAATCTTGCTCAAACCTAGGATTTCACCAAGATTGAAATGGGCATGAAAATTCAAAAAAAAATGAAATACCAATGCACATAGTCTTCTTCTGTCATATAGTAAGCATTCAAGATGATAAACAAGGTCTAGACATATTCAAACCAGGCAAATCATGTATCTACTCCCTAACGACCCTAAACTCCGTCTTATGAAGTAAGGCATGAAGAGAAGTGGTTTTGGGTTTCAAACATGCAAATTTCAAAAACCCCCCAAAAGCTTCATTTTAGAGTGACTAAGAAGGATCGAGGCTTACCTTTTCATTTTCATGTTTTAAACTTGTTTAAATCTTGGTCAAACCTAGCTAGTATTTGACCAAGATTCAAATGGGCATGCATAAAATTCAAAAAAAACAGAAAAATGAAAAACCAAAGCACATAGCCTTCTTATGTCATATAGTAAGAATTCAAGTTGATAAACAAGGTCTAGACGTATTCAAACTAGACAAATCATGTATCTACCCCTAACACTCTAAACTCTGTCTTATGAAGTCAATTAAGCATGAAGAGAAGTGGTTTTGGGTTTCAAACATGGAAATTTCAAAAACCTCCCAAAAGCTTCATTTTAGAGTGACTAAGAAGGATCCATGCTTACCTTTCAATTTTCAGATTTTAAACTTGTTTAAATCTTTGTGAAACCTAGGATTTGACCAAGATTCAAATGGGCATAAAAATTCAGGAAAAAACCAAAAGATTGATAAACCAAAGCACATAGCATTCTTATGTCATACAGTAAGCATTCAAGTTGATTAACAAGGTCTAGACATATTCAAACTAGAAAATCATGTATATATCTGTCCCTAACCTTAAACTCTGTCTTATATATGAAGTCAATCATGAAGAGAAGTGGTTTGGGTTTCAAACATGAAAATTTCAAGAACATCCCAAAAGCCGCTTCATTTTAGAGTGACTAAGAAGGATCCATGCTTACCTTTTCGTTTTCATATTATATACTTGTTTAAATCCAGGTCAAACATAGGATTTGACCAAGATTCAAATGGGCATAAAATAAAATAAAATAGAAGAATGAAAAACAAAAGCACATAGTCTTCGTATGTCATATAGTAAGCTTTCAAGTTGATAAACAAGGTTTAGACATGTTCAAACCAGACAAATCATGTATCTACCCCCTAACCATAAACTCGATCGATCTTATGAAGTCTAGCCTGAAGAGAAGTCGTATTGGTTTCAAACATGAAAATTTCAAGAACCTCCCAAAATCTTCAAATGGGCATAATATTCAAAAAAACCAGAAAAATGAAAAACCAAAGCACATAGCCTTCTTATGTCATATAGTAAGAATTCAAGTTGATAAACAAGGTCTAGACATATTCAAACTAGACAAATCATGTATCTACCCCTAACACTCTAAACTCTGTCTTATGAAGTCAAGCATGAAGAGAAGTGGTTTTGGGTTTCAAACATGGAAATATCAAAAACCTCCCAAAAGCTTCATTTTAGAGTGACTAAGAAGGATCCATGCTTACCTTTTAATTTTCAGATTTTAAACTTGTTTAAATCTTTGTGAAACCTAGGATTTGACCAAGATTCAAATGGGCATAAAAATTCAGGAAAAAACCAAAAGAATGATAAACCAAAGCACATAGCATTCTTATGTCATATAGTAAGCATTCAAGTTGATAAATAAGGTCTAGACATATTCAAACTAGAAAATCATGTATATATCTGCCCCTAACCCTAAACTCTGTCTTATATATGAAGCAATCATGAAGAGAAGTGGTTTTGGGTTTCAAACATGAAAATTTCAAGAACATCCCAAAAGTCGCTTCATTTTAGAGTGACTAAGAAGGATCCAGGCTTACCTTTTCGTTTTCATATTTTATACTTGTTTAAATCCAGGTCAAACATAGGATTTGACCAAGATTCAAATGGGCATAAAATAAAAAAATAGAAGAATGAAAAACAAAAGCACATAGTCTTCTTATGTCATATAGTAAGCCTTGCAAGTTGGTAAACAAGGTTTAGACATGTTCAAACCAGACAAATCATGTATCTAGCCCCTAACCATAAACTCGGTCGATCTTATGAAGTCTAGCATGAAGAGAAGTCGTATTGGTTTCAAACATTAAAATTTCAAGAACCACCCAAAATCTTCAAATGGGCATATAACATTCAAAAAACTAGAAAAATGAAAAACCAAAGCACATATATAGCCTTCTTATGTCATATAGTAAGCATTCAAGTTGATAAACAAGCATGTCTAGACATATTCAAACCCGACAAATCATGTATCTACCCCCTAACCCTAAACTCTGCATGTCTTATGAAGTCAACCATGAAGAGAAGTGGTTTTGGGTTTCAAACATTGAGATTTCAAGAACCCCCCAAAAGCTTCATTTTAGAATGACTAGCTAGGAAGGATCCAGGCTTACCTTTTCATTTTCATGTTATAGACTTGTTTAAATCTTGGTCAAACCTAGGATTTGACCAAGATTCAAATGGGCATAAACATTCAAAAAAATCAAAAAATCAAAAACCAAAGCTAGCACATATAGTCTTCTTATGTCATATAGTAAGAATTGAAGTTGATAAACAAGGTCTAGACATATTCAAACTAGACAAATCATGTATCTACCCCCTAAAGCCCTAAACTAGCTTTGTCTTATGAAGTCAAGCATGAAGAGAAGTGTTTTTGGGTTTCAGACATGGAAATTTTGAAAACCTCCCAAAAACTTCATCTTAGAGTGACAAAGAAGGATCCAAGCTTACCTTTTCATTTTCATGTTTTAAGCTTGTTTAAATATTGGTCAAGCCTAGGATTTGACCAAGATTCAAATGGGCTTAAAAATTCAGGAAAAATAAAAAAAAATAAAAACCAAAGCACATAGTCTTCTTACGTCATATATATCTATAGTAAGCATATTCAAGTAGATAAACAAGGTATAGACATATTCAAAACAGACAAATCCTGTATCTACCCCCTAACCCTAAACTCGGTCTTATGATGCCTAGCATGAAGAGAAGTCGTTTTGGGTTTCAAACGTTTAAGCCAAAAGCCCCATTTCATATATTTCAAATTTGGTTCAAATTTGAAAGACATACAAGTTATAGCACACATAGTGCATACATGTTCACACATTCTGCACTAGATGCTAATTAACCCTATAGTTTGAGGCCATTTGGATGAGGTCGAAAAAAATCTTGGATTAGAAATGGGGTTGTTCGAACCCCGTAGTTGGATTTTTTATGAACTTGATCTGTAGTACTGGGCAAAACCCTAGTTTAACGTATTTAATTATAGATTCGTAGGTTGATTTTTCTACCTTTTTATTATTATTACTATGCAGCACATGTGTGTTTGCCCGTCGAGTGAAACTCGGAGGAAGAGGGATCACTCGGAAGGAGAGAAGAAGGGAGAGCATTATGGTGTCTCCCCTTTTTCGGGTGATGATGTTGACTTTTGTGCAGGGTTTGTCAGTGAGCAGGAGGTGCGAGCGAGCGAGCGAGCGAGTCGAGCGAGGCCGAGAATGAGAGAGATTTGTTTTTTTTGTGAGAGGGACAACCGAAGGATCCAGAAGGACCCACAGATTTCCAAAACGCATCCTGATGCGTCTTCTCTTGACAAAGAAGATGGCTTGGAGTTTGCGTACCTACTGCACTTGACTTGTGCTCACTGAAGTGTGGGACCTCACGCATGGGCGCCACACGTAAGTGACAGACCTGTTGGCAATGTTGGTGTAAAAACACGGTTGATTATTATAGTGCATTAGAACAAAGTTTCCTATGGATTCAACGGCAGGAAATCCAAGTTAACTCATTTACATGACATTATTTTTTCCATGAAGCAAAGTTAACACATCTATCAATTGGTACATTTTGGAGTGACTAAGAAGGATCCATGCTTATTCGTTTTCACGTGTTAAATTTGTTTAAATCTTGCTCAAACCTAGGATTTCACCAAGATTGAAATGGGCATGAAAATTCAAAAAAAAATGAAATACCAATGCACATAGTCTTCTTCTGTCATATAGTAAGCATTCAAGATGATAAACAAGGTCTAGACATATTCAAACCAGGCAAATCATGTATCTACTCCCTAACGACCCTAAACTCCGTCTTATGAAGTAAGGCATGAAGAGAAGTGGTTTTGGGTTTCAAACATGCAAATTTCAAAAACCCCCCAAAAGCTTCATTTTAGAGTGACTAAGAAGGATCGAGGCTTACCTTTTCATTTTCATGTTTTAAACTTGTTTAAATCTTGGTCAAACCTAGCTAGTATTTGACCAAGATTCAAATGGGCATGCATAAAATTCAAAAAAAACAGAAAAATGAAAAACCAAAGCACATAGCCTTCTTATGTCATATAGTAAGAATTCAAGTTGATAAACAAGGTCTAGACGTATTCAAACTAGACAAATCATGTATCTACCCCTAACACTCTAAACTCTGTCTTATGAAGTCAATTAAGCATGAAGAGAAGTGGTTTTGGGTTTCAAACATGGAAATTTCAAAAACCTCCCAAAAGCTTCATTTTAGAGTGACTAAGAAGGATCCATGCTTACCTTTCAATTTTCAGATTTTAAACTTGTTTAAATCTTTGTGAAACCTAGGATTTGACCAAGATTCAAATGGGCATAAAAATTCAGGAAAAAACCAAAAGATTGATAAACCAAAGCACATAGCATTCTTATGTCATACAGTAAGCATTCAAGTTGATTAACAAGGTCTAGACATATTCAAACTAGAAAATCATGTATATATCTGTCCCTAACCTTAAACTCTGTCTTATATATGAAGTCAATCATGAAGAGAAGTGGTTTGGGTTTCAAACATGAAAATTTCAAGAACATCCCAAAAGCCGCTTCATTTTAGAGTGACTAAGAAGGATCCATGCTTACCTTTTCGTTTTCATATTATATACTTGTTTAAATCCAGGTCAAACATAGGATTTGACCAAGATTCAAATGGGCATAAAATAAAATAAAATAGAAGAATGAAAAACAAAAGCACATAGTCTTCGTATGTCATATAGTAAGCTTTCAAGTTGATAAACAAGGTTTAGACATGTTCAAACCAGACAAATCATGTATCTACCCCCTAACCATAAACTCGATCGATCTTATGAAGTCTAGCCTGAAGAGAAGTCGTATTGGTTTCAAACATGAAAATTTCAAGAACCTCCCAAAATCTTCAAATGGGCATAATATTCAAAAAAACCAGAAAAATGAAAAACCAAAGCACATAGCCTTCTTATGTCATATAGTAAGAATTCAAGTTGATAAACAAGGTCTAGACATATTCAAACTAGACAAATCATGTATCTACCCCTAACACTCTAAACTCTGTCTTATGAAGTCAAGCATGAAGAGAAGTGGTTTTTGGGTTTCAAACATGGAAATATCAAAAACCTCCCAAAAGCTTCATTTTAGAGTGACTAAGAAGGATCCATGCTTACCTTTTAATTTTCAGATTTTAAACTTGTTTAAATCTTTGTGAAACCTAGGATTTGACCAAGATTCAAATGGGCATAAAAATTCAGGAAAAAACCAAAAGAATGATAAACCAAAGCACATAGCATTCTTATGTCATATAGTAAGCATTCAAGTTGATAAATAAGGTCTAGACATATTCAAACTAGAAAATCATGTATATATCTGCCCCTAACCCTAAACTCTGTCTTATATATGAAGCAATCATGAAGAGAAGTGGTTTTGGGTTTCAAACATGAAAATTTCAAGAACATCCCAAAAGTCGCTTCATTTTAGAGTGACTAAGAAGGATCCAGGCTTACCTTTTCGTTTTCATATTTTATACTTGTTTAAATCCAGGTCAAACATAGGATTTGACCAAGATTCAAATGGGCATAAAATAAAAAAATAGAAGAATGAAAAACAAAAGCACATAGTCTTCTTATGTCATATAGTAAGCCTTGCAAGTTGGTAAACAAGGTTTAGACATGTTCAAACCAGACAAATCATGTATCTAGCCCCTAACCATAAACTCGGTCGATCTTATGAAGTCTAGCATGAAGAGAAGTCGTATTGGTTTCAAACATGAAAATTTCAAGAACCACCCAAAATCTTCAAATGGGCATATAACATTCAAAAAACTAGAAAAATGAAAAACCAAAGCACATATATAGCCTTCTTATGTCATATAGTAAGCATTCAAGTTGATAAACAAGCATGTCTAGACATATTCAAACCCGACAAATCATGTATCTACCCCTAACCCTAAACTCTGCATGTCTTATGAAGTCAACCATGAAGAGAAGTGGTTTTGGGTTTCAAACATTGAGATTTCAAGAACCCCCCAAAAGCTTCATTTTAGAATGACTAGCTAGGAAGGATCCAGGCTTACCTTTTCATTTTCATGTTATAGACTTGTTTAAATCTTGGTCAAACCTAGGATTTGACCAAGATTCAAATGGGCATAAACATTCAAAAAAATCAAAAAATCAAAAACCAAAGCTAGCACATATAGTCTTCTTATGTCATATAGTAAGAATTGAAGTTGATAAACAAGGTCTAGACATATTCAAACTAGACAAATCATGTATCTACCCCCTAAAGCCCTAAACTAGCTTTGTCTTATGAAGTCAAGCATGAAGAGAAGTGTTTTTGGGTTTCAGACATGGAAATTTTGAAAACCTCCCAAAAACTTCATCTTAGAGTGACAAAGAAGGATCCAAGCTTACCTTTTCATTTTCATGTTTTAAGCTTGTTTAAATATTGGTCAAGCCTAGGATTTGACCAAGATTCAAATGGGCATAAAAATTCTGGAAAAATAAAAAAATAAAAACCAAAGCACATAGTCTTCTTACGTCATATATATCTATAGTAAGCATATTCAAGTAGATAAACAAGGTATAGACATATTCAAAACAGACAAATCCTGTATCTACCCCCTAACCCTAAACTCGGTCTTATGATGCCTAGCATGAAGAGAAGTCGTTTTGGGTTTCAAACGTTTAAGCCAAAAGCCCCATTTCATATATTTCAAATTTGGTTCAAATTTGAAAGACATACAAGTTATAGCACACATAGTGCATACATGTTCACACATTCTGCACTAGATGCTAATTAACCCTATAGTTTGAGGCCATTTGGATGAGGTCGAAAAAATCTTGGATTAGAAATGGGGTTGTTCGAACCCCGTAGTTGGATTTTTTATGAACTTGATCTGTAGTACTGGGCAAAACCCTAGTTTAACGTATTTAATTATAGATTCGTAGGTTGATTTTTCTACCTTTTTATTATTATTACTATGCAGCACATGTGTGTTTGCCCGTCGAGTGAAACTCGGAGGAAGAGGGATCACTCGGAAGGAGAGAAGAAGGGAGAGCATTATGGTGTCTCCCCTTTTTCGGGTGATGATGTTGACTTTTGTGCAGGGTTTGTCAGTGAGCAGGAGGTGCGAGCGAGCGAGCGAGCGAGTCGAGCGAGGCCGAGAATGAGAGAGATTTGTTTTTTTTGTGAGAGGGACAACCGAAGGATCCAGAAGGACCCACAGATTTCCAAAACGCATCCTGATGCGTCTTCTCTTGACAAAGAAGATGGCTTGGAGTTTGCGTACCTACTGCACTTGACTTGTGCTCACTGAAGTGTGGGACCTCACGCATGGGCGCCACACGTAAGTGACAGACCTGTTGGCAATGTTGGTGTAAAAACACGGTTGATTATTATAGTGCATTAGAACAAAGTTTCCTATGGATTCAACGGCAGGAAATCCAAGTTAACTCATTTACATGACATTATTTTTTCCATGAAGCAAAGTTAACACATCTATCAATTGGTACATTTTGGAGTGACTAAGAAGGATCCATGCTTATTCGTTTTCACGTGTTAAATTTGTTTAAATCTTGCTCAAACCTAGGATTTCACCAAGATTGAAATGGGCATGAAAATTCAAAAAAAAATGAAATACCAATGCACATAGTCTTCTTCTGTCATATAGTAAGCATTCAAGATGATAAACAAGGTCTAGACATATTCAAACCAGGCAAATCATGTATCTACTCCCTAACGACCCTAAACTCCGTCTTATGAAGTAAGGCATGAAGAGAAGTGGTTTTGGGTTTCAAACATGCAAATTTCAAAAACCCCCCAAAAGCTTCATTTTAGAGTGACTAAGAAGGATCGAGGCTTACCTTTTCATTTTCATGTTTTAAACTTGTTTAAATCTTGGTCAAACCTAGCTAGTATTTGACCAAGATTCAAATGGGCATGCATAAAATTCAAAAAAAACAGAAAAATGAAAAACCAAAGCACATAGCCTTCTTATGTCATATAGTAAGAATTCAAGTTGATAAACAAGGTCTAGACGTATTCAAACTAGACAAATCATGTATCTACCCCTAACACTCTAAACTCTGTCTTATGAAGTCAATTAAGCATGAAGAGAAGTGGTTTTGGGTTTCAAACATGGAAATTTCAAAACCTCCCAAAAGCTTCATTTTAGAGTGACTAAGAAGGATCCATGCTTACCTTTTAATTTTCAGATTTTAAACTTGTTTAAATCTTTGTGAAACCTAGGATTTGACCAAGATTCAAATGGGCATAAAAATTCAGGAAAAAACCAAAAGATTGATAAACCAAAGCACATAGCATTCTTATGTCATACAGTAAGCATTCAAGTTGATTAACAAGGTCTAGACATATTCAAACTAGAAAATCATGTATATATCTGTCCCTAACCTTAAACTCTGTCTTATATATGAAGTCAATCATGAAGAGAAGTGGTTTGGGTTTCAAACATGAAAATTTCAAGAACATCCCAAAAGCCGCTTCATTTTAGAGTGACTAAGAAGGATCCATGCTTACCTTTTCGTTTTCATATTATATACTTGTTTAAATCCAGGTCAAACATAGGATTTGACCAAGATTCAAATGGGCATAAAATAAAATAAAATAGAAGAATGAAAAACAAAAGCACATAGTCTTCGTATGTCATATAGTAAGCTTTCAAGTTGATAAACAAGGTTTAGACATGTTCAAACCAGACAAATCATGTATCTACCCCCTAACCATAAACTCGATCGATCTTATGAAGTCTAGCATGAAGAGAAGTCGTATTGGTTTCAAACATGAAAATTTCAAGAACCTCCCAAAATCTTCAAATGGGCATAATATTCAAAAAAACCAGAAAAATGAAAAACCAAAGCACATAGCCTTCTTATGTCATATAGTAAGAATTCAAGTTGATAAACAAGGTCTAGACATATTCAAACTAGACAAATCATGTATCTACCCCTAACACTCTAAACTCTGTCTTATGAAGTCAAGCATGAAGAGAAGTGGTTTTGGGTTTCAAACATGGAAATTTCAAAAACCTCCCAAAAGCTTCATTTTAGAGTGACTAAGAAGGATCCATGCTTACCTTTTAATTTTCAGATTTTAAACTTGTTTAAATCTTTGTGAAACCTAGGATTTGACCAAGATTCAAATGGGCATAAAAATTCAGGAAAAAACCAAAAGATTGATAAACCAAAGCACATAGCATTCTTATGTCATACAGTAAGCATTCAAGTTGATTAACAAGGTCTAGACATATTCAAACTAGAAAATCATGTATATATCTGTCCCTAACCTTAAACTCTGTCTTATATATGAAGTCAATCATGAAGAGAAGTGGTTTGGGTTTCAAACATGAAAATTTCAAGAACATCCCAAAAGCCGCTTCATTTTAGAGTGACTAAGAAGGATCCATGCTTACCTTTTCGTTTTCATATTATATACTTGTTTAAATCCAGGTCAAACATAGGATTTGACCAAGATTCAAATGGGCATAAAATAAAATAAAATAGAAGAATGAAAAACAAAAGCACATAGTCTTCGTATGTCATATAGTAAGCTTTCAAGTTGATAAACAAGGTTTAGACATGTTCAAACCAGACAAATCATGTATCTACCCCCTAACCATAAACTCGATCGATCTTATGAAGTCTAGCCTGAAGAGAAGTCGTATTGGTTTCAAACATGAAAATTTCAAGAACCTCCCAAAATCTTCAAATGGGCATAATATTCAAAAAAACCAGAAAAATGAAAAACCAAAGCACATAGCCTTCTTATGTCATATAGTAAGAATTCAAGTTGATAAACAAGGTCTAGACATATTCAAACTAGACAAATCATGTATCTACCCCTAACACTCTAAACTCTGTCTTATGAAGTCAAGCATGAAGAGAAGTGGTTTTGGGTTTCAAACATGGAAATATCAAAAACCTCCCAAAAGCTTCATTTTAGAGTGACTAAGAAGGATCCATGCTTACCTTTTAATTTTCAGATTTTAAACTTGTTTAAATCTTTGTGAAACCTAGGATTTGACCAAGATTCAAATGGGCATAAAAATTCAGGAAAAAACCAAAAGATTGATAAACCAAAGCACATAGCATTCTTATGTCATACAGTAAGCATTCAAGTTGATTAACAAGGTCTAGACATATTCAAACTAGAAAATCATGTATATATCTGTCCCTAACCTTAAACTCTGTCTTATATATGAAGTCAATCATGAAGAGAAGTGGTTTGGGTTTCAAACATGAAAATTTCAAGAACATCCCAAAAGCCGCTTCATTTTAGAGTGACTAAGAAGGATCCATGCTTACCTTTTCGTTTTCATATTATATACTTGTTTAAATCCAGGTCAAACATAGGATTTGACCAAGATTCAAATGGGCATAAAATAAAATAAAATAGAAGAATGAAAAACAAAAGCACATAGTCTTCGTATGTCATATAGTAAGCTTTCAAGTTGATAAACAAGGTTTAGACATGTTCAAACCAGACAAATCATGTATCTACCCCCTAACCATAAACTCGATCGATCTTATGAAGTCTAGCCTGAAGAGAAGTCGTATTGGTTTCAAACATGAAAATTTCAAGAACCTCCCAAAATCTTCAAATGGGCATAATATTCAAAAAAACCAGAAAAATGAAAAACCAAAGCACATAGCCTTCTTATGTCATATAGTAAGAATTCAAGTTGATAAACAAGGTCTAGACATATTCAAACTAGACAAATCATGTATCTACCCCTAACACTCTAAACTCTGTCTTATGAAGTCAAGCATGAAGAGAAGTGGTTTTTGGGTTTCAAACATGGAAATATCAAAAACCTCCCAAAAGCTTCATTTTAGAGTGACTAAGAAGGATCCATGCTTACCTTTTAATTTTCAGATTTTAAACTTGTTTAAATCTTTGTGAAACCTAGGATTTGACCAAGATTCAAATGGGCATAAAAATTCAGGAAAAAACCAAAAGAATGATAAACCAAAGCACATAGCATTCTTATGTCATATAGTAAGCATTCAAGTTGATAAATAAGGTCTAGACATATTCAAACTAGAAAATCATGTATATATCTGCCCCTAACCCTAAACTCTGTCTTATATATGAAGCAATCATGAAGAGAAGTGGTTTTGGGTTTCAAACATGAAAATTTCAAGAACATCCCAAAAGTCGCTTCATTTTAGAGTGACTAAGAAGGATCCATGCTTACCTTTTCGTTTTCATATTTTATACTTGTTTAAATCCAGGTCAAACATAGGATTTGACCAAGATTCAAATGGGCATAAAATAAAAAAATAGAAGAATGAAAAACAAAAGCACATAGTCTTCTTATGTCATATAGTAAGCCTTGCAAGTTGGTAAACAAGGTTTAGACATGTTCAAACCAGACAAATCATGTATCTAGCCCCTAACCATAAACTCGGTCGATCTTATGAAGTCTAGCATGAAGAGAAGTCGTATTGGTTTCAAACATTAAAATTTCAAGAACCACCCAAAATCTTCAAATGGGCATATAACATTCAAAAAACTAGAAAAATGAAAAACCAAAGCACATATATAGCCTTCTTATGTCATATAGTAAGCATTCAAGTTGATAAACAAGCATGTCTAGACATATTCAAACCCGACAAATCATGTATCTACCCCCTAACCCTAAACTCTGCATGTCTTATGAAGTCAACCATGAAGAGAAGTGGTTTTTGGGTTTCAAACATTGAGATTTCAAGAACCCCCCAAAAGCTTCATTTTAGAATGACTAGCTAGGAAGGATCCAGGCTTACCTTTTCATTTTCATGTTATAGACTTGTTTAAATCTTGGTCAAACCTAGGATTTGACCAAGATTCAAATGGGCATAAACATTCAAAAAAATCAAAAAATCAAAAACCAAAGCTAGCACATATAGTCTTCTTATGTCATATAGTAAGAATTGAAGTTGATAAACAAGGTCTAGACATATTCAAACTAGACAAATCATGTATCTACCCCCTAAAGCCCTAAACTAGCTTTGTCTTATGAAGTCAAGCATGAAGAGAAGTGTTTTTGGGTTTCAGACATGGAAATTTTGAAAACCTCCCAAAAACTTCATCTTAGAGTGACAAAGAAGGATCCAAGCTTACCTTTTCATTTTCATGTTTTAAGCTTGTTTAAATATTGGTCAAGCCTAGGATTTGACCAAGATTCAAATGGGCATAAAAATTCTGGAAAAATAAATAAAAAAAAACCAAAGCACATAGTCTTCTTACGTCATATATATCTATAGTAAGCATATTCAAGTAGATAAACAAGGTATAGACATATTCAAAACAGACAAATCCTGTATCTACCCCCTAACCCTAAACTCGGTCTTATGATGCCTAGCATGAAGAGAAGTCGTTTTGGGTTTCAAACGTTTAAGCCAAAAGCCCCATTTCATATATTTCAAATTTGGTTCAAATTTGAAAGACATACAAGTTATAGCACACATAGTGCATACATGTTCACACATTCTGCACTAGATGCTAATTAACCCTATAGTTTGAGGCCATTTGGATGAGGTCGAAAAAAATCTTGGATTAGAAATGGGGTTGTTCGAACCCCGTAGTTGGATTTTTTATGAACTTGATCTGTAGTACTGGGCAAAACCCTAGTTTAACGTATTTAATTATAGATTCGTAGGTTGATTTTTCTACCTTTTTATTATTATTACTATGCAGCACATGTGTGTTTGCCCGTCGAGTGAAACTCGGAGGAAGAGGGATCACTCGGAAGGAGAGAAGAAGGGAGAGCATTATGGTGTCTCCCCTTTTTCGGGTGATGATGTTGACTTTTGTGCAGGGTTTGTCAGTGAGCAGGAGGTGCGAGCGAGCGAGTCGAGCGAGGCCGAGAATGAGAGAGATTTGTTTTTTTTGTGAGAGGGACAACCGAAGGATCCAGAAGGACCCACAGATTTCCAAAACGCATCCTGATGCGTCTTCTCTTGACAAAGAAGATGGCTTGGAGTTTGCGTACCTACTGCACTTGACTTGTGCTCACTGAAGTGTGGGACCTCACGCATGGGCGCCACACGTAAGTGACAGACCTGTTGGCAATGTTGGTGTAAAAACACGGTTGATTATTATAGTGCATTAGAACAAAGTTTCCTATGGATTCAACGGCAGGAAATCCAAGTTAACTCATTTACATGACATTATTTTTTCCATGAAGCAAAGTTAACACATCTATCAATTGGTACATTTTGGAGTGACTAAGAAGGATCCATGCTTATTCGTTTTCACGTGTTAAATTTGTTTAAATCTTGCTCAAACCTAGGATTTCACCAAGATTGAAATGGGCATGAAAATTCAAAAAAAAATGAAATACCAATGCACATAGTCTTCTTCTGTCATATAGTAAGCATTCAAGATGATAAACAAGGTCTAGACATATTCAAACCAGGCAAATCATGTATCTACTCCCTAACGACCCTAAACTCCGTCTTATGAAGTAAGGCATGAAGAGAAGTGGTTTTGGGTTTCAAACATGCAAATTTCAAAAACCCCCCAAAAGCTTCATTTTAGAGTGACTAAGAAGGATCGAGGCTTACCTTTTCATTTTCATGTTTTAAACTTGTTTAAATCTTGGTCAAACCTAGCTAGTATTTGACCAAGATTCAAATGGGCATGCATAAAATTCAAAAAAAATCAGAAAAATGAAAAACCAAAGCACATAGCCTTCTTATGTCATATAGTAAGAATTCAAGTTGATAAACAAGGTCTAGACGTATTCAAACTAGACAAATCATGTATCTACCCCTAACACTCTAAACTCTGTCTTATGAAGTCAATTAAGCATGAAGAGAAGTGGTTTTGGGTTTCAAACATGGAAATTTCAAAAACCTCCCAAAAGCTTCATTTTAGAGTGACTAAGAAGGATCCATGCTTACCTTTTAATTTTCAGATTTTAAACTTGTTTAAATCTTTGTGAAACCTAGGATTTGACCAAGATTCAAATGGGCATAAAAATTCAGGAAAAAACCAAAAGATTGATAAACCAAAGCACATAGCATTCTTATGTTATACAGTAAGCATTCAAGTTGATTAACAAGGTCTAGACATATTCAAACTAGAAAATCATGTATATATCTGTCCCTAACCTTAAACTCTGTCTTATATATGAAATCAATCATGAAGAGAAGTGGTTTGGGTTTCAAACATGAAAATTTCAAGAACATCCCAAAAGCCGCTTCATTTTAGAGTGACTAAGAAGGATCCATGCTTACCTTTTCGTTTTCATATTATATACTTGTTTAAATCCAGGTCAAACATAGGATTTGACCAAGATTCAAATGGGCATAAAATAAAATAAAATAGAAGAATGAAAAACAAAAGCACATAGTCTTCGTATGTCATATATATAGTAAGCTTTCAAGTTGATAAACAAGGTTTAGACATGTTCAAACCAGACAAATCATGTATCTACCCCCTAACCATAAACTCGATCGATCTTATGAAGTCTAGCCTGAAGAGAAGTCGTATTGGTTTCAAACATGAAAATTTCAAGAACCTCCCAAAATCTTCAAATGGGCATAATATTCAAAAAAACCAGAAAAATGAAAAACCAAAGCACATAGCCTTCTTATGTCATATAGTAAGAATTCAAGTTGATAAACAAGGTCTAGACATATTCAAACTAGACAAATCATGTATCTACCCCTAACACTCTAAACTCTGTCTTATGAAGTCAAGCATGAAGAGAAGTGGTTTTGGGTTTCAAACATGGAAATTTCAAAAACCTCCCAAAAGCTTCATTTTAGAGTGACTAAGAAGGATCCATGCTTACCTTTTAATTTTCAGATTTTAAACTTGTTTAAATCTTTGTGAAACCTAGGATTTGACCAAGATTCAAATGGGCATAAAAATTCAGGAAAAAACCAAAAGAATGATAAACCAAAGCACATAGCATTCTTATGTCATATAGTAAGCATTCAAGTTGATAAATAAGGTCTAGACATATTCAAACTAGAAAATCATGTATATATCTGCCCCTAACCCTAAACTCTGTCTTATATATGAAGCAATCATGAAGAGAAGTGGTTTTGGGTTTCAAACATGAAAATTTCAAGAACATCCCAAAAGTCGCTTCATTTTAGAGTGACTAAGAAGGATCCAGGCTTACCTTTTCGTTTTCATATTTTATACTTGTTTAAATCTAGGTCAAACATAGGATTTGACCAAGATTCAAATGGGCATAAAATAAAAAAAATAGAAGAATGAAAAACAAAAGCACATAGTCTTCTTATGTCATATAGTAAGCCTTGCAAGTTGGTAAACAAGGTTTAGACATGTTCAAACCAGACAAATCATGTATCTAGCCCCTAACCATAAACTCGGTCGATCTTATGAAGTCTAGCATGAAGAGAAGTCGTATTGGTTTCAAACATTAAAATTTCAAGAACCACCCAAAATCTTCAAATGGGCATATAACATTCAAAAAACTAGAAAAATGAAAAACCAAAGCACATATATAGCCTTCTTATGTCATATAGTAAGCATTCAAGTTGATAAACAAGCATGTCTAGACATATTCAAACCCGACAAATCATGTATCTACCCCTAACCCTAAACTCTGCATGTCTTATGAAGTCAACCATGAAGAGAAGTGGTTTTTGGGTTTCAAACATTGAGATTTCAAGAACCCCCCAAAAGCTTCATTTTAGAATGACTAGCTAGGAAGGATCCAGGCTTACCTTTTCATTTTCATGTTATAGACTTGTTTAAATCTTGGTCAAACCTAGGATTTGACCAAGATTCAAATGGGCATAAACATTCAAAAAAATCAAAAAATCAAAAACCAAAGCTAGCACATATAGTCTTCTTATGTCATATAGTAAGAATTGAAGTTGATAAACAAGGTCTAGACATATTCAAACTAGACAAATCATGTATCTACCCCCTAAAGCCCTAAACTAGCTTTGTCTTATGAAGTCAAGCATGAAGAGAAGTGTTTTTGGGTTTCAGACATGGAAATTTTGAAAACCTCCCAAAAACTTCATCTTAGAGTGACAAAGAAGGATCCAAGCTTACCTTTTCATTTTCATGTTTTAAGCTTGTTTAAATATTGGTCAAGCCTAGGATTTGACCAAGATTCAAATGGGCATAAAAATTCTGGAAAAATAAAAAAAAATAAAAACCAAAGCACATAGTCTTCTTACGTCATATATATCTATAGTAAGCATATTCAAGTAGATAAACAAGGTATAGACATATTCAAAACAGACAAATCCTGTATCTACCCCCTAACCCTAAACTCGGTCTTATGATGCCTAGCATGAAGAGAAGTCGTTTTGGGTTTCAAACGTTTAAGCCAAAAGCCCCATTTCATATATTTCAAATTTGGTTCAAATTTGAAAGACATACAAGTTATAGCACACATAGTGCATACATGTTCACACATTCTGCACTAGATGCTAATTAACCCTATAGTTTGAGGCCATTTGGATGAGGTCGAAAAAATCTTGGATTAGAAATGGGGTTGTTCGAACCCCGTAGTTGGATTTTTTATGAACTTGATCTGTAGTACTGGGCAAAACCCTAGTTTAACGTATTTAATTATAGATTCGTAGGTTGATTTTTCTACCTTTTTATTATTATTACTATGCAGCACATGTGTGTTTGCCCGTCGAGTGAAACTCGGAGGAAGAGGGATCACTCGGAAGGAGAGAAGAAGGGAGAGCATTATGGTGTCTCCCCTTTTTCGGGTGATGATGTTGACTTTTGTGCAGGGTTTGTCAGTGAGCGAGCGAGCGAGCGAGCGAGTCGAGCGAGGCCGAGAATGAGAGAGATTTGTTTTTTTTGTGAGAGGGACAACCGAAGGATCCAGAAGGACCCACAGATTTCCAAAACGCATCCTGATGCGTCTTCTCTTGACAAAGAAGATGGCTTGGAGTTTGCGTACCTACTGCACTTGACTTGTGCTCACTGAAGTGTGGGACCTCACGCATGGGCGCCACACGTAAGTGACAGACCTGTTGGCAATGTTGGTGTAAAAACACGGTTGATTATTATAGTGCATTAGAACAAAGTTTCCTATGGATTCAACGGCAGGAAATCCAAGTTAACTCATTTACATGACATTATTTTTTCCATGAAGCAAAGTTAACACATCTATCAATTGGTACATTTTGGAGTGACTAAGAAGGATCCATGCTTATTCGTTTTCACGTGTTAAATTTGTTTAAATCTTGCTCAAACCTAGGATTTCACCAAGATTGAAATGGGCATGAAAATTCAAAAAAAAATGAAATACCAATGCACATAGTCTTCTTCTGTCATATAGTAAGCATTCAAGATGATAAACAAGGTCTAGACATATTCAAACCAGGCAAATCATGTATCTACTCCCTAACGACCCTAAACTCCGTCTTATGAAGTAAGGCATGAAGAGAAGTGGTTTTGGGTTTCAAACATGCAAATTTCAAAAACCCCCCAAAAGCTTCATTTTAGAGTGACTAAGAAGGATCGAGGCTTACCTTTTCATTTTCATGTTTTAAACTTGTTTAAATCTTGGTCAAACCTAGCTAGTATTTGACCAAGATTCAAATGGGCATGCATAAAATTCAAAAAAAAACAGAAAAATGAAAAACCAAAGCACATAGCCTTCTTATGTCATATAGTAAGAATTCAAGTTGATAAACAAGGTCTAGACGTATTCAAACTAGACAAATCATGTATCTACCCCTAACACTCTAAACTCTGTCTTATGAAGTCAATTAAGCATGAAGAGAAGTGGTTTTGGGTTTCAAACATGGAAATTTCAAAAACCTCCCAAAAGCTTCATTTTAGAGTGACTAAGAAGGATCCATGCTTACCTTTTAATTTTCAGATTTTAAACTTGTTTAAATCTTTGTGAAACCTAGGATTTGACCAAGATTCA
Source organism: Lolium multiflorum (assembly GCA_030979885.1). Lineage (NCBI taxonomy): Eukaryota > Viridiplantae > Streptophyta > Magnoliopsida > Poales > Poaceae > Lolium > Lolium multiflorum. The sequence goes on from CM061753.1 coordinate 260,457,683, forward strand.
AATGGGCATAAAAATTCAGGAAAAAACCAAAAGATTGATAAACCAAAGCACATAGCATTCTTATGTTATACAGTAAGCATTCAAGTTGATTAACAAGGTCTAGACATATTCAAACTAGAAAATCATGTATATATCTGTCCCTAACCTTAAACTCTGTCTTATATATGAAGTCAATCATGAAGAGAAGTGGTTTGGGTTTCAAACATGAAAATTTCAAGAACATCCCAAAAGCCGCTTCATTTTAGAGTGACTAAGAAGGATCCATGCTTACCTTTTCGTTTTCATATTATATACTTGTTTAAATCCAGGTCAAACATAGGATTTGACCAAGATTCAAATGGGCATAAAATAAAATAAAATAGAAGAATGAAAAACAAAAGCACATAGTCTTCGTATGTCATATATATAGTAAGCTTTCAAGTTGATAAACAAGGTTTAGACATGTTCAAACCAGACAAATCATGTATCTACCCCCTAACCATAAACTCGATCGATCTTATGAAGTCTAGCCTGAAGAGAAGTCGTATTGGTTTCAAACATGAAAATTTCAAGAACCTCCCAAAATCTTCAAATGGGCATAATATTCAAAAAAACCAGAAAAATGAAAAACCAAAGCACATAGCCTTCTTATGTCATATAGTAAGAATTCAAGTTGATAAACAAGGTCTAGACATATTCAAACTAGACAAATCATGTATCTACCCCTAACACTCTAAACTCTGTCTTATGAAGTCAAGCATGAAGAGAAGTGGTTTTTGGGTTTCAAACATGGAAATTTCAAAAACCTCCCAAAAGCTTCATTTTAGAGTGACTAAGAAGGATCCATGCTTACCTTTTAATTTTCAGATTTTAAACTTGTTTAAATCTTTGTGAAACCTAGGATTTGACCAAGATTCAAATGGGCATAAAAATTCAGGAAAAAACCAAAAGAATGATAAACCAAAGCACATAGCATTCTTATGTCATATAGTAAGCATTCAAGTTGATAAATAAGGTCTAGACATATTCAAACTAGAAAATCATGTATATATCTGCCCCTAACCCTAAACTCTGTCTTATATATGAAGCAATCATGAAGAGAAGTGGTTTTGGGTTTCAAACATGAAAATTTCAAGAACATCCCAAAAGTCGCTTCATTTTAGAGTGACTAAGAAGGATCCAGGCTTACCTTTTCGTTTTCATATTTTATACTTGTTTAAATCCAGGTCAAACATAGGATTTGACCAAGATTCAAATGGGCATAAAATTAAAAAAATAGAAGAATGAAAAACAAAAGCACATAGTCTTCTTATGTCATATAGTAAGCCTTGCAAGTTGGTAAACAAGGTTTAGACATGTTCAAACCAGACAAATCATGTATCTAGCCCCTAACCATAAACTCGGTCGATCTTATGAAGTCTAGCATGAAGAGAAGTCGTATTGGTTTCAAACATTAAAATTTCAAGAACCACCCAAAATCTTCAAATGGGCATATAACATTCAAAAAACTAGAAAAATGAAAAACCAAAGCACATATATAGCCTTCTTATGTCATATAGTAAGCATTCAAGTTGATAAACAAGCATGTCTAGACATATTCAAACCCGACAAATCATGTATCTACCCCTAACCCTAAACTCTGCATGTCTTATGAAGTCAACCATGAAGAGAAGTGGTTTTGGGTTTCAAACATTGAGATTTCAAGAACCCCCCAAAAGCTTCATTTTAGAATGACTAGCTAGGAAGGATCCAGGCTTACCTTTTCATTTTCATGTTATAGACTTGTTTAAATCTTGGTCAAACCTAGGATTTGACCAAGATTCAAATGGGCATAAACATTCAAAAAAATCAAAAAATCAAAAACCAAAGCTAGCACATATAGTCTTCTTATGTCATATAGTAAGAATTGAAGTTGATAAACAAGGTCTAGACATATTCAAACTAGACAAATCATGTATCTACCCCCTAAAGCCCTAAACTAGCTTTGTCTTATGAAGTCAAGCATGAAGAGAAGTGTTTTTGGGTTTCAGACATGGAAATTTTGAAAACCTCCCAAAAACTTCATCTTAGAGTGACAAAGAAGGATCCAAGCTTACCTTTTCATTTTCATGTTTTAAGCTTGTTTAAATATTGGTCAAGCCTAGGATTTGACCAAGATTCAAATGGGCATAAAAATTCTGGAAAAATAAATAAAAAAAAACCAAAGCACATAGTCTTCTTACGTCATATATATCTATAGTAAGCATATTCAAGTAGATAAACAAGGTATAGACATATTCAAAACAGACAAATCCTGTATCTACCCCCTAACCCTAAACTCGGTCTTATGATGCCTAGCATGAAGAGAAGTCGTTTTGGGTTTCAAACGTTTAAGCCAAAAGCCCCATTTCATATATTTCAAATTTGGTTCAAATTTGAAAGACATACAAGTTATAGCACACATAGTGCATACATGTTCACACATTCTGCACTAGATGCTAATTAACCCTATAGTTTGAGGCCATTTGGATGAGGTCGAAAAAATCTTGGATTAGAAATGGGGTTGTTCGAACCCCGTAGTTGGATTTTTTATGAACTTGATCTGTAGTACTGGGCAAAACCCTAGTTTAACGTATTTAATTATAGATTCGTAGGTTGATTTTTCTACCTTTTTATTATTATTACTATGCAGCACATGTGTGTTTGCCCGTCGAGTGAAACTCGGAGGAAGAGGGATCACTCGGAAGGAGAGAAGAAGGGAGAGCATTATGGTGTCTCCCCTTTTTCGGGTGATGATGTTGACTTTTGTGCAGGGTTTGTCAGTGAGCAGGAGGTGCGAGCGAGCGAGTCGAGCGAGGCCGAGAATGAGAGAGATTTGTTTTTTTTGTGAGAGGGACAACCGAAGGATCCAGAAGGACCCACAGATTTCCAAAACGCATCCTGATGCGTCTTCTCTTGACAAAGAAGATGGCTTGGAGTTTGCGTACCTACTGCACTTGACTTGTGCTCACTGAAGTGTGGGACCTCACGCATGGGCGCCACACGTAAGTGACAGACCTGTTGGCAATGTTGGTGTAAAAACACGGTTGATTATTATAGTGCATTAGAACAAAGTTTCCTATGGATTCAACGGCAGGAAATCCAAGTTAACTCATTTACATGACATTATTTTTTCCATGAAGCAAAGTTAACACATCTATCAATTGGTACATTTTGGAGTGACTAAGAAGGATCCATGCTTATTCGTTTTCACGTGTTAAATTTGTTTAAATCTTGCTCAAACCTAGGATTTCACCAAGATTGAAATGGGCATGAAAATTCAAAAAAAAATGAAATACCAATGCACATAGTCTTCTTCTGTCATATAGTAAGCATTCAAGATGATAAACAAGGTCTAGACATATTCAAACCAGGCAAATCATGTATCTACTCCCTAACGACCCTAAACTCCGTCTTATGAAGTAAGGCATGAAGAGAAGTGGTTTTGGGTTTCAAACATGCAAATTTCAAAAACCCCCCAAAAGCTTCATTTTAGAGTGACTAAGAAGGATCGAGGCTTACCTTTTCATTTTCATGTTTTAAACTTGTTTAAATCTTGGTCAAACCTAGCTAGTATTTGACCAAGATTCAAATGGGCATGCATAAAATTCAAAAAAAATCAGAAAAATGAAAAACCAAAGCACATAGCCTTCTTATGTCATATAGTAAGAATTCAAGTTGATAAACAAGGTCTAGACGTATTCAAACTAGACAAATCATGTATCTACCCCTAACACTCTAAACTCTGTCTTATGAAGTCAATTAAGCATGAAGAGAAGTGGTTTTGGGTTTCAAACATGGAAATTTCAAAAACCTCCCAAAAGCTTCATTTTAGAGTGACTAAGAAGGATCCATGCTTACCTTTTAATTTTCAGATTTTAAACTTGTTTAAATCTTTGTGAAACCTAGGATTTGACCAAGATTCAAATGGGCATAAAAATTCAGGAAAAAACCAAAAGAATGATAAACCAAAGCACATAGCATTCTTATGTCATATAGTAAGCATTCAAGTTGATAAATAAGGTCTAGACATATTCAAACTAGAAAATCATGTATATATCTGCCCCTAACCCTAAACTCTGTCTTATATATGAAGCAATCATGAAGAGAAGTGGTTTTGGGTTTCAAACATGAAAATTTCAAGAACATCCCAAAAGTCGCTTCATTTTAGAGTGACTAAGAAGGATCCAGGCTTACCTTTTCGTTTTCATATTTTATACTTGTTTAAATCCAGGTCAAACATAGGATTTGACCAAGATTCAAATGGGCATAAAATAAAAAAATAGAAGAATGAAAAACAAAAGCACATAGTCTTCTTATGTCATATAGTAAGCCTTGCAAGTTGGTAAACAAGGTTTAGACATGTTCAAACCAGACAAATCATGTATCTAGCCCCTAACCATAAACTCGGTCGATCTTATGAAGTCTAGCATGAAGAGAAGTCGTATTGGTTTCAAACATGAAAATTTCAAGAACCACCCAAAATCTTCAAATGGGCATATAACATTCAAAAAACTAGAAAAATGAAAAACCAAAGCACATATATAGCCTTCTTATGTCATATAGTAAGCATTCAAGTTGATAAACAAGCATGTCTAGACATATTCAAACCCGACAAATCATGTATCTACCCCTAACCCTAAACTCTGCATGTCTTATGAAGTCAACCATGAAGAGAAGTGGTTTTGGGTTTCAAACATTGAGATTTCAAGAACCCCCCAAAAGCTTCATTTTAGAATGACTAGCTAGGAAGGATCCATGCTTACCTTTTCACTTTCATGTTTTAAACTTGTTTAAATCTTGGTCAAACCTAGGATTTGACCAAGATTCAAATGGGCATATATAAACATTCAGAAAAAACAAAAACCAAAAACCAAAGCACATATATATATAGCCTTCTTATGTCATATATATATATATAGTAAGCATTCAAGTTGATGAACAAGGTCTAGACATATTCAAAACAGAAAAGGCATGTATCTACCCCTAACCCTTAACTTTGTCTTATGAAGTCAAGCATGAAGAGAAGTGGTTTCGGGTTTCAAACATGGAAATTTCTAAAACTTCCCAAAAGCTTAATTTTAGAGTGACTAGGAAGGATCCAGGCTTACCTTTTCATTTTCATGTTTTAAGTTTGTTTAAATCCTAGTCAAACCTAGGATTTGACCAAGATTCAAATGAGCATAAAAATTCAGAAAAAATCAAAAAAAATGAAAACCCAAAGCACATAGCCTTCTTACGTCATATATATAGTAATTAACAATCAGGTTGATAAACAAGGTATAGACATATTCAAAACATACAAATCATGTACTCCGTATCTACCCCCAACCCTAAACTATGTTTTTGGGGGATTTCTTTGACGAAGTTATAACACCCCCACATTTCACATTGGAATTACTTTCAGTAAATCAGCATAAAGTCGTTTAAATGTGCGAAACTATCTTGAAAGTACTAAAACCGTAAAAGTTGGGAATTGGCACTAAAATATGGCGTAATTTATCTAAAAAATGTAGAGTTGCCAGTTTGACCCGTATCTTATATGTACACCATTCACAAAATAAACATATTTTGTCATCTAGAAAATGAAAAAAAAAATTTATACCGAAAAGTTGAAAAGTCTAGTCATTAACATTGTTGGGAATGGCAAGATGCACCACCATGCCCAATTTGGGCACATTGTAACAAACTGTGCCACAAATATGGCCATAACTATATCATTTGGCTTGCAAACCATGAATCTTCATACACGATAGTCCGCTTTGTGAAGACATTTTGTTTTTCACTACCCTATCACATGTTTCTTATTTTCCCTGTCAACTAACACATACAAGCACACTCCATGTAGAAGGGTTTCATTTTTCAGGTTTTCTTCAGTTTCATTTATTTATTTCAAAACCAGGTCAAAATGTTTTACATGATTATCCTGCAAAGGGGTTGAATATTTCAGTACTATCGCTGGTTTCTATATATAGTAAGTAATATGTATATAAAAATTATTTATGGGGACTTGTAGGACCAAGTTATAACATATCTACAATTCAAATTTGAATTACTTTGAATAAATCAGCATAAAGTCATTTAAATGTGCGAAACTAGCTAGAAAGCACTAAAAACCGTAAATTTGGGATTTGTCATTAAAATATGGCGTAATTTATTTAAAAAATGTAGATGCGCCATTTTGACCCATATCTTTTCTACCCCATGCACAAAAAAACATATTTTATCATCTAGAAAATGAAAAACGATTTTTTATACCGAAAACTTGAAAAGTCTAGTCATCAACATTGTTAGAAATGGCAAGATGCACCACCATGCCCAATTAGGGAACACTATAACAAACAATGTTGTCCAGGGATAATCAAACTTGGTAATATGAACTATGAGATTGAACAAAACGTTATATTTGGTTTACCCTTTGAACCTCCTAACTTACCACAACATTGACTTCTTATTTTTATTTACAAATAGGAGGCGACGTTCCCGTCGACAGCGAGGCGCCTGTGGTGACTTCGTCAATTTCAAGATTCAATCCGCCGGCTCAGTCTTCCGGAGGTGCTCATAGGGGTAGGGTGTGCGTGTGTGTGTTCATAGGGATGAGTGTATACGCGTGTATGTGAGCATCTGCGTTTGTACTGTGCAATAATATATGTTTTTTATTATCTCAAATCAATTAGCATTTGATTTTAAAAAACTACCATAATAATTCATGAGAAAGCGTTGAACAAGTTTCAGAATGTAATTTTAGACTTGATAGTTGATATGACCAATAATAGACTTAAATTAAATTGGATTTCAAAGTTCAGATTTTATAAGCGAATATAGTTTCATGTTGCAGATTATGTATTAGCTTGAGGGGCACCCCTAGAATAAAGTAGGTCGGTCACTTACGTGTGGTCCCATGCGTGTAGGTCCCACACATCAGTGAGCACAAGTCACGTGCGGTAGGTAGGCAAACTCCCAGCAATCTTCTTTGTCAAGTAAAGACTCGTCGTCAAGACTCTCTCTCTCTCTCTCTCTCTCTCCCTTTTGTCGCTGAAAAAAATGAATATTAGACGGGCGCGTAGCCTGCACTGCAGGTCTACATAACTGAAACCCTGTGTGCCAGTCAACATCACTCACCGAAAAAAGTGAAGCATTTCTTTTCACCATAAATAACAGCGGCCCCGTGAGGCACTGCTCTCCCTTTCTCTTAATTTCTCCTTCCGTGTGATCCCTCTTCCACCTTTTATCCTTTGCACGATCGAAACTCCACTTATTGTTGTCATTGTTGCACAAAACACTCACTTAACCTGTTCTTTTGCACATATCACCAACTCATGTATTTGTTGCACAAAGGTCTAAATCTGTCGCTAAGCTACTTTACTCTAAATCTGATGACCGGGACCTAGAAGGTAGTGATATCCCTTGTGTAGTGTGTTTTTTAGAACTCTAAAAGAATATGAAAATATTTTAGCAATTGAAATAATATAAATTAACTAATATGGGATCGATAGTCATGAAATATATTTTCTACTATCCGGCCAATATCAAGTGTCATGAAATATATTCATTGTAAACTTAGTGATAATCACTCGAGTTTGATATGAATGGCCTAGCTAGCTATGGGCATCTCCCACTATATATGTTGTCCACACGACCAAGCAACAAGCATCCATGAGGAAAGTTTCTTATGGGTGACTTTCATCTCTGCCGCAAAACACGCGCCGAAATTGTTGGCGCGTCCCATTTTCAAGCTACCCCAAAACCTGCGGTTTGCCCGTCGGCCTATAAACATCGGTCCACAGAGGATATTTCCCTGTAGAGCACAATTCGAACACCACATCTTTCTCATGCTTCTACCAGGCACACTCCCACGACGACGGCCGTGCCCCACCGCCCCTCCTCACCATCACTGCCTTCTCACCGGCCACCGTAGTGACCGACCACGTTTTACCGGCTCCCTTGCTGCCTAGCAAGCCGGATTAGCTTCCTCGACGCCGACGTTCACCGCGCCATATCTCCTCCGGATCTGCTTCCCCGACTCTGTAGTCCACCTCACCGGAGATCGAGATGGGCAAAAAACGCGGCCCCAAAGTCGACCACCCCCAACCAAAGAGTAAATCCGCCCGGGCCTCAGACGAAGGTTGATGAATACTTTACATGTCCGCTTTTGTTATATGCATTTGATTTCTTACACTAGTTTTCGTTGCTTTCTTGCAATGCATTCTTGCTGATATTAGATCAGTGTAGATAGTTGTTTGCCGCGTAGCTATATGAGATCTTAACCTTACATCTGCTGATCGAGAGGAAGATCGAGGTTATGTCCGCTTTCGTTATGCATTTCTTTTCCGAGAATCACTTCTGTGTGATATGTTTTGGGGGTTTGAAGTATGCATTTTACAAAGGTTATGATAGCAGTCAAGCTAGCAGAGCAATTTGTTGATAGTATTAAACTGCCTGTATTTTTTTTATCTCGGAACTCTGCTGATCGTAACCTTACATCTGCTGATGGAGAGGCAGAGCTTATGTCCGCTTTCGTTACGCATTTCTTTTCCAAATATCACTTCTGTGCGGTACTTTTTTGGGGTTTGAACGTCCCAAATTAGTTGTCCCAAATTTTTTTAAATATGAATGTATCTAGACATGTTTTAGTGTCTTGATGCATCCATATTTTAACAAACTTGAGACAACTAATTTAGGACGGAGGATAGTACATTACTACCTCCACCCCAAACCTGAAGGCTTATTTATAAAAGTCAAACCAAGTAAAGTTTGACCAAACTTTCAGAACAATCTATCAAGAAATATAATATTTTGTAGATACCGTACGAAAATATATTCGTTATCTATTTAATGATATTAAATTTGTATTTTGCATGTTAATGATTTTTGATAAAAACTTCGGGATGGTGGTAGTACGTATTACAAAGGTTATGATAGCAGTCAAGCTAGGAGAGCAATTTATTGATAGTATTAAACTGCCTGTATTTTTTTCTATTTGCAACTCTGTGTGCGCCATGTGGAATTGCATGCTCTAGCCAGTTCATCCAATGAGGTTTTATCACTTAACACCAGAAGTTCAGGATTTTTTTTATCACAGAACCACAACCCTAGAAATTTGTATCACAAAACACTAACATTTGGGGTAATTGTTTCGCAGAATACACGATCTCTGTTTGATAGCCCATTAGTGACCTCCGGCCACCGTCAGTTTAAGAGTGACCGCAGGAGAAAGACAATTAGACTTTATTTTGTGGTATTTGCTGTTAAACGCAAATACAAAGCTGTTTGTCAACACTAGTTGTTAAATCTTAAGTCCAGACAGTTCAAAATAAAATCTTATGTCCAGGGTAGTTGTATTGGTAAACATTATCAAAACCTTATGCTGGTACAGAATATATTACCCAAATCTCATGTTCTTGTGTGGTTATAATTTCTTGTGGATATTTGTCATATGGTAATTCATTTGTGTGTAGCATATGTAACAAGTGTGACTCATATTCTCATTTCCACAGAGTGTCTACAAAATTTCACACCAAAATTCATTTGTTTGTAGCAAACATGCTCACGTACTGTAAATTGGTGTCACGCTGTAGGGTCATGCTCTTGTCAAGCCGACTAATGACAAATAATGTGTTATGTGAAATAATTTCCCCAAATGTTGGTGTTTTGTGATTAAAAATCCCCAACTTGTGGTGCTAAGTGATAAAACCACTCATTCAATAGACCGAGCCTTAGGCATGTATCATTAGATATTTTTTTAGGAAGGCTGCAAATATTTATTTTGAATACTGCGTTGCTACTTGCTAGGATTTGAACTCAGGACCTTGTAGGTCTGATACCATTTCGAATTGCATGCTCTAGCAAGTTCATCCAATAGATCGATCTGTTGGAATTTGGAAGACCCTAGGCAATTATATTAAGCACACGCCATTCCATATGGTTAACCATTGGCATGAAAATGACACTTATATGTGTTTGAGTCTATATGTGGATTGCTTAGCCCTTTCCATCAGTTCGGACTTTTGGTTGCGTTGGCTACTGCATGAAGCTTGACATCATACTTATCCTAAAAATTGTTGCTGCTGCCCTTTGTTGCCCAACATAAATTATTTTTGAGCCATAATTTGTTTGCCCTTTCCATCAGTCCGGACTTCCGGTTGCGTTGGCTAGTGCATGAAGCTTGACAATATGAACATCAATTATTTTTGAGCCATAGTTTGTTTGTCATTACACCTTTTGAGCAGTCTCACTGCTACTATTAATTTGTTCTTATATGCACAGTTCCATGATAAATCTCATCTGCATTTCTCGCCAATGCATGTTAGGTCTTCCACTCGAGAATGAGTACGAAGAGCAACGGAGGCAAACTATTCTGCATAATAGCCGAGTTGCAGCCTCGTTGGGCCTAACACTACATCCTTCTACAAGGTCTAGTGCAAAAACGCCACCCACCTCCCTCACAAAGGATACGGAACATTCCTCTGATTCAGAATTTGATCCTGCTGATTGTGATGGCGAGCTGACTCAGGAAGATGCCCTGGTCGACTATCGTCTGCAACACAACAAGGTGAGTTTTCTCTGTCCTGTCATCGAATTATTTGTCCCAACTTCCATTTGTTGTATCCCAGTCCTACCAAATATGTTACCCATGCCATGTTCAATCTCATTACTACAATTTTTCCTGCTTAGTTAACGCCTCATATATGTTTTGGCATATGTTGCCTGACTGTTTTTCCATTCCATCTGCATATCATCATCATATAATATTGTACATTGAAATATCATTTATGTGTGACAGGCATCTGCAGATTCGGGAAAGAACTTTTCAAGAACGAATAGGAGGAAGAACACTCAACAGGAACCTCAGGCTGATACCGGAGGATGGGTGACAGTGCGTAATAAAAAAAGAGTTAAGCCTGATGCTCGTGCTGCTCCTCCTATTACAAGGTCTAACAAGAGACTGACACGAGGTGGCGAACAGGCCAAGAATGATAACAGTAAAAGGTCTCGTAAAAACCACAAACCATCGAATCAGACAGAAGTAGCCCCAGCATGTACCAGCCCACACATTCCACAACCACCAGTTGCCAATACTGATTCTCAGCAACAATTGCCAACAGAACCAGTTTCCACAGCAAATTCTAGCCAAGAATTGGCACCATCAGGAGTGGTGGTAGGTAATAATGGCCAAGGACACATGATGCTAGTCCCAGATGATACAGCCTCAAATGTCCAAACAGTGCTGCCACAACACCAGCAAACTGGTGATGATCTCCCTCCGACCCTTAGTCCTGCGAAAGACAACTCCTCTCCCGATGATGAGACCCACGCCAAAAAAGGTAATACTTTTTTCAAGACTTGTAGTTTAATGCTCCCTTATGTATCTATATACCATGATAGCTTGATGTAATGCTTAACTTGGTAGGTTCGCCACGATCAATAAAAACGAGGGGGCCAACGGTAGGAAAAAAACTTGCAGCTAAGATTTCCGGAATGGGTTCAAGATTTCGCATCACATCTATTGTAGGTGGCAGAAGGCCACTTCATCCGCATGAATCTTCATATCTTGTATCACAGGTTGGCCATTTTATCAGGAATGAACTTCCTACCTTCCCATTGTGGAAGCAGCACGTTGACACCCCTTCACAGTTCGAGAGTTTAGTGCATAATTTACACGTAAGTCATGCTTCTCCTGGTAATGATAAATTATTCCACATTGATCTGTCCCATTTCTTGTAGCTTACTGTTGTTTCTATGCTATATAACTCACCAATCATTCCACCGTTGTGAGCAGTTAAGGTTTGAATTCGATGAGGATAATGAGGATGTAAAGTTTGTCATCGCTTCCATATTCAAAGAATTGTTGCGCCAGCACCGCTATAAGCTTAAGGCGACATACTTCACTGGCCAGATTACTGCCAATGTTCGAACAAAGTCTCCTGCACCCTGTATGACTGACGAGCAGTGGGGAGATCTTGTCAAGCATTGGTCTGATCCAAAGAATGTGGTATGGCTTATGAGGACCGTGAAACCAGATTAAATTCCGAATACTTATTTTGCGCCAGTGTCTCACTAGTCTCCTTTTGCAGACGTTGTCTAAAAGGAACCAGGCTAACCGCTTGAAACAACGTTTACCAAGCCGTACAGGATCTCGTCACTTGGTTGGGCATCTCTGGCAAAAAGTAATGCCCCGCTGGTCTGTACTGCTACATATGTTACTCGTAAATTGTGTAGAACTCCGTGTGCATGTTATATTTCCATCCTCCATTTCAACCACGTTATTTGATCTCCATATGATTGTACAAAAATGCAGAAAGTAGATCATGCAAACAACATGCAACCAGACAAAGAGATGACTCTGGCAGAGCAGTTCGAGGCATGCCAGAAGAACAAACATAATGTGATAGGAGAACTTGCAGAAAGTGTTATTGTAAGTCTTCTTTATGATTTAAATTTTTTAACTACACACTTGCCAATTTGTAGGAGCAATATGTCAATATGATCTTGTAGGCGTTTTTGTGAAAATGCATTTGATGTGTAATCAGGCATACCAACTTGTAGGATTAGAAGTAGTTCATACACATTAAATCTACCGTCTGCATGTTTCTCTGTAATAACTTTTATTTTTACACGACTCAAAACTTTTCAGGCAAATATGAAATTGGAGATGGCAAAACCCGGGAAAGATGGTATGGAAAAAACTCTAGAAGAATGTATGGAGACATTTACCATGGTACTTAAAAATAAAGATATCACCAAAAACACTTTCCTGCGAAATGCTGGGTTTTTGCAGTCCAAGTCCAAGTCCAAGTCCAAGTCTTTCTCTGCACAAGTTCTGGAGGAACAAATCCAAATAGAACGAGCTGCAGCAGATGTGTTAAGAAACCAAGTTGACATGTTGAGATCGAGATCAGAAGCATGTGATGCCCTACTGCAGGAGGCCAATCAAGTTTGTTATAATCTCTCAAAAGACTAATAAAATGCCATAGATAATTGGAGATGAAAACACTGACATTGACATGTGAGTACCTTGGTATTGTGAAATGTTTACTGAGACTGAGGCACTGTTCCTATTTTGTTGGTGGATGCATTTATCTACGGCTGGGATCAACTTGGTAGTTGTTCCTGTGGATGTTTTAGAAATTGGTTGCCTAGCCTTTTCAATCCGTTCGAACTTAAATGGTATTAGAGCCAAGGTCTCGAGTTTGAATTGTTGACGGTGTGGTTCAATTCATCCTTAAATTGTTGGTGCCCCATTGGCCCTTGTAAAGCTTCATGTGCCTACCTCCGAATCCAGTGTTGAATTTCTCTTGTCACACACGAGGATGGCTGTTAATGTGTATATAAGTGGGTTGCATAGCCCCTTTTATATAAGGTTGCAAGTTTCCTTTTTGTGTTGTGCCTTTGGGATTCAGCCTGCACTTCTGACTTTTGGTTGCGTTGGCTACTGCATAAGTTTAATATAGTTCCATGTGGTTTTTGTTGAGTTCTATAATAAGTGGATTGCCTAGCCCTTTCCATCATTTCGGACCTGTGGTGTGCTATTCTGTTTTCCACGTATTAGACCTCCTCTTCTTAACAAGACTCCATGAGTAGGAGGCACTATGATTTTTTTTTGCGCATGAAATTACTCAATTAGATAGCTTAATCCCATTTGTTGACTCTCTGTTGATCAGCCACTTGAGGGTAAAACTGAGTATATTGCACTAGCCAGTATTTTTTTTTATGAGGTAATGCACTAGCCAGTATTAGTACTCGAGGGGAAAACTGAGTGCAGATATTTTTCCAGTGTAAGGCTAACTGAGTACACGTAACGGTGCAGACGTGCAGTACCACGGACGCGTGTCGCGGTGCACAGCGGTTAGGCGGTGCGCGTGTTGAGACCAAACGTCTAGCTTTTTTGAGAAACTGCCGAGACCAACCGTCACGTTGCCAGAGCCCCCTCTCTCCCTCCCTCTGCACACAGTCTCATTCTCACTCACGCACGCAACCACGCCTCTCACGTCCCATCAACTTCTCCAAATCGAAGGAAAAAACACCAACCGCCCACGCGCGCTCCCTGCCGGCGATGGACAAGAAGAATGCGCCGGCGGCCGTCGCCTCCGTGAACTGGGCCTCTCTCTCGGCTGATGGACCACTTCACAAGATCGGCGAATGCTTACTGGCGAACGAGCAGTACGCTGACACCTACTCTGCTATGAGGCAAGTCTGTAGAAATTGGCGCTCAGGTTTACCTGAGCCCGACGTGCACCTGCACGAATGGATCATGCTAGACCACGGCCTTCCACGCGCTGCTGATTTCACCTTCCTCCACCTCCGCACATCCCGCTACGTCACCATCGATCTAACGGAAGTTCATGCAAGGTTCAAATTCCTCCATATCTATAGAGTTAATCTATTTTTATTTTCAATCGTAAACATCTTAGTGCTGAATGTTATCTTCATCAATATATTTTAGATACTACTTTGTCGGCTTTTGCCGTGGCGTCATCGTGCTTGCCCAGAAGAACCAGCCGCACAAGATACGGCTTCTGAACCCACTCACAAAGACATTGAATACTATGTTTGAGGCGCATATGCCAAACGTTATTCTGAAGTCAGTCGCTGTGATGAAGTCCCCGACTATGGTCTTCGTTTCCAAAGATTACCCGGCGGAAATTGCTTGGGTCGATGAGAGCACTCCAACTAAGGGTATAGATGAAGATTGGGGAGAAGGAAGATTTTCGATCGAGCACCATTGTCTGCGTTGCATTACCCCGTTCAATGGTGAATTGTATGCAATAGCTGTGAACAATTTTGAGTTCGGAAAATTAGTGTGCACCAACAATGTCCAGTTGGAGCAGCGTGCGAGCACTGTCAAAATGGATACACTATTTTCATTTCCAGAACTTGGAAATAACAAGTTCTACCTTGTGAAGTCGGATGGTGCTCTGCTGCTTGTGTTGTTGGACAACAAGCATTTGGAGGAAGGTCAACCATTGGTGTACCGTGTGGACACTGAGAGCCGCTCTCTCCATGCCGTCAATAACATTGGCAGTCGTGCCTTCTTCGTCCATTATATCCGGTGTATCTCCGTCGACACCAGAGTGCACCCGACACTTCGACCTGGCTGCATCTACTACACAGATTTTGGTTATATCAGAGAGTACTTTGATGATATAAAGGCCTGGGATGAGTGGCCAATACATGTGAATAGATTAGGAAACTACGGTATGAGAAATGAACAAAGGCCATACCGTTTGGAGGATGTATTGGCTGCACACTGCAGACGAAAGGAGTTCAATGAAAATTTCCTTCAATGGAGTGACGAAGAAATATATGCTGAATGAAGAACATATTCGTTCATCCTGGGGTATCCTAATCTTCATGTTGGCCATACATTGTGTCTTGTATTATTTTCAGATTAGTTTGTCGTGAACATTAACATTGTTATTGGCTGCTTTTGGCTCTTGTATGCAGTTTATGTAGTATTATATTAGTTTTCTGGATTTATTATGCTGCTGTGAATTTATCCTATACTAGCTTCTAGATTTGACTGATTTTGTTTGTAATGATGATGGCTTGATGTGGCTGCTGGCCTTAACTGCCGAAGCAGAGCAATTAGTACTTAACCAGGTGTACCGTCTTTATATTAGTATTATATTATATTACTTGACCATAGCCATATTCAAAATCAAATCTCAGTCGGGCGGCAAAATCTCCCGCCAATCTAGAAATATTTCAGGCGTGTTTTTGAATGGGATAAGAAGATAGAACACGATGATAGTAACCGATATTCAAGGTGATGATGATTTGATTTTGCACTCGGCCTTGAACAGAGGTACTAGTACGGTCTCACAATTTTTTATCATTATACTTGGACCTTAGCCAAATTCAAAATCTCATAGCGGCAAAACTTCCCGCCCACAAAATACAAAAAATTCACACGCTTTCAAATTCCCATTCTACCCTTGTGGAGATGACAGAAAGTCGGTTGGTGGGGGGGTCTGCCCGTCATTTTTTGGATCACCACCTCCCTAGCCCGGAAACCCTCCCAAAAAAATTCATTTCCCTCAGACCACCCACCGGAACTTCCCAAGTCCCTCTCTCTACCACCTCCACGACCACCGCACCGGAACATCCCCGCCGGACTTCCCTGGCCTACCCGAGCCCTCGCGATCCTCGTCATCCGGCTGCCTGCCGGAGCCGCTTCATCGACGCCGTCATCAACCGGACCGGATCATCCCCGCCGAACCTCGAAACCATATGCTCATCCAGCAGCCTACCGCAGTCGCTTCAGCTGCGGCATCGTCCACCGCATCGGATCTTGCTCACCGACACCGATGTGCATGAACCGAATCTGCTTCACCGGCGCCGTCCATGATCTAAACTCTTCTACTGTCGCTTTTCTATTGCTTGCCTGCAAGTTCTTGTTTAATCTTGGGGGAACCTGTTTGTGCTAACGACGCGCCGTTACGTCTTTGCAGATTAGATGAGTAACCATGAAGTGTAATGGCCGTCTCTCCAACCCCAAGTAGCACATGTAGCGTACTTCATCACCGGATCTATCAACCCCAGGAAGATCTGCTGTGACTCCCACAGAGTGCTTCTCCTAATGTAAGTCCCTTGTTTTAGCGCCATGTTCTGGGTTCAGATGCTTGTTTGTCTGAAGCTCTTTTAGTTCATTCCTAGCTATGACCGTAACACGTTGCTATTTTCTACTTCATTGCTAACTTTAAGCGATTGAACATTTTGGTTTGCATTCCCTGCTCTGTAGATGTAGCCATCATAACTTCTATCTTGCTCAGTCGTTGTTACAAAAATTATACTGTAGGTATTATAGTAACATCCTGCTATTATTTAGTTCATGGCCAATTTTAAGTAATTGCACATGTTGGTTCGCATTCCCTGCTCTATAGCTTTTGGCATCGTAACTTCTATATTTGGTTTACATTCCCTGCTCTGTAGATCTAGCCATCATAACTTTATCTTGCTCAGTCGTTGTTACAAAAATTATGGCCTGCTACTATGTTGTTTGTGCCAATTTTTTACTCCATGAACATGTTGGCTTGCATTCCCTGTACTACAGGTGATGCCATTGTTTTGTATCTAGTTCATTGTAAGCTAACAAAGTAAGGACTTAGTTTGGCATGCTATCACTCTGCTATCTAGCCTGTAGTACAAATAAACTTGTCATACTACTAGATAATAATTTTGCGTGCCATCTTGTTCTTCAAAAGCTGCATTATTGACTTGTTTCTCTGACTTGGCATGACGCTCACATATGGAAAGCTGAACATATTGGTTTGCATTCCCTCTTATACAAGTTCACAGGTGATCCCACTATATTCTGTATCTGGTCCATCCTAAGCTCCAGCATTAACTATCCTCCATGTGTTGCTCATTACAAGTTTATATCCCGAAACATCTTGATTTGCATCCCCTTCACTATAAGTTCAGGAGTATTATTTAGTTCACGGCCAAAATGAAGTAATTGCACTTGGCACATGTTGGTTCACATTCCCTCCTCTTTAGCTTTTGCCATCGTAACTTCTATTTTTGGTTTACATTCCCTGCTCTGTAGATGTAGCCATCATAACTTCATCTTGCTCAGTCGTTGTTACAAAATTTATAGCCTGCTACTATGTTGTTCATGCCAATTTTGTACTCCCTGAACATGTTGGTTTGCATGGGACTCGACAGTAGTAAGTCTGTTGTTTCATTCTAACATGCTCTGTTATATTGGCTGTTGGTATGCGGCATGCACTCTTTGTTTGCTTATTGTGCACATTACAATGATCTTGTTATAACGACGAAATGATGAGTTCCAAATTCTTTGCCAAACAATATTGTAGTGTCTTTGCCTTTCCATTGTTGTTGTCTTAACTTGTAATGTCTTTGTTTCAGATATAGGTGCTGCATGGACAACTTAAAAGATTGCCGGATCGCTTCATTGTATTGCTAGGTTTAATTACCATTCAATTTCTCTGGGTTCTGTAATATTTTTTTCAATGCCTTGCAGCTGATGTAATATTTAGTTAGTTTTTATAGTTCTTTCGCGCATTTTTTCTTTGGTGCTTGTGGTAAGTGAGGCTATCCGACAGAAATCAATGCTGCGTAAATATTCTCAGTATCTAAATCACGAATTCCCATCCCTTAAACGGCCCAATTAAGCGAAATCACATATGTGCCTGCCCGCAAAATCCTAAAGCGCATATTATGCCGGCATATAAACAGCAACTAAACGGGCTGGCCCACTTACTTCTTGGGCCAGCCCATTTGATTTACGGTGGACCCCACACACTAATTGGGCTGGCCCACTTGCTTTAAGGTGGACCCCACCAACTACTGGGCCGGCCCACTAATTAGTTGGGCCAGCCCATTTGCTTTTTTGGTGGACCCCACATAATAAATGGGCCGGCCCTTTAAGAGGAAAGTGGGACCCACCTGTGTTTTTGGCCCGGCCCACTATCTTGTTGGGCCGGCCCACTTGCTATATGGTGGACCCCACATACTAGTTGGGCCGGCCCTTTAACAGGAAAGTGGGACCCACATGTGTTTTTGGCCCGGCCCACTATCTTGTTGGGCCGGCCCACTTGCTATATGGTGGTCCCACATACTAAATGGGCCGGCCCTTTAAGAGGAAAGTGGGACCCACCTGTGTTTTGGCCCGGCCCACTATCTTGCTGGGCCGGCCCTGCTATATGGTGGACCCCACATACTAATTGGGCGGCCCTTTAACAGGAAAGTGGGACCCACTGTGTTTTTGGCCCTATCTTGTTGGGCCAGCCCACTTGCTATATGGTGGACCCCACATACTAAATGGGCTGGCCCTTTAACAGGAAAGTGGGACCCTGTGTTTTTGGCCGGCCCACTATTTTGTTGGGCCGGCCCACTTGCTGTATGGTGGACCCCACAAACGAAATGGGCCGACCCTTTAACTGGAAAGTGGGACCCACTGTGTTTTTGGCCCGGCCCACTAGCTTGTTGGGCCGGCCCACTTGCTATACGGTGGACCCCACATACTAAATGGGCGGCCCTTTAACAGGAAAGTGGGACCCACTGTGTTTTTGGCCCGGTCCACTTGCTTCTTGGGCCGGCCCAGTTGCTGTAAGGTGGACCCCACATGTTAAATGGGCCGGCCCATTTAAGTTTTGACCAGTCAACCTTAGAGGTTAGGCCCGGCCCACGTAACTAATGGACCAGCCCAGCTATATAGTTGACCGGTCAAACTATGTCATCTGGCCCGGCCCGCTTAAGACGTGGCAGGCCTCGTGTGGGCCTACCATCTACCACGGGGTTTCAGCCGGTTAACGCCGTTAACTGGCAGTTAACGGCGTCTGCCACGTGTCAGTTTGCATGACGTCAGCAGTCAACGGGCTCCCGAAAACACTTCCGCAACGGTCCGATTTTCCGTGGCGGAAGGGCGCCCAAGCGCGACGGACCGAAAAAATCGTCGTTGGACTTTGCCTGACGCAGTTTCCACAACAGAACCCATATCGTCGGGTTAGGCCCATAGGCGACGAAAAATACCCCTTAGCGGACGATTTTGAGACGTTGTCTATCAGAACTTTTCTTGTAGTGCTATTCCTCCTGCATGGTGTAATGGTGACAGTGTGTGCATCGTGTAGTTCTTGTCGTAGATTATGATCATAATCTCTTGTAGGTTATGGAGTTGATTATCGCTATGATAGTATTGATGTGATTTATGCCTCCTTCATAGTGTGATGGTGACAGTGTGCATGCTATGTTAGTACTTGGTCTATTTTGCAAAGATCTATTATACTCTAAGGTTACTTAAACATGAATATCGAATGTTGTGGCGCTTGTTAACTCCGGCTTGAGGGAGCTCTTGTAGCCCTACACAATTAGTGGTGTTCATCATCCAACAAGAGTATATGTAGCACAAAGGAAAGAGAACTTATTTATTATGTGATCAATGTTGAGAGTGTCCACTAGTGAAAGTATGATCCCTAGGCCTTGTTTCCACCACAAAGAATTGCTTCCTACGCCAGCAAGCTATTTTCTGGCGCCGCTTGTTTACTGTTTTACTGCATCTTTACTTTCTGCAATATTACCACCATCTATACCACCTGTGTTTTACTATCTCTTCGCCGAACTAGTGCACCTATACATCTGACAAGTGTATTAGGTGTGTTGGGGACACAAGAGACTTCTTGCATTGTGATCGCAGGGTTGCTTGAGAGGGATATCTTTGACCTCTTCCTCCCTGAGTTCGATAAACCTTGGGTGATCCACTTAAGGGAAAACTTGCTGTTGTTCTACAAACCTCTGCTCTTGGAGGCCCAACACTGTCTACAAGAATAGAAGCACCCGTAGACATCAAGCTATTTTCTGGCGCCGTTGCCGGGGAGGAAAGGTAAAAGGTACTCACACTCCGGATCTCGGCTACTAAGCTATTTTCCGGCGCCGTTGTAAGTACTCGAAGCTATTTCCTTTAGATCCTGCAATTGCATCTTTTGGTTTCTTGTTTACACTAGTTAGGCATAATGGAAAGCAACAGTGAGCTTTTATTTCTATTTCCTGAGTTAAGACATGGATTGTTTGCTGCGAAAATTAAAAAACCTATGGAATCTTATTTGCATGCTAGTAGCAATGATATTAGTATGAACGCTTTGAACACCATTGTTGCTAATGATATGGAAAATTCTAAGCTTGGGGAAGCTGGTTTTGATGAGCATGATATTTTTAGTCCCCCAAGCATTGAGGAGAAAATTTTCTTTGATGATACTTTGCCTCCTATTTATGATGATTATAATGATAGTGGTCTTTTGGTGCCGCCTACTATGGAGAGTAAATTTTATTATGATTATACTATGCCTCCTACACTTGATGAGAATAATAATGATAGCTACTTTGTTGAATTTGCTCCCACTACAACTAATAAAATTGATTATGCTTATGTGGAGAGTAATAATTTTATGCATGTGGCTCATGACAAGAATGTTTTATGTGATAGTTATATTGTTGAGTTTGTTCATGATGCTACTGAAAGTTATTATGAGAGAGGGAAACATGGTTATATGCATCTTAATAATATTAAGTTTCCCCTCTTTATGTTGAGAATCTTGAAATTACACTTGTTTTGTCTTCCTATGCTTGCCACTATACTCTTCATGAACTTGTTTATTTACAAGATTCTTATGCATAGGAAGCATGTTAGACTTAAATGTGTTTTGAATTTGCCTCTTGATGCTCTCTTTTGCTTCAAATACTATTTCTTGCGAGTGCATCATTAAAACTGCTGAGCCCATCTTAATGGCTATAAAGAAAGAACTTCTTGGGAGATAACCCATGTGTTTATTTTACTACAGCAATTTTTGTTTTGTTGAGTCTTGGAAGTTTTTTACTACTGTAGCAACCTCTCCTTATCATGTTTTTGTGCCAAGTAAAGTCTCTATGGTAAAGTTGATGCTAGATTTGGATTGCTGCGCAGAAACAGATTTGCTGTCTGTCACGAATTTGAGCAGAAGTCTCTGTAAAAAAATCAAAAAAATCTGCAAATTTACGTGTGTGATCCTCAGATATGTACGCAACTTTCATTAGTTTTGAGTTTTTCCGTTTGAGCAAGTTAAGTGCCCCTTTCAGGTTCGTCTTTACGGACTGTTCTGTTTTTGACAGATTCTGCCTTTTATTTCGCATTGCCGCTTTTGTTAAGTTGAATGAGTTTCTTTGTTCCATTAACTTTCAGAAGTTTTGTGCAATGTCCAGAAGTGTTAAGAATGATTGTGTCACCTCTGAACATGTGAATTTTGATTATGCACTAACCCTCTAATGAGTTTGCTTGAAGTTTGGTGTGGCAGAAGTTTTCAAGGGTCAATAGAAGAGGGTGATATAATGTGATCGAGAAGAGTGAAAGGTCTAAGCTTGGGGATGCCCCGGTGGTTCATCCCTGCATATTTTAAGAAGACTCAAGCATCTAAGCTTGGGGATGCCCAAGGCATCCCCTTCTTCATCGACAACTTATCAGGTTTCTTCTAGTGAAACTATATTTTTATTCGGTCACATCTTATGTACTTTACTTGGAGCGTCTGTGTGTGCTTTTATTTTTGTTTTGTTATCTTAGTTCTCTGAATAAGTTCATCCTTGTGTGGGAGAGAGACACGCTCCGCTGGTTCATATGAACACATGTGTTCTTAGCTTTTAATGTTCAAGGGCGAAAGTTGATCGCTTCACTTGTTGTTATTTTGTTGGAATCAGAAAATGCTTCATATGGTCTTGAATAATTTGATACTTGGCAATTGTTTTGAGCTCTCATAGATCATGTTTAAGCTCTTGCATCATGTAGTTTAAATCTAGTAATGAAGAACTACATAGAGCTTGTTGAAATTTGGTTTGCATGATTGGTCTCTCTAAGGTCTAGATATTTTCTGGTAAAGTGTTTGAGCAACAAGGAAGACAGTGTAGAGTCTTATAATGCTTGCAATATGTTCTTATGTAAGTTTTGCTGTACCGGTTCATACTTGTGTTTGCTTCAAACAACCTTGCTAGCCAAAGCCTTGTACTGAGAGGAAATGCTTCTCGTGCATCCAAAACCTTGAGCCAAAACCCATGCCATTTGTGTCCACCATATCTACCTACTATGTGGTATTTCCTGCCATTCCAAGTAAATACTTCATGTGCTACCTTTAAACAATTCAAAAGCTATTATCTCTTATTTGTGTCAATGTTTTATAGCTCATGAGGAAGTATGTGGTGTTTTATCTTTCGATCTTGTCATTTACTTTTGACAGACTTTCACAATGGACTAGTGGCTTCATCCGCTTATCCAATAATTTTGCAAAAAGAGCTGGCAACGGGGTTCCCAGCCCCAATTAATTAACTTGCATTAATAATTCTCTTCACATGTTTTGCTCTGATCTATCAGTAAGCAACTTAAATTTGCAAATAGACACTCCTCCATGGTATGTGAATGTTGGAAGGCACCCGAGGATTCGGTTAGCCATGGCTTGTGAAAGCAAAGGTTGGGGGAGTGTCATCTAATAAATAAAACTAAAGTACATGTGTAAACAAAAGAGAAGAGGGATGATCTACCTTGTTGGTAGAGATAACGTCCTTCATGGGAGCCGCTCTTGAAAGTCTGGTTGATAAGGTAGTTAGAGTACCCATTACCATTCGTTGACAACAACAAACACCTCTCAAAATTTTACTTTTATGCTCTCTATATGATTTCAAAACTTGAAAAGCTCTAGCACATGATTTAATCCATGCTTCCCTCTGCGAAGGGCCTATCTTTTACTTTATGTTGAGTCAGTTTACTTCTTTCCATCTTAGAAGCAAACACTTGTGTTAACTGTGCATTGATTCTTACATACTTGCTTATTTGCATTCATCATATTACTCTGTGTTGACAATTATCCATGAGATATGCATGTTGAAAGTTGAAAGCAACTGCTGAAACTTATATCTTCCTTTGTGTTGCTTCGATGCCTTTACTTTGAATTTATTGCTTTATGAGTTAACTCTTATGCAAGACTTTTTGATGCTTGTCTTGAAAGTACTATTCATGAAAAGTTTTGCTATATGTTATCTATTTGTTAGCAAACTATAGATCATTGCTTTGAATCACTCCATTCATGTCATATGCTTTACAATAATGTTGATCAAGATTATGATGGTAGCATGTCACCTCAGAAATTATTTGTGTTATCGTTTACCTACTCGAGGACGAGTAGGAACTAAGCTTGGGGATGCTGATACGTCTCCAACGTATCTATAATTTCTTATGTTCCATGCTACTTTATTGATGATATCTACATGTTTTATGCATACTTTATGTCATATTTATGCGTTTTCCGGAACTAACCTATTGACGAGATGCCGAAAGGACAGTTCCTGTTTTCTGCTGTTTTTGGTTTCAGAAATCCTAGTAAGGAAATATTCTCGGGATCGGACGAAATCAACGCCCGACCCTATTTTCACGGAAGCTTTCGAGCACCGAGAGGGACTAGAGGGGGCCATGGGGCCCCACACTAAGGCGGCGCGGCCGGGCGCGCCGGCCGTTGTGGCCCCACCAGGGCCCCTCCGAGGCTCCCCTTTCGCCTATATAAGCTCCCTGACCTAAAACCCCGAGAAAAATAAGCCACGGTACGCGAAACCTTCAGCCGCCGCCATCGTGAAGCCAAGATCTGGGGGACAGGAGTCTCTGTTCCGGCACGCCGCCGGGACGGGGAAGTGCCCCCAGAAGGCTCCTCCATCGACACCACCGCCATCTTCATCACCGCTGCTGTCTCCCATGAGGAGGGAGTAGTTCTCCATCGAGGCTCGGGGCTGTACCGGTAGCTATGTGGTTCATCTCTCTCTATGTACTTCAATACAATAATCTCATGAGCTGCCTTACATGATTGAGATTCATATGATGATGCTTGTAATCTAGATGTCATTATGCTAGTCAAGTGGGTTTTACTTATGTGATCTCCGGAGACTCCTTGTCCCACGTGTGTAAAGGTGACAGTGTGTGCACCGTGTGGGTCTCTTAGGCTATATTTCACAGAATACTTATTCACTGTTATGAATGGCATAGTGAAGTGCTTATTTATATCCCTTTATGATTGCAATGTGCTTTGTATCGCTACTAGTTTATGTGCTACTCATGTGATGTTATTAAAGTAGTCTATTCCTCCTGCATGGTGTAATGGTGACAGTGTGTGCATCGTGTAGTTCTTGTCGTAGATTATGATCATAATCTCTTGTAGGTTATGGAGTTGATTATCGCTATGATAGTATTGATGTGATTTATGCCTCCTTCATAGTGTGATGGTGACAGTGTGCATGCTATGTTAGTACTTGGTCTATTTTGCAAAGATCTATTATACTCTAAGGTTACTTAAACATGAATATCGAATGTTGTGGCGCTTGTTAACTCCGGCTTGAGGGAGCTCTTGTAGCCCTACACAATTAGTGGTGTTCATCATCCAACAAGAGTATATGTAGCACAAAGGAAAGAGAACTTATTTATTATGTGATCAATGTTGAGAGTGTCCACTAGTGAATGCACACGTCCGTTGGGAACCCCAAGTGGAAGGTATGATGCGTATAGAAGCAAGTTTCCCTCAGTATGAAACCAAGGTTTAATCGAACCAGTAGGAGCCAAGAAGCACGTTGAAGGTTGATGGTCGCGAAATGTGATGCGGCGCAACACCAGGGATTCCGGCGCCAACGCGGAACCTGCACAACACAACCCAAGTACTTTGTCCCAACGAAACAGTGAGGTTGTCAATCTCACCGGCTTGCTGTAACAAAGGATTAAACGTATCGAGTGGAAGATGTTTGCAAGAAAATAGTAAAACACAATTGCAGTAGATTGTATGCTATGTAAAGAATAGGACCGGGGTCCACAGTTCACTAGAGGTGTCTCTCCCATAAGATAAAGCATGTTGGGTGAACAAATTACAGTCGGGCAATTGACAAAATAGAGAAAGGCATAACAATGCATATACATGATATGATAAATATAGTGAGATTTAATTGGGCATTACGACAAAGTACATAGACCGCCATCCAACTGCATCTATGCCTAAAAAGTCCACCTTCAGGTTATCATCCGAACCCCATTCAGTATTAAGTTGCTAAGCAACAGACAATTGCATTAAGTATGGTGCGTAATGTAATCGACAACTACATCCTTAGACATAGAATCAATGTTTTATCCCTAGTGGCAACAGCACATCCACAACCTTAGAACTTTCTGTCACTGTCCCAGATTCAATGGAGGCATGAACCCACTATCGAGCATAAATACTCCCTCTTGGAGTTAAGAGTAAAAACTTGGCCAGAGCCTCTACTAATAACGGAGAGCATGCAAGATCATAAACAACACATGAACAATAGATTGATAATCACCATAATCATAGTACTCTCTATCCATCGGATCCCGACAAACACAACATATAGAATTACATATAGATGATCTTGATCATGTTAGGCAGCTCACAAGATCCAACAATGAAGCACAACAAGGAGAAGACGACCATCTAGCTACTGCTATGGACCCATGGTCCAGGGGTGAACTACTCACTCATCACTCCGGAGGCGACCATGGCGGTGTAGAGTCCTCCGGGAGATGAATCCCCTCTCCGGCAGGGTGCCGGGCGATCTCCTGAATCCCCGAGATGGGATTCGCGGCGGCGGCGTCTGGAAGGTTTTCCGTATCGTGGC
Source organism: Lolium multiflorum (assembly GCA_030979885.1). Taxonomy (NCBI): domain Eukaryota; kingdom Viridiplantae; phylum Streptophyta; class Magnoliopsida; order Poales; family Poaceae; genus Lolium; species Lolium multiflorum. The sequence continues at coordinate 260,483,822 of CM061753.1, forward strand.
TCTCGGTACTGGGGGTTTCGCGACGGAGGCTTTAAGTAGGCGGAAGGGTAGGTCGGGGGCCACACGAGGTGCCCGGGGTAGGGCCGCGCGGCCAAGGCCGGCCGCCCTGTCCCTGGCTGCCTTGTGGCCCCACTTCGTTATCTCTTCGGTCTTCTGGAAGCTTCGTGCAAAAATAGGACCTGGGCGTCAATTCCGAGAATATTTCCTTACTAGGATTTCTGAAACCAAAAACAGCAACTGGCTCTTCGGCATCTTGTTAATAGGTTAGTTCGAGAAAATGCATAAATATGACATATAATGTGCATAAAACATGTAGGTATCATCAATAAAGTAGCATGGAACATAAGAAATTATCGATACGTTGGAGACGTATCAGCATCCCCAAGCTTAGTTATGCTCGTCCCGAGCAGGTAAAACGATAACAAAGATAATTTCTGAAGTGACATGCCATCATAATCTTGATCATACTATTTGTAAACATATGTAATGAATGCAGCGATCAAAACAAAGGTAATGACATGAGTAAACAAATGAATCATATAGCAAAGACTTTTCATGAATAGTACTTCAAGACAAGCATCAATAAGTCTTGCATAAGAGTTAACTCATAAAGCAATAAATCAAAGTAAAGGTGTTGAAGCAACACAAAGGAAGATTAAGTTTCAGCAGTTGCTTTCAACTTATAACATGTATATCTCATGGATATTGTCAACATAAAGTAATATAACAAGTGCAATATGCAAGTATGTAGGAATCAATGCACAGTTCACACAAGTGTTTGCTTCTTAAGGTGGAAGGAGATAGGTAAACTGACTCAACAATAAAAGTAAAAGAAAGGTCCTTCAAAGAGGAAAGCATCGATTGCTGTATTTGTGCTAGAGCTTTTATTTTGAAAACATGAAACAATTTTGTCAACGGTAGTAATAAAGCATATGAGTTATGTAAATTATATCTTACAAGTTGCAAGCCTCATGCATAGTATACTAATAGTGCCCGCACCTCGTCCTACTTAGCTTGGACTACCGGATCTTTGCATGCCATGTTTCAACCAAGTGTCACAAAGGGGTACCTCCATGCCGCCTGTACAAAGGTCTAAGGAGAATGCTCGCATTTTGGATTTCTCGCTTTTGATTATTCTCAACTTAGACATCCATACCGGGACAACATGGACAACAGATAATGGACTCCTCTTAAATGCATAAGCATGTAGCAATGATTATTATTCTCATATGAGATTGAGGATATATGTCCAAACTGAAACTTCCACCATGGTTCATGGCTTTAGTTAGCGGCCCAATGTTCTTCTCTAACAATTTTGCATGCTCCAACCACTAAAATGATAGATCCTTCAGACAAGACGGACATGCATAGCAACTCACATGATATTCAACAATAGTTGATGGCGTTCCCCAGAAGCATGGTTATCGCACAACAAGCAACTTAATAAAAGATAAAGTGCATAAGTACATATTCAATACTACGATAGTTTTTAAGGCTATTTTGTCCCATGAGCTATATATTGCAAAGGTGAATGATGGAATTTTAAAGGTAGCACTCAAGCAATTTACTTTGGAATGGCGGAGAAATACCATGTAGTAGGTAGGTATGGTGGACACAAATGGCATAGTGGTTGGCTCAAGGATTTTGGATGCATGAGAAGTATTCCCTCTCGATACAAGGTTTAGGCTAGAAAGGTTATTTGAAGCAAACTCAAGGATGAAACGGTGCAGCAAAACTCACATAAAAGACATATTGTAAACATTATAAGACTCTACACTGTCTTCCTTGTTGTTCAAAACTCAATACTAGATATTATCTAGACCTTAGAGAGACCAAATATGCAAATCAAATTTTAGCAAGCTCTATGTATTTCTTCATTAATGGGTGCAAAGCATATGATGCAAGAGCTTAAACATGAGCACAACAATTGCCAAGTATCACATTATCCAAGACATTTTAGAATTACTACATGTAGCATTTCCCAATTCCAACCATATAACAATTTAACGAAGAAGAAACTTCGCCTTGAACATTATGAGTAAAGCCTAAGGACACATGTGTCCATATGCAACAGCGGAGCGTGTCTCTCTCCCACAAAGTGAATGCTAGGATCCATCTTATTCAAACAAAAACAAAAACAAAAACAAACCGACGCTCCAAGTAAAGAACACAAGATGTGACTGAATAAAAATATAGTTTCAGGGGAGGAACCTGATGATGTTGTCGATGAAGAAGGGGATGCCTTGGGCATCCCCAAGCTTAGACGCTTGAGTCTTCTTAAAATATGCAGGGGTGAACCACGGGGCATCCCCAAGCTTAGAGCTTTCACTCCTCTTGATCATAGTATATCATTCTCCTCTCTTGACCCTTGAAAACTTCCTTCACACCAAACTTCAAGCAAACTCATTAGAGGGTTAGTGCACAATTAATAATTCACTCATTCAGAGGTGACACAATCATTATTTTCACTTCTGGACATTGCATAATGCTACTGGACATTAATGGATCAAAGAAATAAATCCAACATAGCAAAAGAGGCAATGCGAAATAAAAGGCAGAATCTGTCAAAAACAGAACAGTCCGTAAAGACGAATTTTAAGATGGCACCAGACTTGCTCAAATGGAAAAACTCAAAACTAATGAAAGTTGCGTACATATCTGAGGATCACGCTCGTAAATTGGCAGATTTTTTCGAATTTTCTACAGAGAACTGTGCCCAGATTCGTGACAGACAGCAATGCTGTTTCTGCGCAGCGATCCCAAATATAACATCAACTTTGACATAGAAACTTTACTTGGCACAAAAACATGATAAGGAGAGGTTGCTACAGTAGTAAACAACTTCCAAGACTCAACAAAACAAAAAATTGCTGTAGTAAAAACATGGGTTGTCTCCCATAAGCGCTTTTCTTTAACGCCTTTCAGCTAGGCGCAGAAAGTGCAAATCAAGTAACATCGAGAGTAGAAGCATCAACATTATTATTTTTCATGCAAACACAACTTGTTGCAGAGGGTACTTTAGGTGCTCCATTATCTAAATTTTCTATGGTGGTGCTAGGGGTTTTAGCAATTTTAGGCCTATAGTAATTCTTTTGTTTAGGCACTTTAGAAGCATACATGAATTTTTGCTCTTTACCCACATAAGCTTTCTCATTATACTTGAGAGAAGAAAAGGTTGAACCCAAGGTTCCCATAGCTTTTTCAAGTTCATCAATCCTATTGGTTTGATTATCATGGACAACACAAGTTCCTAGGACACTAATTCTTTCATCAATTCCTCCTAAGGATTTATCAAGTTCATAAGTTTTGTCAAATAACATTCCCAATTTAGTTTCAACACTTGGAAAAATTTTCTCTATGGTTTCCAATTTTTTCATAACATCTTCAAGAGAGATTTCAATTTTAACTTCATTAACAGGTGGTATTCCAACTAGACTCTCAATGATGCAACTAGCTTCTAAAGCGGGAGTACCTAGGAAATTACCTCCCGAAAGAGTATCAAGAACATATCTATTCCAACTAGATAAACCAACATAAAAGTTCCTAAGAAGGATAGTGGTGGAGTGTTTCTTAATGCACCTTTGATGAGCATTACTAATTCTATACCAAGCATCTTTAAAACTTTCTCCACCTTGTTGCTTAAAAGAACGAACTTCAACTTCAGGATTACTCATTTTAGTAGCAGTAAAATAAAACAAACTAGATAAAGTAAATGCAAGTAACTAATTTTTTTGTGTTTTTGATATAGAGAGCAAGACAATAAATAAAGTAAAACTAGCAACTAATTTTTTTGTGTTTTGTTTAGGTGCAGAAAACAAAGTAGTAAATAAAATAAAGCAAGACAAAAACAAAGTAAAGAGATTGAGAAGTGGAGACTCCCCTTGCAGCGTGTCTTGATCTCCCCGGCAACGGCGCCAGAAATTTAGCTTGATACGCGTAGATGCACACGTCCGTTGGGAACCCCAAGTGGAAGGTATGATGCGTATAGAAGCAAGTTTCCCTCAGTATGAAACCAAGGTTTAATCGAACCAGTAGGAGCCAAGAAGCACGTTGAAGGTTGATGGTCGCGAAATGTGATGCGGCGCAACACCAGGGATTCGGCGCCAACGCGGAACCTGCACAACACAACCCAAGTACTTTGTCCCAACGAAACAGTGAGGTTGTCAATCTCACCGGCTTGCTGTAACAAAGGATTAAACGTATCGAATGGAAGATGTTTGCAAGAAAATAGTAAAACACAATTGCAGTAGATTGTATGCTATGTAAAGAATAGGACCGGGGTCCACAGTTCACTAGAGGTGTCTCTCCCATAAGATAAAGCATGTTGGGTGAACAAATTACAGTCGGGCAATTGACAAAATAGAGAAAGGCATAACAATGCATATACATGATATGATAAATATAGTGAGATTTAATTGGGCATTACGACAAAGTACATAGACCGCCATCCAACTGCATCTATGCCTAAAAAGTCCACCTTCAGGTTATCATCCGAACCCCATTCAGTATTAAGTTGCTAAAGCAGACAATTGCATTAAGTATGGTGCGTAATGTAATCGACAACTACATCCTTAGACATAGAATCAATGTTTTATCCCTAGTGGCAACAGCACATCCACAACCTTAGAACTTTCTGTCACTGTCCCAGATTCAATGGAGGCATGAACCCACTATCGAGCATAAATACTCCCTCTTGGAGTTAAGAGTAAAAACTTGGCCAGAGCCTCTACTAATAACGGAGAGCATGCAAGATCATAAACAACACATGAACAATAGATTGATAATCACCATAATCATAGTACTCTCTATCCATCGGATCCCGACAAACACAACATATAGAATTACATATAGATGATCTTGATCATGTTAGGCAGCTCACAAGATCCAACAATGAAGCACAACAAGGAGAAGACGACCATCTAGCTACTGCTATGGACCCATGGTCCAGGGGTGAACTACTCACTCATCACTCCGGAGGCGACCATGGCGGTGTAGAGTCCTCCGGGAGATGAATCCCCTCTCCGGCAGGGTGCCGGCTCCTGAATCCCCCGAGATGGGATTCGCGGCGGCGGCGTCTCTGGAAGGTTTTCCGTATCGTGGCTCTCGGTACTGGGGGTTTCGCGACGGAGGCTTTAAGTAGGCGGAAGGGTAGGTCAGGGGGCCACACGAGGTGCCCAGGGTAGGCCCGCGCGGCCAAGGCCTGGCCGCGCCGCCTGTCCCCTGGCTGCCTCGTGGCCCCATTTCGTTATCTCTTCGGTCGAAGCTTCGTGCAAAAATAGGACCCGGGCGAAAGTTTCGTCCAATTCCGAGAATATTTCCTTACTAGGATTTCTGAAACCAAAAACAGCAAAACAGCAACTGGCTCTTCGGCATCTTGTTAATAGGTTAGTTCCAGAAAATGCATAAATATGACATATAATGTGCATAAAACATGTAGGTATCATCAATAAAGTAGCATGGAACATAAGAAATTATCGATACGTTGGAGACGTATCAGTCCACTAGTGAAAGTATGATCCCTAGGCCTTGTTTCCACCACAAAGAATTGCTTCCTACGCCAGCAAGCTATTTTCTGGCGCCGCTTGTTTACTGTTTTACTGCATCTTTACTTTCTGCAATATTACCACCATCTATACCACCTGTGTTTTACTATCTCTTCGCTGAACTAGTGCACATATACATCTGACAAGTGTATTAGGTGTGTTGGGGACACAAGAGACTTCTTGCATTGTGATCGCAGGGTTGCTTGAGAGGGATATCTTTGACCTCTTCCTCCCTGAGTTCGATAAACCTTGGGTGATCCACTTAAGGGAAAACTTGCTGCTGTTCTACAAACCTCTGCTCTTGGAGGCCCAACACTGTCTACAAGAATAGAAGCACCCGTAGACATCAAGGAACATGAGCAGCATTTGGAAATCATCATGGAAACCCTTAGAAAGCACAAGTTGTATGCCAAGTTCAGTAAGTGTGAGTTTTGGCTGAAGGAGGTAGGATTCCTGGGACATATCTTGTCAGCAGAAGGAATTGCCGTAGGTCCCTCTAAGATTAAAACAATGGAAGAATGGAAAGTCCCCACCACTTAGACTGAAGTCCGTGCCTTTCTTGGACTGGCCGGATACTACCGTAGGTTCGTTGAAGGATTTTCCAGCATAGCCCGACCAATGACTCAACTGCTGAAGAAGGACAAGAAGTTTGAATGGACAGAGAAATGTGAAGAAAGCTTCCAGACACTGAAAACCAGACTGACCACAGCCCCAATCCTGATCATGCCGGATATCACCAAACCATTTGACGTCTACTGTGATGCATCCAAGATTGGTCTTGGTTGTGTGTTGATGCAGGAAGGCAAGGTGATATCTTACCTGTCTAGGCAATTAAAGCAACACGAGCAGAACTATCCAACCCATGACCTCGAGCTTGCAGCCGTAGTCTTAGCCCTAAAAGTATGGCGTCATTACCTCATGGGTAATCGATGCGAGATCTACTCGGATCACAAGAGCCTAAAGTACATTTTCACCCAGAAGGAACTAAACATGAGGCAGAGGAGATGGTTAGAGTTGATAAAAGATTATGATATGGAAATCCATTACCACCCCGGCAAAGCCAATGTAGTAGCCGATGCCCTGAGTAGACTGCCTTGTCAGTTGAACTCCATGATAGCCGCAGAACAACCTAGCCTACACCAAGAGTTTGAGCAGTTCAGGATGGAACTAGTTAGTGAAGGACTCCTATCCAGCATAGAGCTTCAGCCCACCCTAATTGGTCAGATCAAGGAAGCCCAGAAGGGAAATGCCAGCATTGACGGAATCAAAAGTCAGATAGCTGCAGGGAAAGCGCCAGGATTCACCGTAGATGAGGAAGGAGTTCTTTGGTACCATGGACGCCTGTGTGTACCATCGGACTCAGAATTGAAGCAAGTGATTCTGCAGGAAGCCCATGATACTCTTTATTCTATCCACCCCGGAGGTACCAAGATGTACCAGGATTTGAAGGAGCAATTCTGGTGGCATGGAATGAAGAGAGAAATTGGAAGCTACATCGCCAAGTGTGACATCTGTCAGCGAGTCAAGGCAGAACATCAACGACCCGCAGGACTGTTGCAGCCACTGCAGATTCCAGAATGGAAGTGGGATTCAGTAGGAATGGACTTTATTACGGGACTGCCCAAATCTAGCAGAGGAAATGACTCCATCTGGGTAGTCGTCGATAGATTGACCAAGGTAGCCCATTTCATCCCCGTCAAAACCACCTACCAAGGCCCAAAGTTAGCTGAGTTGTATATCTCCAGAATAGTAGCCCTGCACGGAACCCCGAAGTCGATAGTGTCAGATAGAGGATCACAATTCACCTCAAGATTCTGGCAGAAAGTGCATGAAGGACTCGGAACCCGGCTGAATTTCAGCACAGCTTATCACCCGCAGACCGATGGACAGACCGAAAGAGTCAACCAGATACTGGAGGATATGTTGAGAGCATGTGTGCTAGAGTATGGATCCAAGTGGGAAGACTGCCTACCGTATGCAGAATTCTCACACAACAACAGCTACCAAGCCAGCTTACAGATGGCCCCCTTTGAAGCCTTGTACGGAAGGAAATGCCGTACCCCCCTGAATTGGTCGGAGGTCGGAGAAAGCCAAGTCTTCGGACCCGATGTTCTTCGAGAAGCCGAAGAGAAGGTGCACAAGATCCGAGAGTACCTCAAGACCGCTCAGTCAAGACAGAAGAGTTACGCCGACAAGAGACGCCGAGAGATGACCTTCGAGATCGGAGATTTTGTCTACCTCAAAGTGTCACCCCTCAAAGGAATGCAGAGATTCCAGCTGAAAGGAAAGCTTGCACCCCGATATGTCGGACCCTTCAAAGTTCTCAGCCGCCGAGGTGAAGTCTCTTATCAACTAGAGCTACCAGAAGAAATGGCGGCTGTGCACAACGTGTTTCACATCTCACTCCTCCGGAAGTGCCTAGAAGTCCCCGAGAAGACCGAAGTGTTCAAGAACATCGATCACCGATCGGTGGATATCAACACGGACTTGACATACCGCGAAGTGCCTATTCGCATACTGGAGGAAGCTTACCGAACCACCCGCACCCGAAGCATCAAGTTTCTGAAGATACAATGGAGTAACCATACTGAAGACGAAGCCACTTGGGAGCGGGAGGAAGATATGAAGAAGGAATACCCAGATCTCTTTAGTACCTAACTTTCTTTTAGATCTCGGGACGAGATCTTTTGTAAGGGGGAAGGGTTTGTAACATCCCAAATTTCAATAAAAAGAAAGAAGAATTCCAGAGACCAAATTTGAGAACCAACAAAAACTTTTAAATTGCATATAGTGCCCTGCATAGGACTTGTGCATTTTGAGTGATATGCCATGATGATTGTTATATTGTTTATGTGATGAACTCTAAAACCCTAAAGTGATCAAGTGAAGATCACCAATCAAATAAACCAAAAAGAGAAAGAAATCAAATATAAATAAAACCCTAAAAACCCTAACATATGGCCTATGCCATTTTTGCAAATTGATCCTAAACCCATTTGATCTTCACCATTATTTTGCAATATGATATTAAAGAGTTATTACAACTTTGAGAATCAAAGAAATACCACTTAAACCAAATTCAAAAATCAAAATATGATCACATGAGGTAATGGTCATTTTTGACTTTTACAATCTGGTCACCACTTTGAGCCTTTATATTTCAAGATTTCTAAACTAAGCAAACTCAAATCTTTGCATGTCATCCAAGTACACAACAAGATGAACAACTTCTGTAAAGACCATCATACCAAATTCTTTTTGGATCAAGAGTTATGATCAAGCAAAGATGGGACTTTGAATCGAATGCAACATTCCCAATTTTCAAAATGTGATCAAACTAAGCCAAACCTTGACCACCACTTGACCTAGCCATGCTCCCCTGACCTCACTCTACCTATCCTAGGCCAGAACTCGACATGGACACAACCAGAACATGGCCGGCCATGGCCATGCCGGCCACGTCGCCCCTCGACACGCCTCCCCCTTTTCCCTCCACGATCTGCACGGCCACCGTGTCCAACGCGTCGCCCACGATCGCCGGAGATCGCCTGTACTCGCCATTGATCGCGAGGACGACGCCACGCCCCGGACGGAGCGCGCCCACGACGTCCCTGGCGCGCCGCGAGCGGCATGGTGACGTCGCCGTGCACGGACGCGCACGACATGGCCACGCGGCGATTCGCCGTACCTCGCCGTACCCCGACCCGCTCCGCTTGCCCTGGTACTCGTCGCGCCATGCGGAGGTCGCCGGACACGCTCGCGTCACCCCCTAGCCCCTACCATCGCCGGAGACGACAAGCGCGCCCGCCACGGCCGCGCCAGTACGAGCAAGGACCCGACCACCCTAGGCACCCCCTTGCCGCGCCGTTCACGCTCATAGCCTCGTCATGACGTTGTGAACACGATCGCGTCGTCGCCTAGCCCTCTAGCCCACCGGAACTGCCGCGCCCTTGTCGCCATTGCCACTGCCCCGCAGCACCCCCTCCCTCCTATAAATAGAGCACCCCTCTGAGCAATCCAAGCACACCACCACGATCCCCTCTCACCACACTCCTCGCACGCTAGCCACCTCAATCGCCGCCGCTGCCCCAATTGGACGGTCGAAGCCGCGGAAGCCCTGCAGAAATCGCCGGAGAAGGAGGCCGCCCCTGACGACGCCACTGCTATAGGCTGCATCCCCGTCCTCGACATCCTCGCCTCGACCACCGCAGCAGCTCGCCGGAGCCACGGTGAGCTCTCCGACCCCCTACCGCCGCCGTGCCAGTGACCCTCTCTCGCCGTCGACGCTCTAATCGTGCGTCCCCGTTGTTCGGGTTATGATCTGACGGCAGGCCCCACCCTGTCAAGTAGCCCACGCGTCGGTGGACCGTGGTGGGCTGGACTCAGTCCGTTTAAATTGTTTGGGCCCAGTAACGTTTCCCGCCAGCCCGTTTAATTCAAATCTCGTTTAATAAATTTAATTCAAATTCAATACTGGACTCAACTTTGAAAATTCATAGAATCTGTTTGGCTTGGCCAAATTTAACAAACTTTATATATTTGGAAAGCTTAGGATTTTATCTACACAATGCCACTGGTTTCAACCCTAGATCTATTATGGAAATAAAGTAGGAAAATAAAAAAGCTAGGGACTTTTCTGCCCTATAATAATTATTAAAAATCAACCAAAATAGATATTTGATAAATTCCAACTCCATTAGCTCACATTTGACTTACACTAATTGTTTATGCAAGAAAATGGTGTGGTCACTTTTCATGATCATGCCCTAGTTAATTAATGGGCAATATGGCTAGTTTATTTAAGTGATATTGTCCAAAACTATGATGCAAACCATATGAAGTAATATACTTCATTTAAATCTTGTCCCAAATGAATTCATGTGATGTTTGTACCTCTGGTCAAACACTCTTATATGAAATACTTGGAGATTTAAATCATTTGTAGACTACTTAAATGGTATGAGGTGATCTACCTCATTTAAATTACTTCCTCAATTAATGATCATGAATGGTTGACTTAGGTCAATGTGAAATTCATGCATGATTGTTTAGAAATTAAATCTTAATAATATTTCAATGAGAGGAAATTATTTCTCAAGAACCTTATAGAAATTATCTGTTACATATGTAATGAGAGGAAATTATTTTCCTCAACCAACACAACCAATGCACCTAAATATTAATAGTGGTGTGCATAGTATAGCTTGTGTGAATCTATGTGATGTTTGGAATAGCCATTGTACTAGTTGAGTGATTATATCTCGTATTCCAATTTAGACGCTAGTACCGAAGAATACTTGGAGGAAGAAGGTTGCTACCAAGAAGAAGAAGAGGAAAATTTAGAGAACTACCAAGGCAAGCTAATATTCTTGCAAAGTGCAAATATCTATCAAGAGCAAGGCACACTCATCTTTTCTTATGCTTCATAAGCCATCCCAAGTGTTATTACAAGCTTTTACTTCCAAGCATTATTGCTTTTGTTTTATCAAAGCACTTTTTGATTCATGATTCACTTGGTCTAGAGTAGAACAAGGTCATCAAAGTTAGCCTAGAGCAATCAAAGCTATTTAGCACCCCTCATGATTAGTTGCTAGTGCTAATACTAAAATTTGACTACTCTAGATGGGAACATGTGACTTGAAATAAAATTGAAACTTTGGAATGATGATGCATTCTATTGAATGAATTTTGAAGATGAATATGACCAAGAGAAGATAGTGATTTTTGATTAAAAACTAATATTGGTTTGGATGCGATACCTTTCCAATTCATGAGTACCCCCACAATACCTGATTATGGGTAAGGGCTTAACTAGAAGTTTATGTATCTTAGTATGGGTTCCCTCTGAACACACATCATAGGGGTTATGCCGAGGCTGCCTCCGTTGTTGATGAATGATGTGAATTGAGGTGAATTGTACGGCCAAGCCCTGTGCAGTTCCCAGGTTGACAGTTGGTCTTCACTGGGAGGCCAAGCTCATGGGGAGAGGTGCTCATACTAGGGTTTGTAAATGAAAGGTTATGGTTGATGATCCGCGTACTGTGTTACGATGATTCGGGGTTATCCCGACGGATGAAATCAAATGTTGTGGCACAAGTGTGCAACCTCTGCAGAGTGTAAACCTATTCGAATAGCCGTGTCCACGGTTACGGACAGTTGGAAAGGCCATACAGTTTCCAGTGTTAGATTCTTGAAAATGTTGATAAAATGAATGGTGAATTGGTGACTTGATTTTGGAATCACAACTTGAGTTGTGGGAATGACACTAATGTTCCCACCGGAGTAAGTTAGCACCTGAATAAGTCTTTTATTAAATACTTGTGAACTAAAATTGGCTTTATGCAAATAAACTAGAGCTTAGCACCCCTTACTAGAATTGCTAGCACTTACACTAGTATTAGTTTGCGAGTACTTAAAGTACTCACGGCTTTGTCCCTGGCTATTCAAATGGCCAGAGTATGAAGACGAACAGAACTACCAAGGTGATGACCAGCAGGACGCCTACGACAACTAGGAGTCTTCTGACGTCAAGCGTTGGCCTGTGGACTAGAGAGTCCATTTATCTTTACGCTTCCGCTATGAACTTATGTTTGTTCGTTGATCAATAGATCAACTATTCGTGTAATATGGATCATGTGATTCAAGTTGTAAGACAATATGGTTTGTAATGAATGATGACTGTGATACTTAACTATTATGCCTCGCAACAACAATATTCCTGGGATTGCGATGAATGACATAATAGGCATCCGGACTTAAAAATCCGGGTGTTGACACCAAGGCTGGCGTCAAGGGCCTCGTCGACACCGGCGTCAGGACCGTCCCGCCAATTTTCCACCACTCTCCCGATCCCCATCCCACTTTTCCTCCTCGGCCACCATCCCGGTCATCGACCTCTCGGCCCGCCGGTCCGATGTGCGGAGAGTTGAAGGCTGCGGCGGAGACAGTGGGCTTCTTCCAGGTGGTGAACCATGGCGTGTCAGCTGGCCTCCTCGCCGAGATGCTCGAGTCCATCCGCCGCTTCCACGAGTCGCCGAAGGAGGCCAAGGCGCCGTACTACACGCGCGACCTCACCAAGAAGCTCCAGTTCAACTCCAATTTCGACCTATTCCAGTCGCCGGCGGCCAACTGGCGCGACACCCTCTTCTGCCGGGCGTTCCTGGACCCGCCAGGGCAGGGCGAGCTCCCTGTCAGATCCCGTTTTTGGAATTGACCTAAACTCCCGATATGGAGACCCAATCTATGAATATTGGGGATTTCTAATCTAAGACAGATAATAAGGAACAGATAACTAGAGTTTTGCCTTGAGCATATTCTATTTCGATAGCTCTATCTTCCCACGAAGGGGGCTCATATAGCCAATTTGGATGTTCCCGTTATTACATCAGAGGTAGCGTAAAACGATACAGGTACGTAAAAGACAATGTCAAATGGTAAACAGCGACGGAGGAGCTGTCTTCATCGCGACCATTGATTCTCATGGAGAGGCTTCGACCGTCCGATCTTCATCAACGTTGTCTCCTGTCTTGACTGACGGAGTGCTATCTGACGGAAGAAACAGGGGAGCTGACAATGCCCCTTCCTTGAGTTCACACTTGTCCTCAAGTGTTGTTGTTAGGGAACCAAGACTGAATAGTAGTTTTGTAGAATGCTGGGAATACCTTCTTGATGAAGGAAGCATCTTCCCAAGAAGCATCCTCTGTAGGGAGATTTGCCCATTCTATCAGCCATTGAGTCACTAAGACACGATCCCTGGGGAGTGATCTTGTTTCAAGCACTTGGACCGGCTCTGTCTTGATTGTTCCATCATCACCGACGAGAGGCAAACCTGCTTCAGGAACCGCCTGTCGTCCCAGGTGCTTCTTAAGCTGACTGACGTGGAATACCGGGTGAATCTTGACGCCCACAGGAAGCTGTAACTTGTATGCAAGGTTGCCGATCTTCTCAAGAACTCGAAAGGGACCATAGTATTTGCTGGATAATTTGATGGACTGACGAATTCCAAATGATGCCATTCTGTAAGGAGCCATTTTGATGTAGACCATGTCTCCCACTTCCAGTTGTCGTCCTGTCCTTTTCTGATCAGCATATTTCTTCATTCTTGCTTGTGCTTGAGCGAGGTTAGCTTTGATTCTAACCAGAATGCGTTGCTTGTCCTCTAGGAATTCTTTAGCTTCAGCATCAACAGGGCCAGGTAGTGCTATTTCATTCACCATTGGAGGAGCAAAACCATAGAGAGCCTGGAATGGAGAACACTTCAGTGAAGTGTGATGCGTAGTGTTATACCACCATTCACCCAGAGCCAACCAAGAGACCCATTTCTTTGGTTCCTGGAACACCATGCATCTTAGATAAGATTCTAGGCATTGATTTACTCTTTCCGATTGGCCATCTGTTTGAGGATGATAAGCTGTGCTGAGTTTCAGTTTGACATTCAGAGACTTGAAGACATCTTGCCATAGTTTGCTTATAAAGATTCGATCCCTATCAGTAACAATGCTGATGGGCGGCCCATGAAGTTTGAAGATGTTGTCAATAAATGCATGTGCTACACTGTGAGCTGTATAAGGATGAGCCAAAGCGATGAAATGAGCTGTTTTAGTTAACCTGTCCACAACAACTAAAATCACCTCCTTGCCTTGTGATTTGGGTAACCCTTCCACAAAATCCATGGTGATGTGTTGCCATGCTAGATCTGGTGTGTCTAGTGGCTCTAGTAATCCGGGGTATGGACAGTGTGTTCAGATTTTGAGCGCTGGCAAATAGCACATTCAGCTACAAATTTTTCCACTGCTTTCTTCATACCTTGCCTGTAGAATAGCCGTTTGAGTCGTTGGTATGTTGCGACCATGCCTGAATGTCCACCTATGGCCGAAGCATGGAGAGAGTGCAAGATCTGTTGTCGCAAGGTATCATCATTGCCAATGAGAAGGCGCCCTTTGTGCCATAGGATGCCAGCTTCCAGTGTTATGTTGGGTAGAGCTGTTGGAGTCACTGTCAGTTTCTGCAATAGGTCCTGGCAATAAGCATCTGCAATATAGCTTTGCTCGACAGATTCAATCCAAGCTGGTCTGATGACAGTGATGGCATGAAGTTCAATGTCACGTCTGCTTAATGCATCCGCTGCCCGATTTTCTTTTCCCTTTTTGTATTCAATAGCATAGTTGAACTCCAATAACTTGAGGAGTAACTTGTGTTGATTTCCTCCGTGCGGGTGTTCACGTGCTCCATGTCGAGCTTCAGCGCTTCGAGTTCTTGCGTGGCTGCTTCGGACGCCTTCGATTTCGGCATTTCGTCGAACACCTCCGGTGCCTTGTCTACCGCCGCCGATCTACCTCCACCAGCGCCCGCCCCAAGACGCACGAACCGAGAGCAGCACCGGGATTTGACCGCCGGGGGAGATGATCCCCAGCAACCGTGCCGCTTCGCTCGATCTGCGCCCGAACAGTGCCGCCGCCAAGCCGCCGCCGCCGTCGACCACGTCGTAGAGGACGTCACCGCCACCAGCGCCTCCGTCGACCAACACCCCGCCGCCGCGAAAGGGGAGAGGAGGGAGGGATTACACGAGAGATCCCAACCTTCCTCGTCTCTCCAATCGAGTCGCCGCCGAATTCTCGAGCTCGAGCTGTAGGATCTGAGCGAGAATTTTTTTGAGTACAAGGATGGACTGGCTCTGATATCAATTTGTCAGATCCCGTTTGTGGAATTGACCTAAACTCCCGATATGGAGACCCAATCTATGAATATTGGGGATTTCTAATCTAAGACAGATAATAAGGAACAAATAACTAGAGTTTTGCCTTGAGCATATTCTATTTCGATAGCTCTGTCTTCCCACGAAGGGGGCTCATATAGCCAATTTGGATGTTCCCGTTATTACATCAGAGGTAGCGTAAAACGATACAGGTACGTAAAAGACAATGTCAAATGGTAAACAGCGACGGAGGAGCTGTCTTCATCGCGACCATTGATTCTCATGGAGAGGCTTCGACCGTCCGATCTTCATCAACGTTGTCTCATGTCTTGACTGACGGAGTGCTATCTGACGGAAGAAACAGGGGAGCTGACACTCCCGCCCGCCGTGCGCGGCGTCCTGCCAGAGTACTCTGGCGCGGTGCGCAGGATCGCGGTGGCGGTGCTGGAGCTGCTGTCGGAGGCGCTCGGGCTGGCGCCCAACCGGCTGGAGGAGATAGGGTGCGCGGACGGCGTCAGCGTGGTGGGCAACTACTACCCGCCGTGCCCCGAGCCTCACCTCACCCTAGGCACCAGCCGGCACTCCGACCCGTCGTTCCTCACCGTGCTCCTCCAGGACTACGACATTCCCGGCCTCCAGGTGCTCGTCACGGACAACGGCGGCGAGGAGGATAAGCGCCAATCGGTTTGGGCGGACGTGCCTCCGGTGCCGGGCGCGCTGGTGATCAACGTGGGCGACCTGCTGCAGCTGGTGAGCAACGGGAAGCTGAGGAGCGTGGAGCACCGGGTGGTGGCCAACGTCGGCAGGAACGGCCGGGACGGCAGAGCCAGGGTCTCCGTGGCGGCATTCGTCACCGCCAACCTGAATGCGACGACGGCAATGGTGTACGGTCCCATCGAGGATCTGCTGTCCTCGTCGGCGCCGCCGCTGTACCGGAGCATCACCGTGCCGGAGTTCCTATCCCACTACGGCCTTGTTTGGTACTGGTGTTTTAGTGGGGATCAGTGGGGATAATACTCTAGAGTATTGGGTGACAGCAGAAATTCACCCAATCCCCACAAACCCCATCCCCAATCCACTAGGTAGAGGTAGAGTATTGGGGATTGAAAAAATTACACTAAATTTTGGGGAAAAGTGAGGATAAGTGGGGATTAAACTCGCTCATACTCTATCACCAAACACGCGTTGGGGATAAGTGGGGATTTGAAGTTTGGAGCGGATTATCCCCGCTAATCCCCAGTAAAACTCTAGTACCAAACAAGCCCTACAACGGCAAAGGCCTCGACGGGGGCCCGGCGCTCGATTATTTCCGTCTTCCTGGCCCCTGATGCGCTGATCAATTTGATGAGATGGGATTTCGTACGTCTCGTGATGCACCACCGTGTGCGTACGAACCAAGACATTGCCTCCACCAATTACTACAACAAGTAATCCTGTTGCGATCGGAGCCTTCTCAGGGCTCTACCGCTCCCGTGCATTCTTTCTGCGTAAGCTGCAGCTGGCAGGCGGTGCGTGGGCCCGCCGAAGCTCAAAGGTAGCGAAGACCGAAAGGATTTCTCCTCTTGCGCAGCGTCTCAAACTCATCTCCTCCCCGTCCCTAGGGTTTCCGCCGCCGTTCCTCACTCCGCCGCCGTTCCTCACCTCGCCACCATCCCCTTGCCGCCGACTACTCAAAGACCCGCAAGCTCGTGCTCCCGCCGACTGCGGCCGAGGCAGATGCGACGACAGCCACCGCTCGACGCGGCAAGAGCGGGCACATCACGAAGACCGGCGCGTGCGGGAGGCAACACCTTGCTGGCCATGGCGAGGTCGGAGTAGTCGACCCATACAAGGTTACGGTGGAGTGTGCAGGGGACCCCAGGCCTGCCTGGTCCTGGCGCACGCGGAGGGGACGTTGGCACGTTGCCGACCGAGTGCCCCCCGGGAACTGAGAGTCTGAGACGGCGAACCAGCAGATGCTCCAGGCGCCTTACTGCTAGGTTCGTTCCGCTCTTGCTATTGTCGCAGTCCATTGCATTATCCACTTCGTTGTCAGTAGCTTCTGTTAATTTCAATTAGGGACCTAGAGCTAACTACAAGTTGCTGTTTTTTGCAATTAGCATTCGTACTGTACCTACTTACTGATGTATATGTGAATGATGTATTTCTTATGTCTATAAATTCTATTTTTGGGAACAAACTATGCATTTTAAAGTGATTATTTTCTGTTTAGTTATATGGAGTGTACGGAGGAGTTATATCTGCTACCTGGGGACAATGGGTCAGCTATTGCCACTTTGACACCGCCGCGAACTACAAGAACAAGCACCGCGATGGCGAGGCTGCCGCCGACGGTGTGCACTCCGGCACCGTCCCCTCCTGCAACGTCGTAAGCTTTGGTGCAGCGACACACAACACAACAGGTTGCTCCCTGCCCTCAGACGGACACTCAGGTATACATGCACTCGATCTCCTCTAATCTAACTGGATTATTATGTTATAGTTCAGGAGAAGAATATTCGTGATTTAGGATCCACATAGAACTAGATTAGTCCTACTGTCCTGCTACTCTGAGTTTATACATACACAAGTCTGGAGGCAATAAGGTTCTCATGTTTATATGCATCCTTCAGGCATATGAGGTGGACCACCACACCGAAGTTGTTAATCGAAGTTCGAACAAATATGGTTCATCCTCACACTGATTTTGTATTGTCTCTGGTATAAATCTTTGTTGCTCTATTTTTCGTCCCGTTCAATTCCAGCGGATCCCTTTTCATTGTTGTGGTGCCCCACGTGTGTGACCAGATGCAGAGTGATAACAATATGAGGCGAAGCCATCCTCTTGAATAGTGTAAGGTTGTTAACCTTGTGCTGCTGTTAAGGAGTTCTCTGCTCAACTTTATCTTGATACGAAGGTATATAGACATAGGGATGGAGGGAATACTTGGTTTTGGCCTGTGGCTCAAACAAAATGCCATCAGCTGAACTTTGTTATTCCACGAATTTTCTTCGTTTAGGCATTCTCCACTTCTAACAATTATTAATTCCCATATAATTTGAACAAATATCCTATAGGTCATAACGACATGTCTAATGCTGAGAAGTTATGCCAATTCCTTAAAATTAATTTCTGCATATTTTGTTTTCTTCTTCTATTGTAATCTGAACAAATATCACTTATTTATGGTTTGGCACATAAGTGCATCACATCCAATGGCAATATTATGTTGACATTTACTTTAGTTGAGAGTTTTCACACAACTTTTTCCACTTCAACCAATAATGAGCATGTGCTCTCACTGATATACATGTCTCGGCGTGCTAATTGCCTAGCATCTACTCTTTTGGTGCTGAAAGTAAGTCACGTATGATATTCCCTAAAGGTGTTCATGACCTTTTGACTTTGCACTTTGGAAATATACCGAAAAGTAGTTTTGGTGGAAATAGCAACACACCTGCAGTATAATGAATTTTGTGGAGTATATAACCTTGCAATGATTATTTCATATAGCTCTGTTTTGCTGCATATTCTTCTTTCAGCATTTGTTTCTGGTACAAAACTGATATTTTTCCTATATTTGATATTAGGATTTGGGAAATAGAAACTATCAGGGCTTTACATCTTATAGGGTAATAGTTTCATCGGAACTAATGGTGCTCCTTGACTAATTTTGTTTTCGATGCAAAAGGTTCATCTCTCTGTCATTTTTAATGTATATTCTATATTGTATACGTGACTCAGATATATAACTCTAGAAGTATTTCCATGCCCTTCTGTGATACTAAGACCTTATGTGGACTTTTAGGTATAAGAACGTTTGTTACTGATGGCGTTGAGTTCGTCATCTGGGATACAACGGCAGGTTGTCGTCCACGATGGCCTGTAGGATGATGTGCTGCCTGCTCTGGATTACCACTTCAGAAGGTGAGCTGAAGTTTGTGTGCATATGCCCAGATTGTTACGAAAACTTTCCATACCAAGATTTTTGCTCGAATTACCATTATCACATATTTTAATGTATTCTTACTGTGTGCTAATTGATTTATTTGGGCTTGATTAATGATTTGTACCGTAAGGTACACATTCTGTGAAAATTGGAGGACGAATTTGACATTCTCTTCATATTCACTTGGTATGTTAAGATTTTTTTAATCATCGTTTGATTTATCAGGTATTTCCTCTCCTCTTCCTTTCAGATAATCAGGAATGGTTTTGCCAAAAGCATGTAGACTTATGTACCCCTGCCCTCTTTTTTGTTCAGCATACAGTGTAGATTGCTATCCTTGGTCACAAACTCACAACCATACATGTAGTGCAGTATGGTTTCATCCTTCAGAGCAATGTATGTCCTGTTAGTTAAATGCAGATTTTTAGGATCCATTCTTATGTTTTTAAATCCAACTTCAGGTTTACATCAGCTAATGCTGGTGAGGAGCATGTACTGACTCGATTTGTTGTTTCTCTACCCAATTCGGTTTTTAGTATTCCACCTCATTTATCTGACTGAACAATCATGCTGCTGAATTCGTTGTTTGCATTAATACATGGTTGTTGAACACGGTAAATAGGACCATTGCATGTGTTCACGGTAGGCCAGTAGACTCTAGCACAGCACACGTTTCAGTTGGGCAGAAGCCTGTGAGATATAACATATCTGAGACAGGCATTCATACCGTGATGTGGATCTAAGTTTCATAGATGGAGTAGATAGGCTTAGTAGTTTTAAACGCCCTGTGAATGCCATAACTTTGGTAAAAGCTTCAACTGGCTTTGGTCAAAATAAAAGTAAAATTGGAAAATATATAGATGGCTGACAATATTCCGTGGAATCAAAATTAATATAATTTTTTTCCATGATCTAAGATGCTCGAGATATACTACGAGGTACGTCTAAATTTCATAGATGGAATAGAGAGGCTCCATAGTTTTAGACGCCCTGTAAATTCCATAGGTTAGGTAAAACTCTTCACTGGCTTTGTAAAAAATAGAAGTAAAGTTGGAAATGTATAAAAGGCTGGCAGCATTTTGTAGAATCAAAATTATAGTACAGATCTTGCATGATCTAAGATGCTCAAGATATTTGGTTCACTTTGGTTCATAGGTTTGATGTCTGTTTTCTAATCAAGGGTGATAAGGGGTGGCCCGATCTTCTCAGTAAGCAACGGTGGTGATGATGATCACGGGGTGATAGCAGCGGAGAAACACGACGATGTAGTGGATGATAACTTGTATGACGCAACGAGATCTCTCGATTGGTCCCTGTCGCCAATGCAACAGCTCTCAACCCTGCAAGATATTCACAACTCCACACACTTGCGCACGTAGCCGCCGACCACGAAGCGGTAGTTGCAACCGTCTAATTCCCAATGGAACAGCGGATCACACAAGACTTAAACAGTGTAGGGAATTCAATAGTTTTGCAGAGCAAACAACTAAGAACTAGGGTTTATCTTAAACGTGGTCTAAAGCAGCTAGGGGGTCGTCCAAGGCACTTATATAGGCGTCCGGGACGAGTTCTGGTCGAAAGATCCAAGTCAAACCGACCCAGAATAGATCTGGTCGAGACAGACTCGGACTGGTCCGGTCTGGAATCCGGTCGACCGGGCTGTGGACCGGCCGGTCCGGTCAACCGGGCGACAACCGGAAATTTGCGAAGTTTTCGGTTTCGTCCGGTCGCGCCGGCCGGTTGGCGGCCGGTCGACCGGGCCTGGACCGGGCGGCCCGGCGTGGGGCCGGTCTGACCGGGCGCTGGACCGGCCTGGACTTCTTCTTCTCCTCTCGCGCATTCGTCCCGCTCCTCCCTCGCGCGTCCATGAGATATCTTCATGTGCAGCTCCTTGTCCAGCTTCACGTCCATCTTCACGTCCAGCTGCTCCTCTCCTCCTCGTGCGATGCTTGTCTCCTCTTCATACCTGATGATACATAAGTAATAGGACTTAGGTAGTATAAAGTTCTCATCAATCAAGGTATCGTTTAGGAACAAGTTCACCTGTTGTTTAAGTAGCTTCGCACGAGCTCGTGTCATTGGTCCAATCCTGACTTCATTGGACTTGAGCTTCACAGCAGGTTCATCTTCAGTTGGTAATGACGGAGGTAGTAGTGAGGTAGGGATGTCCTCATCATCTCCCCCCTTCAAAAGGCGTCGACCCCGACGCTCCAAGGTCTTCTCCGTCATATGGTGTCAAATCAGCAACATTGAAAGAATTACTGACACCAAACTCATCCTCTGGAAGATCTATCGAGTATGCATTATCATTGATCTTGGCAAGCACTTTGTAAGGACCAGCACCACGAGGCTTCAACTTAGACTTCCTCAGCTTTGGGAACCTATCCTTGCGAAAATGTACCCAGACCAAATCACCAGGCTTGAACAACATCTCCTTGCGCTTCTTATTCATCCTTGCAGCATTGCTCTTGCCTTTCTTCTCGATCAACTCTTTAGTCTTCACATGAATCTTTTTCACAAAATCTGCCCTCTTGGATGCCTCCATATTGACTCTCTCATGTATGGGCAAATGCAACAAGTCAAGTGGGGTAATGGGTTTGAAACCATACACCACCTCAAAAGGACACGACTCCGTGGTAGAATGTACCGCCCTGTTGTAAGCAAACTCCACATGCGGCAAACACTCTTCCCACTCCTTCAGGTTCTTCTTGATCATGGATCTCAACAATTGTGACAATGTTCTATTCACCACTTCAGTTTGACCATCAGTTTGGGGATGACAAGTAGTGCTGAACAGCAGCTTCGTCCCCAGCTTTCTCCAAAGCGTCTTCCAGAAGTAGCTCATAAACTTCACGTCACGATCAGAAACAATAGTCTTCGGGACTCCATGTAGACGTACAATCACCCTGAAAAACAGGTTAGCAATATGCGACGCATCGTCGCTCTTGTGGCAGGCAATAAAGTGGGACATCTTAGAGAATCTATCCACTACCACAAATATAGAATCATGGCCTCTCTTAGTACGCGGCAAACCCAACACAAAATCCATACTAATATCCTCCCATGGTGTAGTAGGTGCCGGTAAAGGAGTATACAAACCGTGAGGCTTCAGCTTGGACTTGGACTTGTTGCAAGTAATGCATCTCCTCACATATCTATCCACGTCCCGCCTCATCTTTGGCCAATAAAAGTGGTCAGCTAGCATGAGTAGCGTCTTCTCACGCCCAAAGTGACCCATCAAACCTCCAGCATGTGATTCCTGCAATAAGAGCAAACGCACAGACGATTCTGGAACACATAGTTTGTTAGCTCTAAACAAGAACCCATCATGTATGTGATATTTTTCCCATGCTTTACCAAGAGCACATAAGCGATATGGTTCAGCAAAATCATGATCAGTAGCATACAAATCACATAATATCTCTAAACCAGGAATTTTAACATCAAGTTGAGTTAATAGCATATTCTTCCTAGATAGAGCATCAACAACAATATTATCTTTTCCCTTCTTATGCTTAATAATGTATGGAAAAGACTCAATGAACTCAACCCACTTAGCTAGACGCTTATGCAAAGTAGATTGGGCTTTCAGGTATTTTAAAGCTTCATGATCAGAATGTATGATAAATTCTTTTGGCCACAAGTAATGTTGCCAAACCTCAAGAACTCTAATTAAAGCATACAATTCTTTATCATAGATAGGATAGTTCAACTTAGCACCAGAAAGTTTCTCAGAAAAATATGCAATTGGGCGACCCTCTTGCATCAACACACCACCAATTCCAATACCACTAGCATCACATTCAATCTCAAATTGCTTATTGAAATCAGGAAGTGCAAGCAACGGTGCAGAAGTTAACAATCTCTTAAGTTCATCAAAAGCATGATCTTGGGCTGCGCCCCACTCAAAAACAACACCCTTTTTAGTCAAATCATTCAAAGGTGCAGCAATAGTACTAAAGTTGGGCACAAATCTGCGATAAAACCCAGCTAGACCATGGAAACTTCTTACTTGACTCACGTTCATGGGAGTAGGCCAATTTTGAATAGCTTCAATTTTAGACACATCTACTTCTACTCCATGCTTAGAGACAACATAACCCAGAAATATGACCTTATCTTTGCAAAATATGCACTTCTCAAGATTACCATAGAGTTGATTATCACGCAACACTTGCAAAACATGTCGAATATGTATAGTATGATCAGATTCATTGCGGCTGTAGATTAATATGTCATCAAAGTACACAACCACAAATTTGCCAATAAATTCACGCAAAACATGGTTCATCAGTCTCATGAAAGTGCTAGGTGCATTAGTTAACCCAAAAGGCATTACTAACTACTCATATAAACCAAATTTTAAGGCAGTTTTCCACTCATCACCTTCTTTCATCCTGATTTGATGATAACCACTACGCAAATCAATTTTAGAGAACACAGCAGCACCACTCAATTCATCTAGCATATCCTCTAAACGGGGAATAGGATGACGATATCGAATAGTAATGTTGTTTATAGCTCTACAATCTACGCACATACGCCATGTACCATCTTTCTTAGGAACTAGAATAACAGGAACAGCACAAGGACTAAGGCTTATGCGGATATAACCTTTGTCGAGTAGTGCTTGTACTTGCTTCTGTATCTCCTTCGTCTCTTCGGGATTAGTGCGATATGGCGCCCTATTGGGCAGCGATGCTCCGGGAATCAAGTCAATTTGATGCTCAATACCTCGCAATGGTGGTAGTCCTGCGGGTACCTCTTCCGGAAACACGTCGCCGAATTCCTGCAAAACATTAGAAACACCAAGAGGAAGAGGGGTCATGTCGTTAGAAACCAAAACCGTACCCCTGTACAAAAGCACAAGAGGCATGGCCGTAGGATCCTCACTAAGGAATTCACTCTCTCACTTTTCGTTATATCACTCACGACATTACAATTCTCTCGCCTATCTAGAGGTGCATCCTCCAAATTCACTTCAATCTTCTGACGAGACTCATTGACAATTTGTTGTGGTGACATAGGCTGTAAGTTAATTTTCTTGCCCTTGTACTCCAAGTGATATGTATTGGCTCGGCCATTGTGTTGCACAAAACGGTCATAGAGCCAAGGCCGAACCAATAAGAGGTGACAAACTGTCATAGGAACCACATCAAAGTCAATGCAATCCTTATACGGTCCAATCGCAAACTCAACACGCACCATGTGGTTTACCTTCATCTCACCATTGTCGCTCAACCACTGAATATAATATGGATGCGGGTGCGGTAGATACTTCAACTTCAGCTTGGTACATAACTCCTTGCTTGCTAAATTGCGGCAACTCCCGCCATCAATAATGACCTTGCAAGCCTTGTCAGGACCAACTAAAGCTTTGGTTTGGAACAAATTGCAGCGCTGAGTAGATGCACTAGGCAACACATTAAGAGCACGCTGCGACACAACAATGGTGCGAGCATCAGAAGGATATGCATCTTCACCATCAGTGTCATAGTCATCATCGTCTGGAGCATTTGGATCAACATCATCTCCAGTCTCATACTCATTGTCCTCATTGATAAACATGACTTTGCGGTTAGGACAATCTCTCTTGAAGTGACCCTTGCCACCACATGTATGGCAAAGCATATCACGGTTGCGCGCTGTAGACATGCTAGAACCACTCGTACTTGCAGCAGATTCGGACTTCTTTGCATTAGATACATTGGAGACCGGTTTGCTAGGCGGAGTAGAGTAAGGAGCGGAGCGCGTCGAAGGCGCCGGCGCTGTAGAGGGCGCACGGGGTGTAAAACGCCCAGCTCCCGTAGCACGTCCCTTAACCTTTGCTTCTTCAGCCAACTGTGATTCAGCTTCTCTTGCATGATGTAACAATTGATTCATATTGGTGTAGGTGTAATGACGAACAATGCCTTTAACATCATACTTCAATCCATTGAGAAAACGCTGCATTGTCATCTCTAGAGACTCACGGACACGACCACGCTGCATAAGCATCTCCATCTCCATGTAGTACTCATCAACAGTCTTCACACCTTGCCTCAATAATGTTAGCTTATCAAATATATTCCGCAAGTAATTTGTAGGCACAAAACGAGAAGTCATAACCTCCTTCATAGCACGCCATGTACGGATAGGTTGTGCACCATCTTCGTCGCGGTCACGAATCAAAGAATCCCACCAACGCAATGCATAACCATCAAATTCAGAAGAAGCAAGCTTGATCTTCCTTTCTTCAGAGTAGTTTGGATGTAAGCTCCATAACTTCTCAATCTTGAGCTCCCAAGTGAGATATTCTTCAACATCAGCTCCTCCTTCAAACTTGGGTATGGAAAACTTGGGCTTACCCAATCCATCTTCTTCATCTTGTCCACGACCATTGCGGCCAAGTGGAACCCAACCACGAGGACGATGACCACGAGGCGCACCACGAGCATTGTGTGCGTCATCTTCAAGCTCAGGATCTTCGTCATCGTCTTGTTGTTGTTGTGCAGTCAAATTCTCAATAGCGAGGCGCATATCTGCAATATTGCGCTGGATATCTGTCATTTGATCAGCCAATCCAGTGACGGTTACATTAGTAGCATCCAGCGTTTGTTTGATCTCGTCAACTGTACTCTTAAGCTCATCATCCTGAGTGCGGAATTCACGTCGCATCTCATTACGAAGAGCTTCATACTCCCTCCATGTGATGATATCTGCCGAATTCTTGTTTTCCTGGTTAACAATCTTATTATCACTAGCAGACATGATTAGTAGGTTAGTGCACTAAATCAAATATATATGGTGGTACTCTCACAACTCACTCAAAACTGATAAGAAAAGGAAATCTTACCGTTCCAAAGTAAATTAGTGTTGCTTACCACTTGTAGTAACAACTAGTGTACGGATGTAGCGAAGCGAATATCAAGGGTATAAGAACAATCACACGACAAAGCAGGGTGATGGCGTGTAACTCACACGTTCGTTGGGAACCCCAAGAGGAAGGTATGATGCGCACAGCAGCAAGTTTCCCTCAGAAAGAAACCAAGGTTTATCGAACCAGGAGGAGCCAAGAAGCACGTTGAAGGTTGATGGTGGCGAAATGTGATGCGGCGCAACACCAGGGATTCCGGCGCCAACGTGGAACCTGCACAACACAACCAAAGTACTTTGCCCCAACGAAACAGTGAGGTTGTCAATCTCACCGGCTTGCTGTAACAAAGGATTAACCGTATTGTGTGGAAGAAGATTGTTTGCGAAGAAAACAGTAAAACAAGTATTGCAGTAGATTGTATGCGATGTAAAGAATAGGACCGGGGTCCATAGTTCACTAGAGGTGTCTCTCCCATAAGATAAAAGCATGTTGGGTGAACAAATTACAGTCGGGCAATTGACAAATAGAAAAAGGCATAACAATGCATATACATGATATGATAAATATAGTGAGATTTAATCGGGCATTACGACAAAGTACATAGACCGCCATCCAGCATGCATCTATGCCTAAAAAGTCCACCTTCAGGTTATCATCCGAACCCCTTCCAGTATTAAGTTGCAAGCAACAGACAATTGCATTAAGTATGATGCGTAATGTAATCAACAACTACATCCTTAGACATAGCATCAATGTTTTATCCCTAGTGGCAACAGCACATCCACAACCTTAGAACTTTCTGTCACTGTCCCAGATTTAATGGAGGCATGAACCCACTATCGAGCATAAATACTCCCTCTTGGAGTTAAGAGCAAAAACTTGGCCAGAGCCTCTACTAATAACGGAGAGCATGCAAGATCATAAACAACACATAAGTAATAGATTGATAATCACCATAACATAGTATTCTCTATCCATCGGATCCCGACAAACACAACATATAGTATTACAGATAGATGATCTTGATCATGTTAGGCAGCTCACAAGATCCAACAATGAAGCACATAAGGAGAAGAGAACCATCTAGCTACTGCTATGGACCCATAGTCCAGGGGTGAACTACTCACTCATCACTCCGGAGGCGATCATGGCGATGAAGAGTCCTCCGGGAGATGATCCCCTCTCCGGCAGGGTGCCGGAGGCGATCTCCTGAATCCCCCGAGATGGGATTGGCGGCGGCGGCGTCTCAGTAAGGTTTTCCGTATCGTGGCTCTCGGTACTGGGGGTTTCGCGACGGAGGCTTTAAGTAGGCGAAAGGGTAGGTCATAGGGCGTCACGGGGGGCCCACACACTAGGGCGGCGCGGCTGGCCGCGCCGCCTTGGTGTGTCCCCACCTCGTGGCCCCACTTCGTCTCCTCTTCGGTCTGGAAGCTTCGTGCAAAAATAGGACCCTGGGCGTTGATTTCTTCCAATTCCGAGAATATTTCTTTACTAGGATTTCTGAAACCAAAAACAGCAGAAAACAGCAACTGGCTCTTCGGCATCTTGTTAATAGGTTAGTGCCGGAAAATGCGTAAATACGACATATAATGTGCATAAAACATGTAGATATCATCAATAATGTAGTATGGAGCATAAGAAATTATCGATACGTCGGAGACGTATCAGCATCCCAAGCTTAGTTCTCGTCCCGAGCAGGTAAACGATAACAAGGATAATTTCGGAGTGACATGCCATCATAACCTTGATCATACTATTGTAAACATATGTAATGAATGCAGCGATCAAAACAATGGTAATGACATGAGTAAACAAATGAATCATAAAGCAAAGACTTTTCATGAATAGTACTTCAAGACAAGCATCAATAAGTCTTGCATAAGAGTTAACTCATAAAGCAATAAATCAAAGTAAAGGTATTGAAGCAACACAAAGGAAGATTAAGTTTCAGCGGTTGCTTTCAACTTATAACATGTATATCTCATGGATAGTGTCAATGTAAAGTAATATAACAAGTGCAATATGCAAGTATGTAGGAATCAATGCACAGTTCACACAAGTGTTTGCTTCTTGAGGTGGAGAGAGATAGGTAAACTGACTCAACAATAAAAGTAAAAGAAAGGTCCTTCAAAGAGGAAAGCATCGATTGCTGTATTTGTGCTAGAGCTTTTATTTTGAAAACATGAAACAATTTTGTCAACGGTAGTAATAAAGCATATGAGTTATGTAAATTATATCTTACAAGTTGCAAGCCTCATGCATAGTATACTAATAGTGCTCGCACCTTGTCCTAATCAGCTTGGACTACCGGATCATCGCAATACACATGTTTCAACCAAGTGTCACAAAGGGGTACCTCCATGCCGCCTGTACAAAGGTCTAAGGAGAAAGCTCGCATTTTGGATTTCTCGCTTTTGATTATTCTCAACTTAGACATCCATACCGGGACAACATGGACAACAGATAATGGACTCCTCTTTAATGCATAAGCATGTGGCAACAATTATTATTCTCATATGAGATTGAGGATATATGTCCAAAACTGAAACTTCCACCATGATTCATGGCTTTAGTTAGCGGCCCAATGTTCTTCTCTAACAATATGCATGCTCCAACCATTAAGGTGGTAGATCTCTTACTTCAGACAAGACGGACATGCATAGCAACTCACATGATATTCAACAAAGAATAGTTGATGGCGTCCCCGAAGCATGGTTATCGCACAACAAGCAACTTAATAAGAGATAAAGTGCATAAGTACATATTCAATACCACAATAGTTTTTAAGGCTATTTTGTCCCATGAGCTATATATTGCAAAGGCGAATGATGGAATTTTAAAGGTAGCACTCAAGCAATTTACTTTGGAATGGCGGAGAAATACCATGTAGTAGGTAGGTATGGTGGACACAAATGGCATAGTGGTTGGCTCAAGGATTTTGGATGCATGAGAAGTATTCCCTCTCGATACAAGGTTTAGGCTAGCAAGGTTATTTGAAGCAAACTCAAAGATGAAACGGTGCAGCAAAACTCACATAAAAGACATATTGTAAATATTATAAGACTCTACACCGTCTTCCTTGTTGTTCAAAACTCAATACTAGAAATTATCTAGACCTTAGAGAGACCAAATATGCAAACCAAATTTTAGCAAGCTCTATGTATTTCTTCATTAATGGGTGCAAAGTATATGATGCAAGAGCTTAAACATGAGCACAACAATTGCCAAGTATCACATTATCCAAGACATTTTAGAATTACTACATGTAGCATTTCCCAATTCCAACCATATAACAATTTAACGAAGAAGTTTCAACCTTCGCCTTGAACATTATGAGTAAAGCCTAAGGACATATTTGTCCATATGCAACAGCGGAGCGTGTCTCTCTCCCATACAGTGAATGCTAGGATCCATTTTATTCAAACAAAAACAAAAACAAAACAAACCGACGCTCCAAGCAAAGTACATAAGATGTGACTGAATAAAAATATAGTTTCAGGGGAGGAACCTGATGATGTTGTCGATGAAGAAGGGGATGCCTTGGGCATCCCCAAGCTTAGACGCTTGAGTCTTCTTAAAATATGCAGGGATGAACCACGGGGCATCCCCAAGCTTAGAGCTTTCACTCCTCTTGATCATAGTATATCATATTCCTCTATTGATCCTTGAAAACTTCCTTCACACCAAACTTCAAGCAAACTCATTAGAGGGTTAGTGCACAATTAAAAATTCACATATTCAGAGGTGACACAATCAATCTTAACACTTCTGGACATTGCACAAAGCTACTGGACATTAATGGATCAAAGGAATTCATCCAACATAGCAAATACGGCAATGCGAAATAAAAGGCAGAATCTGTCAAAACAGAACAGTCCGTAAAGACGAACCTGAAAGGGGCACTAGACTTGCTCAAATGGAAAAACTCAAAACTAATGAAAGTTGCGTACATATCTGAGGATCACGCTCGAAAATTTGCAGATTTTTTCGATTTTTTTACAGAGACTTGTGCCAGAATTCGTGACAGACAGCAATGCTGTTTCTGCGCAGCGATCCCAAATATAACATCAACTTTAACATAAAAACTTTACTTGGCACAAAAACATGATAAGGAGAGGTTGCTACAGTACTTCCAAGACTCAACAAAACAAAAATTGCTGTAGTAAAAACATGGGTTGTCTCCCATAAGCGCTTTTCTTTAACGCCTTTCAGCTAGGCGCAGAAAGTGTAAATCAAGTATTATCAAGAGATGAAGCTTCAACATCATAGCTTGTTCTAATAATAGAATCAAAAGGCAACTTCATTCTCTTTCTAGGGAAGTGTTCCATACCTTTCTTGAGAGGAAATTAATATTTAATATTACCTTCCCTCATATCAATAGTAGCACCAACGGTTCGAAGAAAAGGTCTTCCCAACACAATAGGACAAGATGCATTGCATTCAATATCCAAGACAACAAAATCAACAGGGACAAGGTTATTGTTAACCGTAATGCGCACATTATCAATCCTCCCCAAAGGTTTCTTTTTAACATTATCAGCAAGATTAACATCTAAATAACAATTCTTCAATGGTGGCAAGTCAAGCATATCATAAATCTTTTTAGGCATAACAGAAATACTTGCACCAAGATCACATAAAGCATTACATTCAAAGTCATTGAATTTCATTTTAATGATGGGCTCCCAACCATCTTCTAACTTTCTAGGAATAGAAGTTTCAAGTTTTAGTTTCTCTTCCCTAGCTTTTATGAGAGCATTTGTAATATGTTTTGTAAATGCTAAATTTATAGCACTAGCATTGGGACTTCTAGCAAGTTTTTGTAAGAACTTTATAACTTCAGAGATGTGGCAATCATCAAAATCTAAATCATTATGAGCTACAGCAATGGGATCATTGTCCCCAAGATTGGAAAAAATTTCAGTAGTTTTATCGCAAACAGCAGTTTCAGCAGTTTCAGGCAATTTTGTACGCTTTGCACTAGGAGTAGAAACATTGCCAACACCAATTATTTTACCATTGATAGTAGGAGGTGCAGCAACATGTGAATCATTATCATTACTAATGGTGGTAATAGTCCAAACTTTAGCTACATTATTCTCTTTAGCTAGTTTTTCATTTTCTTCTCTATCCCACCTAGCACGCAATTCAGCCATTAATCTTATATTTTCATTAATTCTAACTTGGATGGCATTTGCTGTAGTAGTAATCTTTTTATCAATATCCTCATTAGGCATAACTTTCAATTTTAATAGCTCAACATCAGAGGCAAGTCTATCAACTCTAGAAGCAATAATATCAATTTTATCAAGCTTTTTCTCAACAGATTTGTTAAAAGCAGTTTGTGTACTAATAAATTCTTTAAGCATGGCTTCAAGACCAGAGGGTACACTCCTATTATTGTTGTAAGAATTCCCATAAGAATTACCATAACCATTACCATTAGTAGAAGGATATGGCCTATAGTTATTACCAGGGTTGTTCCTATAAGCATTGTTGTTGAAATTATTATTTTTAATGAAATTCACATCAACATTTTCTTCTTGAGCAACCAATGAAGCTAAAGGAACATTATTTGGATCAACATTAGATCTACCATTCACAAGCATAGACATAATCACATCAATCTTATCACTCAAGGAAGAGGTTTCTTCAACAGAATTTACCTTCTTACCTTGTGGAGCTCTTTCCGTGTGCCATTCAGAGTAATTTATCATCATATCATCAAGAAGTTTTGTAGCCGCCCCAAAGTGATGGACATAAAGGTACCTCCAGCAGCTGAATCCAATAAATTCCGCGAAGAAAAATTTAGTCCTGCATAGAAGGTTTGGATGATCATCCAAGTAGTCAGTCCATGGGTTGGGCAATTCTTTACCAAAGATTTCATTCTCTCCCATGCTTGAGCAACATGTTCAGTATCTAATTGCTTAAAATTCATTATGCTACTTCTCAAAGATATAATTTTAGCGGGAGGATAATATCTACCAATAAAAGCATCCTTACATTTAGTCCATGAATCAATACTATTCTTAGGCAAAGATAGCAACCAATCTTTAGCTCTTCCTCTTAATGAGAAAGGAAACAATTTCAATTTAATAATATCACCATCTACATCCTTATACTTTTGTATTTCACAAAGTTCAACAAAATTATTAAGATGGGCAGCAGCATCATCAGAACTAATACCAGAAAATTGCTCTCTCATGACAAGGTTCAGTAAAGCAGGTTTAATTTCAAAGAATTCTGCTGTAGTAGCAAGTGGAGCAATAGGTGTGCATAGGAAATCATTATTATTTGTGTTTGTGAAGTCACACAACTTAGTATTTTCAGGGGTATTCATTTTAGCAACAGTAAATAAAGCAAACTAGATAAAGTAAATGCAAGTAACTAATTTTTTTGTGTTTTTGATATAGAGAGCAAGACAGTAAATAAAGTAAAACTAGCAACTAATTTTTTGTGTGTTTTGTTTAAGTGCAGCAAACAAAGTAGTAAATAAAATAAAGCAAGACAAAAACAAAGTAAAGAGATTGGGAAGTGGAGACTCCCCTTGCAGCGTGTCTTGATCTCCCCGGCAACGCAGAAAAAGAGGTTGATGGCGTGTAACTCACACGTTCGTTGGGAACCCCAAGAGGAAGGTATGATGCGCACAGCAAGTTTTCCCTCAGAAAGAAACCAAGGTTTATCGAACCAGGAGGAGCCAAGAAGCACGTTGAAGGTTGATGGTGGCGAAATGTGATGCGGCGCAACACCAGGGATTCCGGCGCCAACGTGGAACCCGCACAACACAACCAAAGTACTTTGCCCCAACGAAACAGTGAGGTTGTCAATCTCACCGGCTTGCTGTAACAAAGGATTAACCGTATTGTGTGGAAGAAGATTGTTTGCGAAGAAAACAAAAACAAGTATTGCAGTAGATTGTATGCGATGTAAAGAATAGGACCGGGGTGCACAGTTCACTAGAGGTGTCTCTCCCATAAGATAAAAGCATGTTGGGTGAACAAATTACAGTCGGGCAATTGACAAATAGAAAAGGGCATAACAATGCATATACATGATATGATATGATAAATATAGTGAGATTTAATCAGGGCATTACGACAAAGTACATAGACCGCCATCCAGCATGCATCTATGCCTAAAAAGTCCACCTTCAGGTTATCATCCGAACCCCTTCCAGTATTAAGTTGCAAGCAACAGACAATTGCATTAAGTATGGTGCGTAATGTAATCAACAACTACATCCTTAGACATAGCATCAATGTTTTATCCCTAGTGGCAACAACACATCCACAACCTTAGAACTTTCTGTCACTGTCCCAGATTTAATGGAGGCATGAACCCACTATCGAGCATAAATACTCCCTCTTGGAGTTAAGAGCAAAAACTTGGCCAGAGCCTCTACTAATAACGGAGAGCATGCAAGATCATAAACAACACATAAGTAATAGATTGATACACCATAACATAGTATTCTCTATCCATCGGATCCCGACAAACACAACATATAGTATTACAGATAGATGATCTTGATCATGTTAGGCAGCTCACAAGATCCAACAATGAAGCACATAAGGAGAAGACAACCATCTAGCTACTGCTATGGACCCATAGTCCAGGGGTGAACTACTCACTCATCACTCCGGAGGCGATCATGGCGATGAAGAGTCCTCCCGGAGATGATTCCCCTCTCCGGCAGGGTGCCGGAGGCGATCTCCTGAATCCCCCGAGATGGGATTGGCGGCGGCGGCGTCTCAGTAAGGTTTTCGTATCGTGGCTCTCGGTGCGGGGGTTTCGCGACGGAGGCTTTAAGTAGGCGAAAGGGTAGGTCAAAGGGCGTCACGGGGCCCACACACTAGGGCGGCGCGGCCAGGGCGTGGGCCGCGCCGCCTTGGTGTGTCCCCACCTCGTGGCCCCACTTCGTCTCCTCTTCGGTCTTCTGGAAGCTTCGTGCAAAAATAGGACCCCGGGCGTTGATTTCGTCCAATTCCGAGAATATTTCTTTACTAGGATTTCTGAAACCAAAAACAGCAGAAAAGCAACGGCTCTTCGGCATCTTGTTAATAGGTTAGTGTGCTTAAAATGCGTAAATAACATATAATGTGCAAACATGTAGATATCATCAATAATGTAGCATGGAACATAAGAAATTATCGATACGTCAAGCAGGTATATGTGGGGCTGTAGGTAGGCTACCTATTTGCACCAATAACAAGCTCTAGCGCTGACCGTAGACAACCAAAGATACTCACACAAGGCGATATAATGGGGCAATGCAACTATCTGGAGGAAAGGTTGCAATGCACTAGAGAGACGCTAGCAAAGCTCAACGAGACAAGCACAAGATTGCTCAACTACGGGTGCAGTAAAGAAAACTTAGGCCTTTCACTTGATTCAACTATCACGTCACTTTTCTTTTTGTATTTTTCTTATTATAACACACGCAGCTATGTAGCTCTTTTTGCTTCTTTTCTATTTTTTTTGACTCAACTCCTTGATAACACGGCCAACAAGATATGCAAAGCACCAAAACCCTAATGAGCAGCCTGTCGAGCGGTAAAACTAGTCTCTTCTGGGGAAGTTCCTAGTCACGTATATCGAAAGGCTGTGTCTATGGTTGGGAACAAGCACACTGTACGCTATGTGGACTCGGAGTAACAAAAACTGACACTAGACGACAAAGTAACACAAGATGATAGAGTAAACTCAAACCCTAAAATACTAGATGAAAGACAAAGTTACGCAAAAACAACTACGAAAAGCAACTAAAACTCGAAATTAGTGCAAGCTATGGCTATGGCAAACCCTAACCCTAATTTTTTTTGGCTTTTTCTGGATAGGAAAACACTCACAACTCAACTATGGGGTGGATTGTGGATGGCTTACCGAGGAAAACTGGAAATCTGATACCAAGATGATAAGGGGTGGCCCGATCTTCTCAGTAAGCAACGGTGGTGATGATGATCACGGGGTGATAGCAGCGGAGAAACACGACGATGTAGTGGATGATAACTTGTATGACGCAACGAGATCTCTCGATTGGTCCCTCTCGCCAATGCAACAGCTCTCAACCCTGCAAGATATTCGCAACTCCACACACTTGCGCACGTAGCCGCCGACCACGAAGCGGTAAGTTGCAACCGTCTAATTCCCAATGGAACAGCAGATCACACAAGACTTAAACAGGATCTACACAATATCCAAGCAATATGGTGTAGGGAATTCAATAGTTTTGTAGAGCAAACAACTAAGAACTAGGGTTTATCTTAAACATGGTCTAAAGCAGCTAGGGGGTCGTCCAAGGCACTTATATAGGCGTTCGGGACGAGTTCTGGTCGAAAGATACAAGTAAAACCGACCCAGAATAGATCTGGTCGAGACAGACTCGGACTGGTCCTGTCTGGAATCCGGTCGACCGGGCTGTGGACCGGCCGGTCCGGTCTATGGTCCGGTCAACCGGGCGACAACCGGAAATTTGCGAAGTTTCCGGTTTCTGTCCGGTACGATGCGCTCCCTCCGGTTGGCGGCCGGTTGGCGGCTGGTCGACCGGGCCAGGGACCGGGCGGCCCGGCGTGGGGGCCGGTCTGACCGGGCACTGGACCGGCCTGGACTTCTTCTTCTCCTCTCGCGCATTCCTCCCGCTCCTCCCTCGCGCGTCCATGAGATATCTTCATGTCCAGCTCCTTGTCCAGCTTCACGTCCATCTTCACGTCCAGCTGCTCCTCTCCTCCTCGTGCGATGCTTGTCTCCTCTTCATACCTGATGATACATAAGTAATAGGACTTAGGTAGTATAAAGTTCTCATCAATCAAGGTATCGTTTAGGAACAAGTTCACCTGTTGTTTAAGTAGCTTCGCACGAGCTCGTGTCATTGGTCCAATCCTGACTTCATTGGACTTGAGCTTCACAGCAGGTTCATCTTCAGTTGGTAATGACGGAGGTAGTAGTGAGGTAGGGATGTCCTCATCAAAGGGAGAGTTTCTACATATAATTTTTGGAATGTACTTAGTCAGTCTCATAATTTAGGCTTTGCTAGAGGCTAAAACGATAGGAAGTCATCTACCCAAGCATGTATTTTCTGCATGCACTGGCTATACACTCTTTTCAGTTCTATTTTTTCTAATCTGCTATTTTTGAACCTTAGAATAGGTATTATCTCTTCTCATATTTGTTTTGAGTAGTTCTATTTTCTCTGATGAAGTTTGGTTATTAGTTAAAAAAAACTATTTTTTCAATTAGTGTTATGTATGAGCGGCATGGCTGATGAGTTCGCATCTTGGACGAAACTTATGACGGGTTAAAAAAATCAAAGCAGCATATTTGCGTATGATTCTTGCTTTGCTTATCTTTCAGTGTGCTTTCTGTCGTTGTTCTTTTCAGTTGCTGGCACTCCTTTTGTACCTGCCACTAGAGCATCTCTGAATCGTCAGATGAACGTATCGATGAACCACCATCGTGCCACTGTTGGAGCTAACCATCCCTTGGATATCCAACCCCAACAAACTAACAAAGCGTATGTTGGGGTTCTTTTCTCTGTTTGTTTATTTGGCTTTGTTAGTTTGTTTCTCAACTTATTTTTTTTGTCTAAATGGGTTGGTATTTTTGCTGGAGCTTTTCTCAACTTATTATGGACCTTATTACGGATGGCTGAGTAAAGAAATGTAGGCTGTTTATACTGGTTGTTGTCATGCTGGAAATATGGGTTGGTATTTTTCCATTGGAAGTCATATGAAGAGATTTGTAATTATGCTCGCTGGAATACTTTACGACTCTGTGCTCTGTATAAGTACTGTGGAATTAGTTAAAGTGCAGCATTTGAACTTAAACATGCTGGTTTGGTTGCCAGTTACTGAATTTATTGCTTCTCTATGTTGTTGTGGAGTTTTTCTCTTGGGTTTTCAACTTAAACATGTGGGTTTGCTTCAGTTAGAGTGGCAATTACTGAATTTATTGCTTTTCTGCGCTGTTTCTTTTAGTTAAGGAGGATTGCGTGATGTTGGTGCGGATATTTTCTCTTGAATGATCTAGCAGATAGGACTTTAAATTTTATCTTATATGCAATGTAATCAAACCAAACACAAGCGTACAGGGCTAAGACATGTGGTAGAAGCAAAGGCTGCATCACAGTACATTGAGAGCAACACTAACTATCTCAGTACATAGTTCTACATTAGCTTCCAAGAAACTAGGATTAGGATGGTGAGGTAGAATTAATACAATGTACAACGAAGTATCGCTCGGTTGGATGTGTGGATAATTCAATTTTAGCATATTAACATGCACACAGAGAGCAAAAGTTACCATAGTTACTATCTTTGATTTAGCAAAGAGAATATAGAACTAATTAAAAAAAATTGTTCCCACATGTATAGGAAATTAGCTTCTGCCGCCTAAAGAAAATGGAAATATACCAGTTTATACCACATTAGATCAGCTCAGGTGCGCTTGAAGGTGCTCAGCTCCTCTTCCTCCACGAGCTCGCTAACAAGATCAACGATGCCAAAGTACTGAATTCCAATCGGCGGCAACAGCTGCTTCTGCCACCGCCTAACCTCTCTTTGTCCATGGGCTCGCTATCTGGATTGTTGATGCCAAGGTGTTCAATCTCCAACAACACCAGCAAAATGGACCTTCGTCCCTTCTACTCTGCAGCTTAACATGTGCTTTAAGGTACTGGATCTGGACCGGCGGCAGGGCTTCATCACCGCGCACACCAGCAGAGCAGAGCTTAGCTTGCCTCTTCCTCCAATCGCCGCCACCCAGTCTCTGCTTCCCGCCCCTTCCTACACGAGGGAACGTCTTTCAGCTTCCTATGGTTAGGCCATGAAGCGTGGTGTGCGTCGCTAGGGTATGCTACTTTCTCCAATCTGCCCCTCACTAGGACGACGGCCATGGCCCGTTGGTTGGCATGTCGCGCAGCTGCTCAATGACCAGGATAAGTAGGACGTCGACGATGTACTGCATCTTGGCTACAAAGGTTTTCTTCCTCCTTCCCTCAGCACTCCAACGAGCAACCTAGCATTTCTTCTTTTTCATTTCAGTGGTCGTTTTGCGAGCTTCAGTTTTGCTAACCTTTGCCTCTGACTATTCTTTTTCATTTGTGGATATGCTCAATTTTCATTATGCACTGCTTGACCTAGAGTAGTTGGATCGTTGTAAAAAAATTATGCCCGACAGAGGCATGGACACAGGTGAATGGGAAAATTGTGTGCAGGCCAAGATAAATATGATTTTATTCAGTTTAGTAGTATGTCATAATATATATTCATCTTCTTTTTAGACTATGTATGGTTGCTTTGGTTAACCAAAAAAAAACAAGAAGTCCAAAACTGAAGTATAATGTAATGGATCTGCAGCAAATGAACTTTGGTTAATACCTTGCCTCGACATTTTGTATAAGTGTGTTTAGTAGGTTTGTCCAGCTGATTTTTTAATTCATGCACCAAGCTAATCACTATTTGCTTCAATGGAACTTACAGGTTCTACTTTATCTCGCAAAGTGATCTAACACACATAATTGCCAAGCTTAGGCCTCACTATTTATTTAGAAGGATTACCTGATATGCTTATCTATCTATTATATACTAAAAGCAAAATACGGATGTTGAATAGAGCCACCACGTTAAGCCACATCATTAAGATTATTATAATTGTTAGATCTAAAATATGTGGCTGAGATTTAATAGAATATTTAAAGTTACGTTAAATTAAAAGTGTAGTCTGATATGACACGATTTAAGTCACGTAGCTGGGCAATCTGCCCTAACATGATATTTGGCAGATAAACCATAAAAAGGAAGGCATCGGTAGGGTGGTGTATTCCTTTAGGACTCTAATTGCATCCATTAAAATATACCAAAACTACATACGTACATGCAAATATATAGTACATGAGAATTGGGGAGATTTCTAAGAAGACTATGTACTTTGGTTTTTCATTTTTCTGATTTTTTTTAATTTTCTGCGCATTTGAATCATATCTTGGTCAAATCCTAGGTTTGACCAAGATTTAGACAAGTTTAACACGTGAAAACGAATAAGTAAGCCTGGATCCTTCTTAGTCACTCTAAAATGAAGCTTTTGGGAGGTTCTTGAAATTTCCATGTTTGAAACCCAAAACCACTTCTCTTCATGATTGACTGAGTTTAATTTGGGTTTTAGGGGTAGATATATACATGATTTTTCTGGTTTGAATATATATGTCTAGACCTTGTTTATCAACATGAATGCTTACTATACATATGACATAAGAATGCTATGTGCTTTGGTTTTTCATTCTTTTGATTTTTTCTGAATTTTTAGGGCCATTTGAATCTTGGTCAAATCCTTGGTTTGACCAAGATTTAAACAAGTTTAAAACATGAAAATGAAAAGGGAAGTCTATATCCTTCTTATTTACTCTAAAATGAAGCTTTTGGGATGTTCTTGAAATTTCCATGTTTGAAACCCAAAACGACTTCCCTTCATGCTAGACTTCATAAGATCGACGGGGGTAGATACATGATTTGTCTGGTTTGGATATATTTAGACCTTGTTTATCAACTTGAATGCTTACGATATGACATAAGAAGACTATGTGATTTGGTTTTCCATTTTTCTGATTTTTTTGAATTTTGTGCCCACCCATTTGTATCTTCGTCAAATCCTAGGTTTGACCAAGATAATTAAAACAAGTTTAAAACATGAAAATGAAAAGGGAAGCATGTATCCTTCTTAGGCACTCTAAAATGAAGCTTTTGGGAGGTTTTTGAAATTTACATGTTTGAAACCCAAAACCACATCTCTTCACATGCTTGACTTCATAAGGAGTTTAGGGGTTAGGGGTATAGATACATGATTTGTCTGGTTTGAATATGTCTAGACATTGTTTATCAACTTTATATGACATAAGAAAAACATGTAAATGAGTTAACTTGGATTTCCTACCCTTGAATCCATAGGAAACTTTGTTCTAATGCACTATAATAATCAACCGAGTTTTTACACCAACAGGTCTGTCACTTACGTGTGGTGCCCACGCGTGAGGTCCCACACTTCAGTGAGCACAAGTCACGTGCAATAGGTACGCAAACTCCCAGCCATCTTCTTTGTCAAGAGAAGACGCATCAGGATGCGTATTGGAAGTCTGTGGGTCCTTCTGGATCCTTCGGTTGTCCCTCTCACAAAAAACAAATCTCTCATTCTCGGCCTCGCTCGACTCGCTCGCTCGCTCGCACCTCCTGCTCACTGACAAACCCTGCACAAAAGTCAACATCATCACCCGAAAAAGGGGAGACACCATAATGCTCTCCCTTCTTCTCTCCTTCCGAGTGATCCCTCTTCCTCCGAGTTTCACTCAACGGGCAAACACACATGTGCTGCATAGTAATAATAAAAAGGTAGAAAAATCAACCTACGAATCTATAATTAAATAGGTTAAACTAGGGTTTTGCCCAGTAATACAGATCAAGGTTCGAACCTTGTTTATCAACTTGAATATGCTTACTATATGACATAAGAAGACTATATACTTTGGTTTTTCATTTTTATGAATTTTTTAATTTTCTGCGCATTTGAATCTTGGTCAAATCCTAGGTTTGACCAAGATATAGACAAGTTTAACACGTGAAAACGAATAAGTAAGCCTGGATCCTTCTTAGTCACTCTAAAATGAAGCTTTTGGGATGTTCTTGAAATTTCCATGTTTGAAACCCAAAACGACCTCTCTTCATGCTAGACTTCATAAGATCGACCGAGTTTAGGGTTAGGGGTAGATACATGATTTGGATGGTTTGAATATGTCCAAACCTTGTTAATTTATCAACTTGAATGCTTACTATATGACATAAGAAGACTATATGCTTTTGTTTTTCATTTTTCTGATTTTTTTGAATTTTATGCCCATATATTTGAATCTTGGTCAAATCCTAGGTTTGACAAAGATTTAAACAAGTTTAAATTATGAAAATGAAAAGGTAAGCATGGATCCTTATTAGTCACTCTAAAATAAATCTTTTGGGAGGTTCTTGAAATTTCCATGTTTGAAACCCAAAACCACTTCTCTTCATGATTGACTTCATAAGACGAGTTTAGGGATTTAGGGGTAGATATATACATGATTTTTCTGGTTTGAATATGTCTAGACCTGGTTTATCAACTTGAATGCTTAATATAAATATGACATTAGAATGCTATGTGCTTTGGTTTTTCATTCTCTTTTGATTTTTTTTCTAAATTTTTAGGCCCATTTGAATCTTGGTCAAATCTTTGGTTTGACAAGGATTTAAACAAGTTTAAAACATGAAAATGAAAAGGGAAGTCTGTATCCTTCTTAGTCACTCTAAAATGGAAGCTTTTGGGATGTTCTTGAAATTTCCATGTTTGAAACCGAAAACGACTTCCCTTCATGCTAGACTTCATAAGATCGACAGGGGTAGATACATGATTTGTCTGGTTTGGATATATCTAGACCTTGTTTATCAACTTGAATGCTTACGATATGACATAAGAAGACAATGTGATTTGGTTTTTCATTTTTCTGATTTTTTTGAATATTGTTCCCACCCATTTGTATCTTCATGAAATCCTAGGTTTGACCAAGATAATTTAAACAAGTTTAAAACATGAAAATGAAAAGGGAAGCATGTAACCTTCTTAGTCACTCTAAATGAAGTTTTTGGGAGGTTTTTGAAATTTCCATGTTTGAAACCCAAAACCACTTCTCTTCATGCTTGACTTCATAAGACAAAGTTTAGGGTTAGGGGGTATAGATACATGATTTGTATGGTTTGAATATGTCCAAACCTTGTTTATCAACTTGAATATGCTTACTATATATATGACATAAGAAGACTATGTACTTTGGTTTTTCATTTTTCTAATTTTTTTAATTTTCTGCGCATTTGAATCTTGGTCAAATCCTAAATTTGACCAAGATTTAGACAAGTTTAACACGTGAAAACGAATAAGTAAGCCTGGATCCTTCTTAGTCACTCTAAAATGAAGCTTTTGGGAGGTTCTTGAAATTTCCATGTTTGAAACCCAAAACCACTTCTCTTCATGATTGACTTCATAAGATCGACAGAGTTTATGGTTAGGGGTAGATATATACATGATTTTTCTGGTTTGAATATGTCTAGACCTTGTTTATCAACTTGAATGCTTACTATATGACATAAGAAAACTATTTGCTTTTGTTTTTCATTTTTCTGATTTTTTTTTGAATTTTGATGCCCATTTGAATCTTGTCAAATCCTAGGTTTGACCAAGATAATTTAAACAAGTTTAAAACATGGATATGAAAAGGGAAGCATGTATACTTCTTAGTCACTCTAAAATGAAGTTTTTGGGAGGTTTTTGAAAATTCCATGTTTGAAACCCAAAACCGCTTCTCTTCATGCCTGACTTCATAAGATAGAGTTTAGGGGTTAGGGGTGTAGATACATGTGGTTTGTCTAGTTTGAATATGTCTAGACCTTGTTTAACAACTTTAATGCTAACTATATGACATAAGAAGACTATGTGCTTTGGTTTTTCATTTTTCTGATTTTTTTGAATTTTATGCCCATAAATCTTGGTCAAATCCTAGGTAGAAAAATCGATATACGAATCTATAATTAAATAGGTTAAACTAGGGTTTTGCCCAGTACTACAGATCAAGGTTCAAAAAATCCAACTACGGGGTTCGAACAACACGATTCTAATCCAAGAATTTTTTCGACCTCATCCAAATGGCCTCAAACTATAGGGTTAGGGGGTATAGATACATGATTTGTCTGGTTTGGATATATCTAGACCCTGTTTATCAACTTGAATGCTTACGATATGACATAAGAAGACTATGTGATTTGGTTTTTCATTTTTCTGATTTTTTTGAATATTGTGCCCACCCATTTATATCTTCATGAAATCCTAGGTTTGACCAAGACAATTTAAACAAGTTTAAAACATGAAAATGAAAAGGGAAGCCTGGATCCTTCTTAGTCACTCTAAAATGAAGCTTTTGGGAGGTTCTTGAAAATTTCCATGTTTGAAACCCAAAACCACTTCTCTTCATGCTTGACTTCATAAGACAGAGTTTAGGGTTTTAGGGGTAGATATATACATGATTTGTTTGGTTTGAATATGTCTAGACCTTGTTTATCAACTTTAATGCTTACTATATGACATAAGAAAACTATTGCTTTGGTTTTTCTGATTTTTTTGAATTTTGATGCCCATTTGAATCTTGTCAAATCCTAGGTTTGATCACCAAGATTTAAACAAGTTTAAAACATGAAAATGAAAAGGGAAGCATGTAACCTTCTCAGTCACTCTAAAATGAAGTTTTTGGGAGGTTTTTGAAATTTCCATGTTTGAAACCCAAAACCACTTCTCTTCATGCTTGACTTCGTAAGACAAAGTTTAGGGTTAGGGGGTATAGATACATGATTTGTATGGTTTGAATATGTCCAAACCTTGTTTATCAACTTGAATATGCTTACTATATGACATAAGAAGACTATGTACTTTGGTTTTTCATTTTTCTGATTTTTTTAATTTTCTGCGCATTTGAATCATATCTTGGTCAAATCCTAGGTTTGACCAAGATTTAGACAAGTTTAACACGTGAAAACGAATAAGTAAGCCTGGATCCTTCTTAGTCACTCTAAAATGAAGCTTTTGGGAGGTTCTTGAAATTTCCATGTTTGAAACCCAAAACCACTTCTCTTCATGATTGACTGAGTTTAATTAGGGGTAGATATATACATGATTTTTCTGGTTTGAATATATATGTCTAAACCTTGTTTATCAACTTGAATGCTTACTATACATATGACATAAGAATGTTATGTGCTTTGGTTTTTCATTCTTTTGATTTTTTCTGAATTTTTAGGGCCATTTGAATCTTGGTCAAATCCTTGGTTTGACCAAGATTTAAACAAGTTTAAAACATGAAAATGAAATGGGAAGTCTGTATCCTTCTAAGTCACTCTAAAATGGAAGCTTTTGGGATGTTCTTGAAATTTCCATGTTTGAAACCGAAAACGACTTCCCTTCATGCTAGACTTCATAAGATCGACAGGGGGTAGATACATGATTTGTCTGGTTTGGATATATCTAGACCTTGTTTATCAACTTGAATGCTTACGATATGACATAAGAAGACAATGTGATTTGGTTTTTCATTTTTCTGATTTTTTTGAATATTGTGCCCACCCATTTGTATCTTCATGAAATCCTAGGTTTGACCAAGATAATTTAAACAAGTTTAAAACATGAAAATGAAAAGGGAAGCCTGGATCCTTCTTAGTCACTCTAAAATGAAGCTTTTGGGAGGTTCTTGAAATTTCCTTGTTTGAAACCCAAAACCACTTCTCTTCATGCTTGACTTCATAAGACAGAGTTTAGTGTTTTAGGGGTAGATATATACATGATTTGTCTGGTTTGAATATGTCTAGACCTTGTTTATCAACTTTAATGCTTACTATATGACATAAGAAAACTATTGCTTGGTTTTTTCTGATTTTTTTTGAATTTTGATGCCCATTTGAATCTTGTCAAATCCTAGGTTTGATCACCAAGATTTAAACAAGTTTAAAACATGAAAATGAAAAGGGAAGCATGTATCCTTCTCAGTCACTCTAAAATGAAGTTTTTGGGAGGTTTTTGAAATTTCCATGTTTGAAACCCAAAACCACTTCTCTTCATGCTTGACTTCATAAGACAAAGTTTAGGGTTAGGGGTATAGATACATGATTTGTATGGTTTGAATATGTCCAAACCTTGTTTATCAACTTGAATATGCTTACTATATG
The DNA here is from genome assembly GCA_030979885.1 of Lolium multiflorum. Taxonomy (NCBI): domain Eukaryota; kingdom Viridiplantae; phylum Streptophyta; class Magnoliopsida; order Poales; family Poaceae; genus Lolium; species Lolium multiflorum. Next base: position 260,528,617 of record CM061753.1, read on the forward strand.
ACATAAGAAGACTATGTACTTTGGTTTTTCATTTTTCTGATTTTTTTAATTTTCTGCGCATTTGAATCATATCTTGGTCAAATCCTAGGTTTGACCAAGATTTAGACAAGTTTAACACGTGAAAACGAATAAGTAAGCCTGGATCCTTCTTAGTCACTCTAAAATGAAGCTTTTGGGAGGTTCTTGAAATTTCCATGTTTGAAACCCAAAACCACTTCTCTTCATGATTGACTGAGTTTAATTAGGGTTTTAGTGGTAGATATATACATGATTTTTCTGGTTTGAATATATATGTCTAGACCTTGTTTATCAAGTTGAATGCTTACTATACATATGACATAAGAATGCTATGTGCTTTGGTTTTTCATTCTTTTGATTTTTTCTGAATTTTTAGGGCCATTTGAATCTTGGTCAAATCCTTGGTTTGACCAAGATTTAAACAAGTTTAAAACATGAAAATGAAAAGGGAAGTATGTATCCTTCTTAGTCACTCTAAAATGAAGATTTTGGGATGTTCTTGAAATTTCAATGTTTGAAACCCAAAACGACTTTCTTCTGCTAGACTTCATAAGATCGACAGGGGGTAGATACATGATTTGTCTGGTTTGGATATATCTAGACCTTATTTATCAACTTGATTGCTTACGATATGACATAAGAAGACTATGTGATTTGGTTTTCCATTTTTCTGATTTTTTTTTAATTTTGTGCCCACCCATTTGTATCTTCGTCAAATCCTAGGTTTGACCAAGATAATTTAAACAAGTTTAAAACATGAAAATGAAAAGGGAAGCATGTATCCTTCTTAGTCACTCTAAAATGAAGTTTTTGGGAGGTTTTTAAATTTCCATGTTTGAAACCCAAAACCACTTCTCTTCACATGCTTGACTTCATAAGACAGAGTTTAGGGGTTAGGGGTATAGATACATGATTTGTCTGGTTTGAATATGTCTAGACATTGTTTATCAACTTTAATGCTTACTATATGACATAAGAAAAACAATGTCATGTAAATGAGTTAACTTGGATTTCCTACCCTTGAATCCATAGGAAACTTTGTTCTAATGCACTATAATAATCAACCGAGTTTTTACACCAACAGGTCTGTCACTTACATGTGGTGCCCACGCGTGAGGTCCCACACTTCAGTGAGCACAAGTCACATGCAATAGGTACGCAAACTCCCAGCCATCTTCTTTGTCAAGAGAAGACGCATCAGGATGCGTATTGGAAGTCTGTGGGTCCTTCTGGATCCTTCGGTTGTCCCTCTCACAAAAATCAAATCTCTCTCATTCTCGGCCTCGCTCGACTCGCTCGCTCGCTCGCACCTCCTGCTCACTGACAAACCCTGCACAAAAGTCAACATCATCACCCGAAAAGGGGAGACACCATAATGCTCTCCCTTCTTCTCTCCTTCGAGTGATCCCTCTTCCTCCGAGTTTCACTCGACGGGCAAACACACATGTGCTGCATAGTAATAATAAAAAGGTAGAAAAATCAACCTACGAATCTATAATTAAATAGGTTAAACTAGGGTTTTGCCCAGTACTACAGATCAAGGTTCAAACCTTGTTTATCAACTTGAATATGCTTACTATATGACATAAGAACACTATGTACTTTGGTTTTTCATTTTTCTGATTTTTTTTAATTTTCTGCGCATTTGAATCTTGGTCAAATCCTAGGTTTGACCAAGATTTAGACAAGTTTAACACGTGAAAACGAATAAGTAAGCCTGGATTCATCTTAGTCACTCTAAAATGAAGCTTTTGGGATGTTCTTGAAATTTCCATGTTTGAAACCCAAAACGACCTCTCTTCATGCTAGACTTCATAAGATCGACCGAGTTTAGGGTTAGGGGTAGATACATGATTTGTATGGTTTGAATATGTCCAAACCTTGTTAATTTATCAACTTGAATGCTTACTATATGACATAAGAAGACTATATGCTTTTGTTTTTCATTTTTCTGATTTTTTTTTGAATTTTATGCCCATATATTTGAATCTTGGTCAAATCCTAGGTTTGACAAAGATTTAAACAAGTTTAAATTATGAAAATGAAAAGGTAAGCATGGATCCTTATTAGTCACTCTAAAATAAATCTTTTGGGAGGTTCTTGAAATTTCCATGTTTGAAACCCAAAACCACTTCTCTTCATGATTGACTTCATAAGACAGAGTTTAGGGTTTTAGTGGTAGATATATACATGATTTTTCTGGTTTGAATATGTCTAGACCTGGTTTATCAACTTGAATGCTTACTATACATATGACATAAGAATGCTATGTGCTTTGGTTTTTCATTCTCTTTTGATTTTTTTCTAAATTTTTAGGCCCATTTGAATCTTGGTCAAATCCTTGGTTTGACCAGGATTTAAACAAGTTTAAAACATGAAATGAAAAGGGAAGTCTGTATCCTTCTTAGTCACTCTAAAATGGAAGCTTTTGGGATGTTCTTGAAATTTCCATGTTTGAAACCGAAAAGACTTCCCTTCATGCTAGACTTCATAAGATCGACAGGGGTAGATACATGATTTGTCTGGTTTGGATATATCTAGACCTTGTTTATCAACTTGAATGCTTACGATATGACATGAGAAGACAATGTGATTTGGTTTTTCATTTTTCTGATTTTCTTGAATATTGTGCCCACCCATTTGTATCTTCATGAAATCCTAGGTTTGACCAAGATAATTTAAACAAGTTTAAAACATGAAAATGAAAAGGCAGCATGTATCCTTCTTAGTCACTCTGAAATGAAGCTTTTGGGAGGTTTTTGAATTTTCCATGTTTGAAACCCAAAACCACTTCTCTTCACATGCTTGACTTCATAAGACAGAGTTTAGGGGTTAGGATATAGATACATGATTTGTCTGGTTTGAATATGTCTAGACCTTGTTTATCAACTTTAATGCTTACTATATGACATAAGAAGACTATGTGATTTGGTTTTTCATTTTTCTGTTTTTTATTTTTCTGCCCATTTGAATCTTGGTCAAATCCTAGGTTTGACCAAGATTTAGACAAGTTTAACACGTAAATGAGTTAACTTAGATTTCCTACCCTTGAATCCATAGGAAACTTTGTTCTAATGCACTATAATAATCAATCGAGTTTTTACACCAACAGGTCTGTCACTTACGTGTGGTGCCCACGCTTGAGGTCCCACACTTCAGTGAGCACAAGTCACGTGCAATAGGTACGCAAACTCCCAGCCATCTTCTTTGTCAAGAGAAGACGCATCAGGATGCGTATTGGAAGTCTGTGGGTCCTTCTGGATCCTTCGGTTGTCCCTCTCACAAAAAAAACAAATCTATCTCATTCTCGGCCTCGCTCGCTCGCACCTCCTGCTCACTGACAAACCCTGCACAAAAGTCAACATCATCACCCGAAAAAGGGAAGACACCATAATGCTCTCCCTTCTTCTCTCCTTCCGAGTGATCCCTCTTCCTCCGAGTTTCACTCGACGGGCAAACACACATGTGCTGCATAGTAATAAAAAGGTAGAAAAATCAACCTACGAATCTATAATTAAATAGGTTAAACTAGGGTTTTGCCCAGTACTACAGATCAAGGTTCAAACCTTGTTTATCAACTTGAATATGCTTACTATATGACATAAGAAGACTATGTACTTTGGTTTTTCATTTTTCTGATTTTTTTAATTTTTCTGCGCATTTGAATCTTGGTCAAATCCTAGGTTTGACCAAGATTTAGACAAGTTTAACACGTGAAAACGAATAAGTAAGCCTGGATCCTTCTTAGTCACTCTAAAATGAAGCTTTTGGGATGTTCTTGAAATTTCCATGTTTGAAACCCAAAACGACCTCTCTTCATGCTAGACTTCATAAGATCGACCGAATTTAGGGTTAGGGGGTAGATACATGATTTGTATAGTTTGAATATGTCCAAACCTTGTTAATTTATCAACTTGAATGCTTACTATATGACATAAGAAGACTATATGCTTTTGTTTTTCATTTTTCTGATTTTTTTTGAATTTTATGCCCATATATTTGAATCTTGGTCAAATCCTAGGTTTGACAAAGATTTAAACAAGTTTAAATTATGAAAATGAAAAGGTAAGCATGGATCCTTATTAGTCACTCTAAAATAAATCTTTTGGGAGGTTCTTGAAATTTTCATGTTTGAAACCCAAAACCACTTCTCTTCATGATTGACTTCATAAGACAGAGTTTAGGGATTTAGGGGTAGATATATACATGATTTTTCTGGTTTGAATATGTCTAGACCTGGTTTATCAACTTGAATGCTTACTATACATATGACATAAGAATGCTATGTGCTTTGGTTTTTCATTCTCTTTTGATTTTTTCTAAATTTTTAGGCCCATTTGAATCTTGGTCAAATCCTTGGTTTGACCAAGATTTAAACAAGTTTAAAACATGAAAATGAAAAAGGAAGTCTGTATCCTTCTTAGTCACTCTAAAATGGAAGCTTTTGGGATGTTCTTGAAATTTCCATGTTTGAAACCGAAAACGACTTCCCTTCATGCTAGACTTCATAAGATCGACAGGGGTAGATACATGATTTGTCTGGTTTGGATATATCTAGACCTTGTTTATCAACTTGAATGCTTACGATATGACATAAGAAGACAATGTGATTTGGTTTTTCATTTTTCTGATTTTTTTGAATTTTGTGCCCACCCATTTGTATATTCATCAAATCCTAGGTTTGACCAGGATTTAAACAAGTTTAAATCATGAAATGAAAAGATAAGCCTGGATCCTTCTTAGTCACTCTAAAATAAAGCTTTCGGGAGGTTCTTGAAATTTCCATGTTTGATACCCAAAACCACGTCTCTTCATGATTGACTTCATAAGACGGAGTTTAGGGTTTTAGGGGTAGATATATACATGATTTTTCTGGTTTGAATATATAAGTCTAGACCTTGTTTATCAACTTGAATGCTTACTATATATATGGCATAAGAATGCTATATATGTGCTTTGGTTTTTCATTCTTTTTATTTTTTCTGAATTTTTAGGCCCATTTGAATCTTGGTTAAATCCTAGGTTTGACCAGGATTTAAACAAGTTTAAAACATGAAAATGAAAAGGTAAGCATGGATCCTTCTTAGTCACTCTAAAATGAAGCTTTTGGGATGTTCTTGAAATTTCCATGTTTGAAACCCAAAACGACTTCGATCTCTTTATGCTAGATTTCATAAGACTGAGTTTTAGGGGTTAGGGGGTAGATACATGATTTGTCTAGTTTGAATATGTACATAGTACTCCCTCTATAGGAACTTGGAGAAAGCAACTGTTGTGCCACACAATTTTGTTGTTTTCCTATTTTTCTTTCATGAAGCTTTACGATGTGGTTCGTGTGTGGGGATCAAGCTCGTAATCTCGTTTCAATTACACAACCAACTACTCTGCTCATCCTTGCATGTAATTAACCAATATAGGAATTTGATTCCACGGAACTTTTTCAGTACATAAGTCTCCTCCTTAACTCCTCTAGTCTCTACCAAGCCGGCCGCCTCGCTACTTCCCTAGCTTCCTCCCTACAGCACACCTCGCCCCCGTACGCGAGCTAGGTCCAGCCGGAGATGGGGCACAGCCGCCCCCGCTGGAAGAATGCTCAGAGGAAGTCCGGGCAGGAGGACAAGGGTGACGCCATCCCGGATGAACTTCTCGGGCTGGTGTTCCTGCGCCTCACCTCGCCTCTGGATCTCGTCCGCGCCGCGTTCGCCTGCAGGAGCTGGCGCAAGGTCATCGCGGCGGAGGACTTCCGTGTCCTCTCCGCTCGCCACGGCGCGCCATCCTCCATAGTCGCCGGCCACTACCACATCAGCTTCTCCCATTGTCACTATCGGCCGTCTGGCTTGCTGCCCCACTTCGTTCCCTCTTCCTCGTCATGTTGGGCCGGGGTCGCCGCAAATAATCTCGCGCTCGACTTCCTCCCACGGGCGCCAAACGGCGACCTCAGTTTGGAGCTCGCCGACTCTCGGGGCGGCCTCCTACTCCTTGCGGACTTCGACCACACCGAACACGGAAAGCCTTTCGAGCAGCCTTCACGTCTCGTCGTCTGCGATCCCCTGGCAGGTCAGTACGTGACGGTCCCTCCACCCCCTGCTGTTTCGCACACAACATTCGTAAGCTTGTTCCTGGGCGCCGCCCTCCATGGCGAGGACGCTGCGGCGCGCATCAGTCTGTCAAATTACAGGGTGACGTGCCTGATCTATCATGACGGCATCTGCAAGACCTGCGTGTTCTCGCCTGGCCCTGGTGGCCACGCTTGGACCTCCTCCGGCGCCATCGTGCCTCTCCACGCCACGCACACAGGCCTGTCGGATATCCTCTTTGTGGGGTGCAACGCCCGTTTCTTCCAGTGGTACGTGTTCGGTGGGCTCGGAAACTTCATTCTTGCTCTCGACAGAGAATCCGGCGAGCTCTCACGCTTCGAGAGAGCTCGAGACGAGGACTGGCTTCACACCGTGCCGATTGAGATGCTGGGCGGGCCCTCGCGCGTGCTGAATTGGTACGTGCTAGAGCTTCCGTGGCCACCTACCTTCCGAGCTTGCTTATCCTAGGATTCTGGCTTCCTGGGTTGGATTAGTGTCGGCCATGGTGCTGTCGACACGGTCTGGAGGTTGAAGACGAAGGGCATCTCAAGGATTTTGTTGTAATTTCGTTTTTGTTCAGGTGTTTTGTACTATTTGATGTTTCTCTTAATGCCAGAGGGTTTATTTGCACTAGTCATACTTGACATAGCTGTACGTTTTGAAGATTACATTTAACTTGTTCATCATGATCCGAACTTCTAACATAATACGTAGTATGGTATACTAGAATAGGAGGAGTAACACTTTTCGCATTTGGGCCAAATATAAAGTACTACCTCCATTTCAAGGAATAAGGCGCACGCGTACTCCAAGACGTATCTTTTGGTCAGATTACCTTGACCATTGAATTGACAAGACAATACACAGAGCATTGGGGCGTGCTCGATGGTGCTAGCTGCGGCTATACAGACATGTGATAGGCATCGCGGAAGCGTCGCAAATAGAAAACAAATCATATTTTTTGGGGGAGGATGTTTTGGCTCCTGGTTGCGTATGCTCCCTTTAGTTTGAACTGCAACATCTATATATTTTGAAATGTAAAAAAATTCCAAACAAAAAATTAATCTTTTCATCTTCACATGCTAAGAGCGCATAAAGTCTTTCCATAAAAAACTAAATTGTCGTTTGGGCTATGTAAAAAAGATAAAATTTATTGCTAAAAATAAAGCTGTTTGTAATACGGAGTACTTGCTTTTGTCTTCTTACATCAACCACAAAAAATATCGGCTTTTCACGAAACTACACGAACACACATAGATTATCGAGAAGTACATGCGGATTTTTTTGTTAGAATTTTTTGAAAATTAAAAATATGTTTTTTTGGGTCGAGGTAGCATATCCGCCCAATAGCCGAATTAAATTTCCGATTTTTTTGGACTGACAATTTCATCGGGAAGACATGGATGCGCGCAGACGGCGTGCAAGGCAAGGCATCGATTTGACCGGACGTACTTAGGGCAGGTCAGGCTGCCAGCGTACTTATTTCGGGCAGGTGAGGTACTAGAACTCAAAGTCCTCCTCAGCGTCTCTCCTCTCTCTCTGTCTTTATTGAGTGTACTAGCGCGCGTTCAGGGACTCAAAGTCAGGGAAATGTTTGAGATGCAAAGTAAGAGAATATTTACCAGTATAATTGGTTGATTAGAAGATTAAGTGGTGAAATCACAACAGATTGGAGCAGTACATGGTGGAAACCGCAAAATATCCTTCCAAATGGTGTTTTTGTGCAACATACGAAGTATGAGGTGGTGGAACTTGAGGCCAGTGACTTTACTTACTCCAAAATGCAACTTTACGTACATGAGCCATCGGATCAAGATCCAACGGACACAGTTGATCCAGAATTTGTAGTCACATTTTAAGTTGCTCGAAAAAAATCGAAAACATTACAGTAAGATATATATCTTTCTTAAGTATTCTGGTAAAGTTTTACTTCATTTGAAAATTGAGTTTAATTTTAAGTTTAAAATTTGGATCAACCATGTGCGTTGGATCTTGATCGAATGACTCACGTACAAGTCGCCAGTGAAGTCACTGGATCTCGTTCCTTGGTGGAATCTGCAATTCCCTCGCCTATATATACTATACAAGTCGAAGACTACGACCCTCTATCCCTATCTCCTTCACATCCTCTAAATTCATATTCCCATTTAGAATCGTTGGGCATGGAGGTTCCCCCTGGTAGCTTTAGAGCTTTTGTCGACGATGCTAAATTGAGAAGACTGCTCACCTGCGGTTTGTGCTCTCAATCCGCACAACCTCCATTTTGGCGGGTTAGTACTTTCTTCACTAGGTTCATCAAGATGTATTTTAATTTGGGCTAACAGTCGTGTTAATTTCCTTGTATTAAGCAGTGCTGTTCGTGCAAGAAGGTTGCATGCGACAGCTGCGCTAGGAACCTGCCCGGTGGCGCGTGCCCGGGATGCCAGGGCGTCTTCCAAGGTGAAAGTCCTCCATCTGAAAGCATGGACTTTTCCCGTGAATGTGTTATGGAAAAGAATGTGGTGAGAAGAACGTTCATCTGCGGTTTGTGCTCTCAAATCGCACGACGTCCACTATAACGGGTTAGTACTTTCTTCACTAGGTTCCACCCAGCTGTATTTTTCTTTGGGCCAACAGTCATGTAAATTTCCTTGTATTAAGCAGTGCATTCGCATGGGGGAGGGACATCACATTGCATGCGGAAGCTGCTTAAGAAACCTGCCCAGTCTCGTGTGCCCGAACTGCGACGACATCTACGAAGAGGATGAGGATTTAAGTAGATTTGCCTCCTTGTTTAAGGTGGATTGCAGCAACGATGGTTGCGACATGAGCGGCGACTTGCTCGAATACTTTCAACATGAGGCGACGTGCCCGCATGCGCCAACGAGACGGTAGGTGGTTGATCTTGCCGGTCTCGATGGAGAAGATGATCGCGCTTTGAGGCTAATCTGAGCTCGGTGGAGAAGGACCGGATGGAGTTTCCTTTTCTAGAACTAGAGTTCTTTTTGTACTTTTGGATGTCTTGTCTGTAGTTTCCTTTTACTTGGAGGGTCCTCCTAGCTTGCAGTCTGTAATCCCACCGTCATCATAATATAAAAGCAGTGTCGCGAGGTCCTTCGGGACATTTCTGTGTTCAAAAAATGTATGATTTTAGACATGTCGTCTATTTATGTGTGCGATGTTGTATCATCTATTACCGTGATTAGTTTGAACGTGTCCATGTCCTAGAACAAAACTTCGGCATGATGTACTTGTATGTTTAATTGAATTCGACCAAGTATAATGTGGAACCGGTCATTGCGAGCATATGGAGATTGCGAACCGGTAATTGACAGGTGGTACATGCTCTATCTTAATCTTGTTTATCTAATGGTAATTGCGATTTATGCGGTACTGAAATAATTAGTTTTAGTTATAAACAGGGACTCTTCGGACGGGGGCTCCTTTTCAAACAAGACCGGGGAGATTTATGAAGTGCTAGAAGGGAACAAATTACTACATGAGTGTTTTGCGTGAAATGGTTAAAATTTGTAGTGGCAGATTGCCGCCAATGCAATTTTTCATGTGGTTGATATGGTAGGATGGACATTTCCAAAATTTCACGAATTATTTCGGTTTGTGACCATATATTAAATTAGTTTTGGGCTCATTTCCATTTAATTTGAAATTTCAACGCGAAGTACACGAAGTACAATTAAAAAAGGGGAAACTATATATACGTGATGTGCACTAAATGTGTGGTACCCCCCAAAAAATGACCAAACATATGCGTTGCATCCAAGTACGTAACACCCATATGGCAAACGAAAGCATTGAGTAGTTGTTTGTGATGTAAGTAATCTACATATATATCAAAATACCAAACATGGCACACCAAAATATTTTTTAGAAGAACTTACCAGATTTTGGCACCATGCATGTTGGAGTTTTTTTTTGACAGAATCCATCTTGGAGTTCGCATGGCTCTCTTCCGAAGTGAGAGGTGAGTTGGTTAATGCTAGAACCATGGCAAACTTCCGAATGCTAGTAATTTATCGGAACTCAGTCAAACTTGGGGGCAGGTTTTTGGACGACCCAAGGGGCTTGGCCACCTATTTAAAGAGGCCAAGGGGCACCCCAAGGGCACCACAAGTCGCAGCCCTAGCTCCCCAAGTCGCAGCACCACCCTGCGCCCAAACCCTAGCTATTCCCTCCTCCTTCTTCTCCCGCAGCGCTTGCGGCGAAGCCCTGCCGGAGATCTCCACCACCACCGTCACCACGCCGTCGTGCTGGCGGGATTCCGAGGAGGATCTACTACATCCGCTGCCCGCTGGAACGGGGAGGAGGACGTCGTCTTCATCAACACCGTACGTGTGACCGAGTACGGAGGTGCTGCCCGATTGTGGCACCGTCAAGTTCTTCTACGCGCTTTTGCAAGCGGTCAAGATCTTCTACGCGCTTTTGCAAGCGGCAAGTGATCGACTACATCCACCACGAGATCTAATCTCGTTAGGCTTTGGAAATCTTCGAGGGTTAGTCTCATGATCTTCTCGTTGCTACCATCTACTAGATTAGATCTTGGCTTGTGTTTTCGTTCTTGCGGTAGGAAATTTTTTGTTTTCTATGCTACGAATCCCATCAGTGGTATCAGAGCCGTGTCTATGCATAGATTGGTTGCACGAGTAGAACACAATGGTTTTGTGGGCGTTGATGCTTTGTTGTCTTTAGTTCGTGTACTTTGCATCTTGCGGCATGGTGGGATGAAGCGGCTCGGGCTAACTTTACATGACCGCGTTCATGAGACTTGCTCCACGTTCGACATGCAACTTGTATTGCATAAGTGGCTTTGCGGGTGTCTGTCTCTCCCACCATAGTGAAGATTCAATTTACTCTTTCTATTGACAACACTAGTATCACCGTTGTGGTTCATGTTCGTAGGTAGATTGGATCTTACTCGAAAACCCTAAACCACGTAAAATATGCAAACCAAATTAGAGGCGTCTAACTTGTTTTTGCAGGGTTTGGTGATGTGATATGGCCATGATGTGATGATGAATATGTATGAGATGATCATTATTGTATTGTGGCAACCGGCAGGAGCCTTATGGTTGTCTTTAAATTTCATGTTGAGTAGTATTATCAAAGTAGTTGTAATAGTTGCTACATGGAGAACAATCATGAAGACGGCGCCATGGACCTTGACGCTACGCCGACGATGATGGAGATCATGCCCGTTGATGATGGAGATCATGTCCGTGCTTTGGAGATGAAGATCAAAGGCGCAAAGACTAAAGGGCCATATCATATCACATATGAATTGCATGTGATGTTAATCCTTTATGCATCTTATTTTGCTTAGATCGCGACGGTAGCATTATAAGATGATCCCTCACATTAATATCAAGATAATAAAGTGTTCTCCCCTCGTATGCACCGTTGCTACAGTTCGTCGTTTCGAAGCATCTCGTGATGATCGGATGTGATAGACTCTACGTTCACATACAACGGGTGTAAGCCATGTTTGCACACGCGGAATACTTGGGTTTGCTTGACGAGCCTAGCATGTACAGACATGGCCTCGGGACAACGGAAACCGAAAGGTTGAACACGAGTCATATGGATGATATGATCAACATGTTGATGTTCACCATTGAAGCTACATCATCTCACGTGATGATCGGTTTTGGTGTAGTGGATGTGGATCGTGTACCACTTAACAACTATGAGGGATGTTGTATTAAGTGGGAGTTCATTAGTAATTAGATTAAAACTTGAACTAATTATCATGAACATAGTCTGAATAGTATTTTGAATTAAATTTGTAGAATTGGCATCCGTTTTCTACCATGCGTTAGTCTTGTAATTGAGATTGAAATACTGTTAAGTCTGACAAATAACTTTACGGACTGGTACCGTATTGTTAAAGAATCAAGAAATGATTAAGTCCTATTGCAAACTTTTAGTAAACCTCACATTGTTGATTCAAAGAACAAAGGTTTCAATTAGTACCTAAAATCATCTTGTCTCCATGAAACTTGAAGTTCAAATCCGTTTGAAATTAAAGTAAGGAGCTGAAAATTTTGTTTTCAGAAATAAGCGAGGTATGAGATATATGTGATATCTAAGACCTTATTTCAAGGTGATAGAATATAATTTGGTGAGAGTACATAAACTCATAAGTTTTATGGGAATGTACGAAGGTTGAAGACGCCAGGCGTCCCAATCCTCCAACTATTGGGGCACTAACAATATTCGCATATCCATGAAGTGATCGTCCTTAGTATGCACCGTTGCTAAGACTCGTCGTTTCGAAGCATCTCGTGATGATCGGGTGTTATAGATTCCACGAGTGCATACAACGGGTGCAAGCCAGATTTGCACATGCAAATACTAAGGTTAAACTTTACGAGCCTAGCATGTACAGACATGGTCTCGGAAAGTCGTCATGATATGATGGATAAAATTATGAGTGAAATTGTTCATCATATTACAAAGTTACTAATAGTGAAATCTGGAACACTTGTCATATGATGATCAACTTCAAAGAAAGAACCTCAAGGTTATTGGTATTTGACCAATGGACCTAGAAGTTATTGAAGGTGAAGTGTTTTCTGAGAATGAGGAAAGCTAAAAGAGAAACTACAAAAGATATTTTGGCAGAAAGAAAGAAAATACTAGAAAGTCTAGCTCAGGTGTATATAAATGATATACATGTTATGGATGTATTCCTTGTTTGGTCACATAATGAAATTCTTGGGTATTTGTACCAGATTGGTTGGTATGAGATGTCATACAATACAACACAATACAAGAATACGATGGCCTAAGTGACTGATAAGGAATATGATAGGAATACACGTCTGGAACAAAAATAAAGTGTTATTATGTTCGTCGTTGGTATTCTATCTAGCCCTTAGAATTTATAATAAAGAACTTAATAATTGTTATTTTGCTCTAGTCAAATGAAAACAATGAGTTGTTCAAATTATGACATTACTCCATGTACGATGGATAAGTTATTATAAATCTTAATGGTGAAACACACATACATAACACTGACGCTAAAATGCCATAAGGCAAATGATTTGAATTCCACTTATTTGTGGAACCGCCATTTAGGTCATGTTAGAGAGGAACGCATGAAGGAACTCCATGCAAATGGATTTTTGGAGTCATTTGATTTTTGAATCGTTTGGCGCTTGCAAATCTTTTCTAAAGAGAATGACTGAAATACCGTTCATAGGCCAAGAGTTGAACGGGCAACTAACTTAGTGGAAACATACATGATGATGTATGTGGTTCACTGGGCATAGTTGTGTGCGGGAGATTCTTCTACTTCATGAAAACTTCCAACAATGAATTGAGTATATATTTGTGGATATATTCGATAAGGAAGAAGTTTGAAACATTTGAATGGATTCAAATAAAGTTCAGCATGAAGTGGAAATCATCGTAATAGAAAAGTCAAATATCTATGATTGGATCATGGTGGAAATATTTGAATTACGAGTTTTAGCGAACATCTAAGAGAGTTATGAAATTGTTCTACAACTCACATTTCTTGGAGTATCATAATGATGATGAAGTATCCGAGAGATGTATCCAAACCTTGTTGGATTAATGATGAGATAATATAAAATGACGCCATTATATTTTTTGTGGATTATGCTTTAGAGACTACCGCTTTTACACTAAATAGAGCATCATCATGATCCGTTGAAATGACACCATACGAGTTATGGCATGGGTATGAACCCTAATAGTCTTTTCTTAAATTTTGGTATGCATAGCATAAGTAAATGAGTTTACAACCAAAATCGGATGAATGTCTTTGTTGGTTATCCCAGAGATTTGATTGGGAATTCTTCCCACTATGGAGACAAAGACAAAAGTGTTTGTCAATGTTGCTTATTTCCAAGAAATTGTTTTCTAGCGAAATATTTGAGTGGGAGGACAATAGAACTTGATAAGGTTTATGAACCTGAGCATAATGATCAGAGTAGCGCAACATCGGAAATGGTTCCGGAAGCGGCCACGACGATCATGGCTCCCATGACTACAAAGTGTTTTAGCCATGGAGATCGAAGTACCTATTGAACCTTGTAGGTTTGGTTTACTTTGTGATCAAATAAATGATTTGTGGACAAAGGATTGATTTTGAACAATGATAAACCAACTACAAACAAAGAAGTTATGATGGGCCCTGACTCCGTTTAAATGGCTATGCGCCATGAAATCCAAGATAGGTGAATACTTTTTGAAAGTAAATGAATCTATGAAATTGATGGACTTGGATGAAATATCCTTGAAGAAGCTCGACTTGTCGAAAAATTGTTTACGACAAAGTTCAAAGAGTTGACTACGATAAGATTAGATCTTCCGTAGCAATGCTTATAGTCTATGTGGATTATTCTAGTAATCGCTACATATTTCTTTTATGAGATATGCTAGTAGGATGGCAAAATACATTACTTAACAGAAGTGTGTATTAAAGGTGTATACAAGATACAACCAAGAGTTTTGCCAGTCCGTAGAATACTAGAAAGGAATACAAACTTCAATTAGATGAAGTGAGTATCGCGGAGTTGGAATCTTCACCGGATGAAATAGTCAAAGAGTTTTGATTTCATCAGAAACGATGAAGGTGCTTGCATTTGCAAGAAATTAAGTGGGAGCGCTGAGACATATTTGTAATACTTTATGTAGCTGACATATCGTTGATTATAAATATTGTAATTATATAATTGATTAAAAGGTTTCATTGAGAATTAGCTTCAATGAAAAGATATGGACTGAAACATATTTAGTGTCAAGATCTATGAAGATAGATTGAAACACATAATAAGTTTAAGTCAAAGTACATAGAATAAATATTGAAGTAGTTCAATATAAAATTATAAAGAAGGTGTTCTTTTCATGTGACTCAATGAGTTAAAATACATGAGTGATTATAGATCACGTATAATATGTACATAATCAGATGTCCTATGCTCTAAAGTGTTATGAGCATATACCAGAATGATTCATGTGATGATCATTGGACAAACAGTAAGAATATCCTTGTGTGCTTTAGAAGAACCCAAGGATATATATATATAGTTTTATATGGGGTAATGACAAACAAATCGCTGTAAGGTGTTGCACCGATACTTGTTTGGTCACATATAAGAATTAATTTCAGATCTCAATTAGGCTAAGTGTTATTAAAAAGGTAGCACAATGCTAGATTTAGAAGAGTTCTAAATGTTGTGACGGATTCTACAAACGAAGGTAGAATATGTCATTGTTTTGACAATGACTAAAGATGTTAAGTCAAAAAGTTCTTTGAGAACTTGGTGTAGTTCCGATAGTGTCAGAACTTTGAAGCTATATTGTGTGTGACAATATTAGTGACATATTTCAGACCGCGGAATTAAGGTTCCACCAGAGGACTAAGCATATATGCCGACTCATTTGGAAAATGAGTGATGCGTTGAGACGCAAAAGAATTGCAAAATACATACGTTTCTGAGCATGTCAGAACCGTAGACTAAAACCTCTCCCGTAAGCAAAACATGATAAAGCACCGGAAGGCCGAGGTGTTATATCTTTACAAATGTAAACTAGATTATTGACTCTAGTGCAAGTGGGAGACTGTTGGAGATATGCCCAAGAGGCAATAATAAAATGGTTATTATAATATATCTTTGTGTTTATGATAATGTTTGCATACCATGCTATAATTGTATTAACCGAAACATTGATACATGTGTGTTATGTAAACAACAAGGAGTCCCTAGTAAGCCTCTTGTATAACTAGCTTGTTGATTAATAGATGATCATAGTTTCATGATCATGAACATTGGATGTTATTAATAACAAGGTTATGTCATTATGTGAATGATGTAATGGACACACCCAATTAAGCGTAGCATAAGATCACGTCATTAAGTTCATTTGCTATAAGCTTTCGATACATAGTTACCAAGTCCTTTCGACCATGAGATCATATAAATCACTTATGCCGGAAGGGTACTTTGATTACATCAAACGCCACTGCGTAAATGGGTGGTTATAAAGGTGGGATTAGGTATCCGGAAAGTATGAGCTTGAGGCATATGGATCAACAGTGGGATTTGTCCATCCCGATGACGGATAGATATACTCTGGGCCCTCTCGGTGGAATGTCGTCTAATTAGCTTGCAAGCATATGAATGGTTCATAAGAGATGACATATCACGGTACGAGTAAAGAGTACTTGTCAGGAGACGAGGTTGAACGAGGTATAGAGATACCGATGATCAAACCTCGGACAAGTAAAATATCGCGTGACAAAGGGAATCGGTATCGTATGTAAATGGTTCAATCGATCACTAAGTCATCGTTGAATATGTGGGAGCCATTATGGATCTCCAGATCCCGCTATTGGTTATTGGTCGGAGAGAAGTCTCAACCATGTCCGCATAGTTCGCGAACCGTAGGGTGACACACTTAAGGTTTGATGTCGTTTTAAGTAGATATGGAATATGGAATGGAGCTCGAATGTTGTTCGGAGTCTCGGATGGGATCCGAGACATCACGAGGAGGTTCGGAATGGTCCGGAGAATAAGATTCATATATGGGAAGTCATTTTCCGGGGTTCGGAAAAAGTCCGGTGTTTTGACCGGAGCTTCTAGAAGGTTCTAGAAGGACCGGAATAGTCCGGAATATTATGGAAGGTTCCGGAAGTGTCCGGGACGACCCGGGATGTCTAAGGAAGTCCGGAGGGTTCCATAATAGGTGCAACCACGTTGCCTTAAGGGAAAAGGAGTCTTTCCTTAATGCAATTTCGGAATTGGCAAAAGAGTCCGAGTAGGACTAGGTTTTCGGAACCGGAAACCTATCGGAACTCAGTCAAACTTGGGGGCAGGTTTTTGGACGACCCAAGGGGCTTGGCCACCTATTTAAAGAGGCCAAGGGGCACCCCAAGGGCACCACAAGTCGCAGCCCTAGCTCCCCAAGTCGCAGCACCACCCTGCGCCCAAACCCTAGCTATTCCCTCCTCCTTCTTCTCCCGCAGCGCTTGCGGCGAAGCCCTGCCGGAGATCTCCACCACCACCGTCACCACGCCGTCGTGCTGGCGGGATTCCGAGGAGGATCTACTACATCCGCTGCCCGCTGGAACGGGGAGGAGGACGTCGTCTTCATCAACACCGTACGTGTGACCGAGTACGGAGGTGCTGCCCGATTGTGGCACCGTCAAGTTCTTCTACGCGCTTTTGCAAGCGGTCAAGATCTTCTACGCGCTTTTGCAAGCGGCAAGTGATCGACTACATCCACCACGAGATCTAATCTCGTTAGGCTTTGGAAATCTTCGAGGGTTAGTCTCATGATCTTCTCGTTGCTACCATCTACTAGATTAGATCTTGGCTTGTGTTTTCGTTCTTGCGGTAGGAAATTTTTTGCATGCACGATTAGACCACCACATGGTGGAAACTGCTAAAAATCATGAAAACTGCGAAGAAAAAGTTAAAGTGGTGGTTTGTGCAGCATATGGAGGATTGAGTAGTAGAAGTTGGATGTGCACTACCGTGTGCCCGTGGTAATGTTCGCCTATTATGATGATGGCAAGAAAAAATGATGTTTTCTCTGCTGAAACTGTCCCGAGCTGATTTGACGAGACAAAATACAGCTACACGGCGTGCAAGGGACGGCTATACAGTACATTAGCTTCTTCTCGGGTCACACGCCTGCACCACAGGTGCAGTAAGTGCAGCAGAGACCAGAGAGAGAAGGAACGCCCGTATTATATTTGATTTCAATTCATATTGTTTTTTTCCTTGCCTCTCCGTCTTCTTCACCGCCATCTTCTCGGTGTTTTCAAGAGTGATTATCAAGTGGAGAGACAATTGCATTGGGAAAGTCTCTCCACTTGATAATCTCTGTTGAAAAACTCGCACGTCTTGTGAAATGTGAAGGCTGCACGCGTGGGGAAGGGAGACGCAAACGCCGCACCGCATCATTAGTAGTATACCTTTCTCTCCTCAGGCACCCCGGCTGGCCGCCCGCCGCAATAGTTCCTTGCATAGCGCTTGCCGTCTCCTCCAAAAACCCCCAGCGCACTTGCATCCGCCATCCACCTAAATCCACCGCCGAGTACCTTTCTGTCCTCACCACCGCCGCTGCGCCTATTCCCCTGTCCAGCAGATCCGCTCCGCTACCTGCTACACACTTCGAGCAGACGACTGCGGCGTTGCGTGTGTCGCCGCCGTGTCAGATGGAGGCGGAGCCGCTCAACTCCCGAAGGCGGGTCGAGCCAGATCGGGAAGAGCCTCCGTCGAGCCTCGACCTCATCAGCCGCCTCCCCGACGAGATGCTGCACATCATCATCTCCCTCCTGCCCATGATATCCGCTGTAAGGACAACATTGCTCTCCAAACGGTGGCGCCACCTCTGGCGCTCCGTCCCACTTAACCTCCTCGTCGGCGACAACGACCTCATCAGCCGCCTACCGGACCAGATTCTCCACATCATCATCTCCCACCTGCCCACTATATCCGCTGTAAGCACAACCTTGGTCTCCAAACGGTGGCGCCACCTCTGGCACTCCGTCCCACTTAACCTCGAGATCGACGACCAACTCGCCAAGCAAAACCACAAACGCATCGCCGCGGTCTCCAGTATCCTCGCCGCTCACCCTGGCCCCGCCAGAAGCGTGTCAATCGACCCCTTCAGAACCACTTGCAAGGTCGACACCACGCTCGACAGCTGGTTCCGGTCCAGCACCCTATCTTGCGTCGAGAACCTCAGATTCGATGCTGGAACAGTGATGCGCTCCTTCCCGCTGTCCGCGTTCCGCTGCGCGCCCACGCTGCGCATTGTCAGCATTTCTACTTGCTATTTGCCCGAGATTCATGCCAACTCCATGCTTCTTTTCCCCCAACTCAAAAGGCTCTTGCTCTATGACGTCTACATCTGTAAGGCGACGAACATCGACCGCCTGTTCACCCGCTGTATTGTGCTCGAGGCACTTCACCTTGAGGGGGTCCACGGGTTCACCCAACTCAACATTCAAATGCCAAATCTTCGTACAATTAGTGTGGCTAGCTATTGGAAACGCAACACCACCGAACTTATTCAGTTAGACACGGTGCAAATTATGGATGCATCTTGCCTCGAGAGATTGGTCATATGTGTTCATGATGTTCCACTACTAATCCAGGTCGCCAACGCACCAAAGTTGATGGTGTTGGGCTTTGCGTCGTACCCTGGCTGCCAACTTGTTATTGGACGCATAAACTTTTTGGTAGAACAGCCTTCTTCTTGTTGAATTAACTCACATTTTTGTTATTTTTTTGACATATGTACCATTGTCCTGTAGAGGATGATGCCCATAAGCTTGGAAAATTCTCTGTGCACAGTGAAGAACTTGGTTCTAAAATCTGACGGCCCTCGTCTGGATCAACTACTTGCATTTCTTAGATGCTTTCCCTGCACGGAGAAGCTATATATCCAGGTAAATTCGTTGTTGTTAACTGTTTACCACTATGAGCAAAAACTGTAGAGTTACATGGAGTTAACCTGTTATTAGCCTAGATCAGTTGAACAATTGTACTAGAAGAACATCCACAATGGAGTTATATTATGTTGGTTCAAAACTAAACTTCTTGTCATACAATGTGTTGTATCTTGTGCATCTGTGAAGTTTCATATAAACACATGATAATATGTGATCTGTGTAAAAAAGAGAAGACATATGTAAATAGTGTGACTTACTATTTACACATCATTTGTTCTTTTTTTGTGTAGATCACATATTATCATATTTTTGGATGAAACTTCACAGAAGCACATGATAGAACACAATGTATGTCCAGACTTTTAGTTTACATTTTTTTTGGAAACTTGGAAGTGTCAAAAGAAAAATGGGGTGCACCCGCAACTAGTTGCGGATTGGAGTTTCCCATGTTGGTAACCTTTCCCCAACTTTACAATGACAATAACAGATGTAAAAAAGTGCATCTATCAAATTGGAACGTGTCAGGGGATTATGTTGTTCCACGGTCCTCAATTAACACATGATTCAACTCACCTGAGATATTCATTAGTTGATAGCTATGAAGTACTTTGTTATTGTACTGACTACTTAATTTGACTTCTTTGCAGTTTTATAGAACCGGCAATAAGGTTCATGTGCTGCATAATGAGCCAGCCTGTCCCATTGAATGCCTTGATCTCCACCTCAAAGAAATTTCGATTTCTGACTACCGAGGAAGGAGAAATGATGTTATTGTCTCCAGGTTCTTTATACAGAACACTAGAATGCTCAAAGTAATGAATTTTGGTGTAAGATATCATCACAAGAAGATCTGGTGGGATACCCAGTTCAAGCAGCTAGACCTGAAGAACACCGCTTATAGAGATGTTGATTTTCAGTTTGGATATTTACCATCCTTAGATAAGTTCAGCTCGGACGGTGTTCTTAGCTGGTTGGTACATGACTTGTCAGTGGCTGATCCCTTTGCTAGAGGGATATATGCAAGAGATGGGCCAATTTCTGCATAGTGTTAGTTTAACTCCCTATATTTTGTACTGGTCTGAACAATATATTTTATCACTCTGTTAATGTAGTTCAGACTTGATGTTATTCTTGTGAACATGGTCTAATATTCTAATGCTTTCGCGATGTATGTACTACTAGTGATATATACAGAAGCTAGCAATTGGTTGACAAAATTTACTAAAAAAAGCCTGTAACGCATGTTCACATTCAGTTCGTCAATGCTAGTGTTCACAGAGGAAAGGTTTATTGTTCACAGAGGCTGACATGTGGGGCCCATGAGCCAGCAGAGTCCTCAACGTTTCAAAGGCGGCAGGGGAAAAAAAAATGAAGTAGCCACAAATTAGGGTAAAAAATAACTCCAAGAAAGGAAACTTCTTTTGTAAATAGAGGACGACATGCGGGTCCCATTTTGCACGGGATCGAAAGAAAAAAGGCAAGTGACCAAATATCAGGAGCCAAAAATAATCCACGAAAAGAAACTTTTATTGTACATAGAGGATGACATGTGGGTCCCATTTTGCAATAGCGGTCTCATAGTTTCCAGGCGGCACAGGATCAAAAG
Organism: Lolium multiflorum; assembly: GCA_030979885.1. NCBI lineage: Eukaryota > Viridiplantae > Streptophyta > Magnoliopsida > Poales > Poaceae > Lolium > Lolium multiflorum. The sequence continues at coordinate 260,549,753 of CM061753.1, forward strand.
AAAAAGGAAGTAGCCAGAAATCAGGGTGTCAAAAAATCCATGAAAAGAAAGATTTCAATTGGGCTGCATCTGGACATCTGGGCCTTCGAACTATCGTGCTGGAAGCCTTTTGACTCGTACAATTTAAGCCCACTCCAAAACAGGAAAGTCCTATGCTTGGCAAAAACAAAAAACAAGGAGATTCAACATATAAGTTTGTTTATGTAAAAACAAAGATTTAATTTATCCCTTTGCAATAGCTCAGAGCGAAATACACTGTTTATTGTCTGCAAAATAATCAAGATATCACATGTTTCTTGTACGGGGAGGCTGACATCAGGGACCCATGAGCCAGCAGCGTCGTCAACGTTTTAAAGGCGGCAGGGGATCGAAAGAAAAAATAAACCAAAAATCAGTTGGTAAAAATCCAAGAAAATAAACATTTATCGTTCTAAGAGGATGACATGCGGGACCCTTGAGGCAGCAGCATCCTCAACCTTTGCATAAAGAGGATTTGCAGTACGGGGAGGCTGACATTGGGGACCCATGAGCCAGCAGCGTCGTCAACGTTTTAAAGGCGGCAGGAGATCGAAAGAAAAAATAAGCCAAAAATCAGTTGGTAAACAAAACCAAGAAAAGAAACATTTACCTTTCTGAGGGGATGACATGCGGGACCCATGAGGCAGCAGCATCCTCAACTATTCCAAGGCGGCAGGGGATCAAAAGAAAAAGGAAATAGCCAGAAATTAAGTAGGGTAAAAAATAAATCCAACAAAGGAAACTTTTATTGTTCATAGAGGATGACATGCGGGACCCATGAGCCAGCAGCTTCCTCAACGTTTCAAAGTCGGCATGAGATCGAAAGAAAAAGGCAAGTGACCAAATATCAGAGCCAAAAATAATCCAAGAAAATAAACTTTATTGTACATAGAGGATGACATGCGGGTCCCATTTAGTAGCAGCTGTATCAACGTTTGAGAGGCGGCAGGCGATCGAAAGAAAAAGGCAAGTGACCAAATATGAGGTGCCAAAAAAAATCCAAGAAAAGTAAGTTTTATAGTACATAGAGGTGTTACCCTCCAAAACCCCCCGACGGGCGTTGGTTAAGCAACACGAAGAGCCGGGAAGCTCCCAGGGCCGCTTAGTGGATCCCTGGCACCTCGCGTCGTCCCGCAAATCTTCTGGCCACGTCCTGGCGGTTGCTAGGGCGTGCCACCTGACCTAGACCCGATCAGGAAGGTGTTAATGCTTCGATTGTTCCTGCATGGTAGACACGTAAACATTAAATACGAGCCCTATCGGCTCTCAGGTTTCCCTGTGGATCGGCTCAAAGAGCCGATCGCCCCATGGTCCTTGATGGATTTGCAATGGCATGGGGATCCTGCTTGATCAGAACAAAGCTAAAACGATCCACGACAGTTTAGGGTTTTCACCGCATAATCGGAACGTCCTACGTGTGATCGGGCCTAGCAGCTACGAAAGATGATGCAAACTACCCCTACGAGAGGCCTAAAAACCAACATAACGTTGATTCCCGGAACATCCCTTGCAGGGACGGTAAACAACACCTAGCGCACTACCGGATCGTCCGACCCCAGCATAAGGCCTAACTATGCAGATATTAAACTAATCCTTGCGGAGCAAGGAGCAACTATAACGGATCGGATCTACTAAGTAACGAACAAGCAAGATGCTGCCCTTACACCCGTAAAGGTGTAAGGGCAGCTAGGTGTCGAGGGACGGCATTGCCACGCAGATATGCACGAGAAAGCATCAATGCAAGCCCCTAAACACCTAAAGATAAGTAGTACTGCTCGCCATCAACAAGGCTTCAGCACGAGCAGTACAAGGTAACGAATAAACGTATACTGCCTAGATCGCTAGATGCGATCTAGGCAGCATGGTGCTTACCCGGGAGAAACCCTCGTAGGAAGGGGTGGCGATGCGCCGTATTTTGTGTTTGGTTGAACGATGATTGTCCTCCTTTCTCGATAACCCTAGATACATATTTATAGTCCAAGGGACTTTCTAATTGAGGCGTGCACCTAACCGTGCACGGGCCAGACTCTATCTTTTAATCTAATCACGATACAATCTACTATATTACAGATACATGGGCAACTTAGCCCAAACTCTTAGCGCAAGGCCGCTTCAAAGATGCTCCACGTGTACGTCCTTCAAGCCCATCTTCACTTACGGCCCACCTCCTGATTTGGCCAAAATCGGGTGGTAACACATGCCCCCCTGGTTTTGATAATGATAATTGCAAAACCATCTGTTTTCTTCGAAGGGTCATGTCGTGAGCAGAACCGTCGCAGTATTCTTCATGATGACGTCTTCCTCCTCCTCAACTTCTCTCGCACGATTTGACAGGCACCACGTCTTCGGGCAATGCTTAAGCATTAAATCGCTATATCCCCTTTTTATTTGGCCACTTCCTGTAGTTCCCTTCTTCATCCCCTTCGCATCAGCACTTCCAAAAGCCCTCTTCGGCCAACATGTCTTCTTCCTCTTCTTCTCCCTCATCGGGTCTTTCCACCCAATCTTCTCCTTCTCGCGAGCCGACGCCGGAATGGGACCCGCAGGAGGCCCACGCGGCCAACATCCGTCGCGCCATAGCCGACGGGGACGAGTCGACCCACGACTCCTCCGTCTGGTCTGAAGATGACCAGTCCCTAACGGACGGGGAGAGCGACCTTCGCTTCCTCGCCATTGGGTCGTCGGAGGAGGGAAGCGATGACGACGGCTTCTCCTGGGATGGTCCCTCCTCCGCTGAGGAGGTGTAGGAGAGGGAAGAGGAGAAGGACGATGCCTCTTCTGACGAGCCGCCGGCCTCTGCCCTTGGCCGGGCAACATGAGCGACTTCGACAGCGACGATGCCGACGCCGACGAAGAGGACAAGGACAATGAAGGTCCCGCCGGAGGTCGCTACAGCAGCGACGAAGAACCAGCCGGGAGCAGCACCGACGGCGGCGACGGCGATGATGAGGGCAGCAGCGGCCCTTAGATAGGATAGAGCTAGGAGTAATAGATTAGGGCAATGTATCCCTCCAGTTCCTTTTGAGAGTGATACGTCTCCGTCGTATCGATAATTTCTTATGTTCCATGCCACTTTATTGATGATATCTACATGTTTTATACACATTATATGTCATTATTATGCGTTTTCCGGAACTAACCTATTGATGAGATGCCGAAAGGCCAGTTGCTGTTTTTTTGGTTTCAGAAATCCTAGTAAAGAAATATTTTCGGAATCGGACGAAATAAAGACCGAAGACCTTATAATTCCCGGAAGCTTCCAGAGCACCGGAGAGGGACGAGAGGGGAGCCAGGGGGGCCCCACACCACACCCCGGCGCGGGCCAGGGGGCGCGCCCCCCTGTGGTCTGGGCACCCCGTGGCCCCTCCGACTCCCTCTCTTCGCCTATTTAAGCCTCTCTGACCTAAAAACACCGACGGAAGACGAGACCCGAGAAAACCTTCCAGAGCCGCCGCCATCGCGAAATCAAGATTCGGGGGACAGAAGTCTCTGTTCCGGCACCCTGCCGGACGGGGAATTGCCCCGGAGTCGTCTCCACCGCCTTCTCCACCGCCATCTTCACCGCCATCGCTGCCTCCATGATGAGGAGGGAGTAATTCACCCCCGGGGCTGAGGGCTCCGCTGTAGCTATGTGGTTCATCTCTCTCTTTATGTGATCTAGTTGAATATCATCTATGTGCTACTCTAGTAATGTTATTAAAGTACTCTATTCCTCCTCCACGTGTGTAATGGTGATAGTGTGTGCACCGTGTGAGTACTTGGCATAGGCTATGATCATGATCTCTTGTAGATTGCGAAGTTAACTATTGCTATGATGGTATTGATGTGTATTATTCCTCCTACATATGCATGATGGTGATAGTGTGCATGCTATGTTAGTTCTTGGTGTAATTATGTTGATCTATCTTGCACTCTAAGGTTATTTAAATATGAACATTGCATTGTGGAGCTTGTTAACTCCGGCATTGAGGGTTCGTGTAATCCTACGCAATGCGTTCATCATCCAACAAAAGAGTGTAGAGTAGTCCTATTATGTGATCATTGTTGAGAGTGTCCACTAGTGAAAGCAGGATCCCTAGGCCTTGCTTCCAAGCATCGAATCTCCGTTTGTTTACTGTTTTGCTGCATGTTTACTCGCTGCCATATTTTATTCAGATTGCTATTACCACTCATATACATCCATATTACTTGTATTTCACTATCTCTTCGCCGAACTAGTACACCTATACACCTAACAAGTGTATTTGGTGTGTTGGGGACACAAGAGACTTCTTGCTTTGTGATTACAGGGTTGCTTGAGAGGGATATCTTTGACCTCTTCCCCTGAGTTCGATAAACCTTGGGTGATCCACTTAAGGGAAACTTGCTACTGTTCTACAAACCTCTGCTCTTGGAGGCCCAACACTGTCTACAAGAATAGAAGCACCCGTAGACATCAAGCACTTTTCTGGCGCCGTTGCCGGGGAGGAAAGGTAAAAGGTACTCACACTCCGGTTCCAGGTAACAGTACTTTTCTGGCGCCATTGTGTGTGTACTCGAAGCTATTTCCTTTAGACTCTGCAATTACATCTTTTTGTTTCTTGTTTACACTAGTTAGGCATAATGGACAACAAAGAGCTTCTTATTCTATTTCCTGATTTAAGACATGGATGGTTTGATGCGAAAATTAAAAAACCTATGGAACCTTATTTACATGATAGTAGCAATGTTATTAGTATGAATGCAATTACTGCTAATGCTATGAAGAAGTCTAAGCTTGGGGAAGCTAGTTTACATAAAAATAATCTTTTTAGCTCCTCCGCTTTGGAAGAAATATTTTGCTCTGATAATGCTTTATCTCCCATATGCGATAACTCTAATGATGCTTCTGATATTTTAAATCCACCTGCTGAAAGTATTCCGTATAAAATACCTATGGAAATTATTGAACGTGTTATGGATAACCGCTATGAAGGGGATGGAACTGTCCATCCTAGGAATCATTTACTGTTTTTGCATGAATTATGCGGGTTATTCAAGTGTGCAGGTATTTCAATGGATGAAGTTAGAAAGAAATTATTTGTTATGTCGCTATCTGGTGAAGCGGCGCATTGGTATAAACTATTGAAGGACGGGCGCTCTCTTGATTGGAAGGATATTGTGCCTCTATTTTATTCCAAGTTCTATCCTCCAAGTGAAATTCACAAAGATCGAAACCATATATATAATTTTTGGCCTCATGATGGAGAGAGTATTGCCCAAGCATGGGAGAGATTGAAGACTTTAATGCTCAAATGCCCCAATCATGAGCTTCCAGGTAATATCATCATTGATAATTTCTATGCAAGACTTTCTTTTCAAGATAAGACCTTGCTGGATACTACTTGTTCTGGATCATTCACGAGCAATAAAGAAGAGTTTAAAAGGGACCTTCTTGATCGGATTAAGGAGAACGCTGAAGATTGGGAGAACGACAAAGGTAAAGAGTCAGGTATAAACTATGATTATGAATGCATTGAAACTTTTATGAATACTGATAAATTTCGAAATATGAGTGCTACTTATGGTCTTGACTCTCAAGTTGCTGCAAATCTTTATAAAGCCTTTGCTTCTCATTTAGAATTGCCTAAAAAGAATTTTGATAAGTATCATGAACCTTTTAAAGAGGCTTGCATGAAGAATGACATTGTTGTTAATGATTGCAATAAGCATGCTCAAACTCCTAAGAATGCTATTTCCTATAAGCATGTTAATTTTTGTGGAATACATAGACCTTGTGGAATTAATCAAATAGAAGATGAATATTGTATCCATCACAGAAATGAAAAAACTAGAAAGTGGTCTAGAGCTCTAGATGATCTTGGAGAAAAAGTGTGTGCCCTCTATCCTTTTATTTGTGAACTTTGCCATAGAGTTGGTCATTTTAATTTTCAATGTTCCTCCAATGATAATTCAAACCCCATGAGTGCTGCAAATTTGTATTGTGATGATGAAATTATTCCTAATCAGCATGATGAACTTACCTTATTTTTGAAGTGTGAAGAGTTATCAAGAAAAATTTCTTTGTTAAATATTAACGATCTTGATATTGATGATGTCCTGCATGGTTGTCTTTCTTATTGCATTAATAATTGCCATACAAATACTTACATACAGAATATTTTAGAAGATGACACCTTGCCAAAATATGATAGGACCGCTGTGTGTTTTCAACTAATTAATGAAAAGGAGGGATCCTCCCAAGTTTCTTCTATTGTTTCTAAAAGAAAATCAGGTTATGCGGACAAGCCACCCTTCAAGCCTCTTCCTCCTAAAGAAGGGAACGAGGAGAAGGAAAAGAAGAAGAAGAAGGAGAAGAAGAAGGGAACGAAGAAGAAGAAGAAGGAGAATAAAAAGAAAGAGGTAACGGCGTATCCCCGCGTGAACGAGATAACGCTAGGTAACCGTAAGTATGTTGCTCCTAATGATTATTGTGATAATGAATCTGAATACGATGATCTTCCTATGCCCTTTACATACATTAGCGATCATGATTTGAATGAGCACACTACCTTTGATATTGGAAATCTCTTTGGTACTGATTATGAAAGTAATGATGATAGCATTATTCATGTCCCCTCAAACGATGATATTGAAAGCTCTAAGCTTGGGGATGTTGTGCTTGAAGATCCTGTATTTGAGACCTCTACTTTTAGTGAAAATGATGATATTACATATTCTGGTTTAGATAATTGCTATAGAGATGTATATGACACATGTTACAATTATCCTTATGAAACTTGTCATAGTTATGATGGGCTTGCCAAAAACCATTCCCTTAGTATGCAACTTGTTTACCATGTTCAAATTCTTGATAATAATCTTGCTCCAATTACTATTAATGAGAATAACTCTTCTTATGCCAAAATTAATGATACTTCTATGCATATGAACCATGATAAGAATGTTTTAAGTGACGGGTATATTGTGGATTTTATCAATGATGCTACTGAAAGTTATTATGAGAGAGGGAAATATGGTTATATGCATCTTAATAATATTAAGTTTCCCCTCTTTATGTTGAGAATCTTTAAGTTACTCGTGTTTTATCCTCTTATGCTTGTCACTTTGCTCTTCATGAATTCATTTGTGTATAAGATTCTTCTGCATAGGAAGCATGTTAGGCTTAAATGTGTTTTGAATTGCCTCTTGAAGCTCTCTTTTGCTTCAAATACTATTTCTTGCGGGTGCATCACCAAAATTGCTGAGCCCATCTTAATGGCTATAAAGAAAGAACTTCTTGGGAGATAACCCATGTGTTATTTTGCTACAGTACTTTGTTTTATATTTGTGTCTTGGAAGTTGTTTACTACTGTAGCAACCTCTCCTTATCATGTTTTTGTGCCAAGTAAAGTTTCTATGTCAAAGTTGATGTTATATTTGGGATCGCTGCGCAGAAACAGCATTGCTGTCTGTCACGAATCTGGGCACAGTTCTCTGTAGAAAATTAGAAAAAATCTGCCAATTTACGAGCGTGATCCTCAGATATGTACGCAACTTTCATTAGTTTTGAGTTTTTCCATTTGAGCAAGTCTGGTGCCAGCTTTAAATTCGTATTTACGGACTGTTCTGTTTTTGACAGATTCTGCCTTTTATTTCGCATTGCCTCTTTTGCTATGTTGGATTCATTTCTTTGATCCATTAATGTCCAGTAGCTTTATGCAATGTCCAGAAGTGTAAAGAATGATTGTGTCACCTCTGAACATGTGAATTTTTGATTATGCACTAACCCTCTAATGAGTTTGCTTGAAGTTTGGTGTGAAGGAAGTTTTCAAGGATCAAGAGAGGAGTATGATATACTATGATCAAGAGGAGTGAAAGCTCTAAGCTTGGGGATGCCCCCGTGGTTCACCCCTGCATATTTCAAGAAGACTCAAGCATCTAAGCTTGGGGATGCCCAAGGCATCCCCTTCTTCATCGACAAAGTATCAGGTTCCTTCTCTTGAAACTATATTTTTATTCGGTCACATCTTATGTACTTTACTTGGAGCGTCTGTATGTTTTTGTTTTTGTTTTTGTTTGAATAAATGATTGTTTGGGAGAGAGACACTCTCCGCTGGTTCGTATGAACATATGTGTTCTTAGCTTTTAATTTTCATGGCGAAGGTTGAAACTGCTTCGTTAATTGTTACTAGTAAGTAGCACGTGCTTTGCACGTTGCCGCAAATAAGTGAAAGAGTACAATTTGAAAAGAAGTGAAGACAGATGCTGCTCTAAAAAAATATAAATGACATTATTATTGTTTATTCTTTTAATATAGTTTTCTTCCATGATCTTTTAATATACTTATATGAAATAGAAGTATAATCGCACATAAAGTGACAAATAAATTATAGACCATTCATTATAAGTGTATATATTTGAAATTAAATTCTGTTGACAAAATATTAATGTATGTTTTACATGATTTCTTTAAGTGACATAACTTCTTATTGAATTTAATTTGTTACTCTCAGTGGGTTCTAAATAAGAGAATAAGAAGTGCAGAGAAATTAGTTTTGGAGTTTAGGTGTCATGGAGCTCAGTATTTTTCAAAATCTGAAAACATGATTTCAGAGTTTCACAAAACTCAAAAAAAGTCTAGACATAGATGATGTTGTACTCTACCAAGTTACAACATCTCAACCCAAAATACCTTATATTGTGAGTTGAGCAAAAATGAGAAAATATGACAGATATGTTTGAAATTCGCATTGTTCACTAATTTAGATGTTAGGGTTTGTCATTTTTTCACAACCTAAAATACTGGGAATTTCAAGGTGAGATTTTCGCGTTGCAGACTAATTTTTACTTACAACCATTTTTTTTACTCCAATATTTTTAAAACTTCAAATCGCCGTTTTCGTTTGTTTAAAAAATGCACTCCCTGTCATCCGAGCTGTAAAAAGCCGCACTCATAACAAGTGGTCGGTCAAACAATTCAAAAAATATAAAGAGTAAAAGAATATTTTTTTAATATAACCATGTATATTCGTTATTTGTTATAAAGTTTGTAAGCTCCGTTCACAAAAGAAGAATTTTATTTAATGGTCTGAAGAGATCAGATTATGAATGAAATTGCACGTGAGAGGTCATGAGAGAGAATACAACTTTGGCTGGCTAACTGAAATCATTGCTGGTCGTGGGTAGCAGGGTAGGTTCCCAAAATAAAAAAAAATTACATGTCCACGTCTGATCCTAGACTCCTGGGAGCAGCGATTTATTTTTCTACTCGCATGGGAGCAGCCACTCACTGGATACTGGTCCCACGGTTGTAAGTCTGCACTGATTGTGTAGTTTCCTAGAAGAGTCGGCTAGGTCCTAGAACATTCGGACGGGGCACCGATTAGGTGCGCCCAGGAAGAAGCGAATCCAGCACTCGTGGACCGTTGGATTATGCCCAGCAACAACTGATGAATGGCAGATGATAGGCCTATCTTGCAAATCAACGGCTGTGATAGTTTCAACAAAGTTTTGGCGGGAATCTTGGAAGAGGATGATAAATCCAAATTCAAAACTGCTACATTATAGTAGTAGAGATATGGTTGGAAACGGGAAATGCTATATGTAGTAATTGGTATAATGTCTTGAATAATGTGAAACTTGGAAGTTGTTGTGCTCATATAGATCTTGTTTAAGCTCTTGCATCATGTACCTTGTACCCATTAATGAATAATTACATAGAGCTTGTTAAAATTTGGTTTGCATGATTGGTCTCTCTAAGTCTAGATATTTTCTGGTTGAGGTGTTTGAACAACAAGGAGACGATGTAAAGTCTTATAATGCTTACAATATGTTTATATGTGAGTCTTGCTGCACCATTTCATACTTGAGTTTGCTTCAAATAACCTTGCTAGCCTAAACCTTGTATCGAGAGGGAATACTTCTCATGCATCCAAATACTTGAGCCAATATTCATGCCATTTGTGTCCACCATACCTACCTACTACATGGTATTTCTCCGCCATTCCAAAGTAAATTGCTTGAGTGCTACCTTTAAACAATTCAAAAGTTATTACCTCTTATTTGTGTCAATGTTTTATAGCTCATGAGGAAGTATGTGGTGTTTATCTTTCAATCTTGTTAGGCAACTTTCACCAATGGACTAGTGGCTTCATCCGCTTATCCAATAATTTTGCAAAAAGAGCTGGCAATGGGATTCCCAGTCCCAAATTAATTAACAAAAATAGACACTCCTCCATGGTATGTGATTGTTGGACGGCACCCGAAGGATTCGGTTAGCCATGGCTTGAGAAAGCAAAGGTGGGGAGGAGTGTCATCATAATAAAACTAAAATAAAAAGGCACTCCTTCATGGTATGAGATTGTTGGCAGGCACCCGAGGATTCGGTTAGCCATGGTTTGTGAAAGAAAGGTTGGAAGGAGTGCCACCCAAAAATAAATAAAATGGGAGCCGCTCTTTGAAGGTTTGTCTGGCAAGGGGGTTAGAGTGCCCATTACCATTCGTTGACAACAACAAACACCTCTCAAAACTTTATTTTTATGCTCTCTATATGTTTTCAAAATCAAAGCTCTAGCACAAATATAGCAATCGATGCTTTCCTCTTTGAAGGACCATTCTTTTACTTTTATTGTTGAGTCAGTTTACCTATCTCCTTCCACCACTTGTGTGAACTGTGTGCATTGATTCTTACATGTTTACCTATTGCACTTGTTATATTACTTTGTGTTGACAATTATCCATGAGATATACATGTTAAAGTTGAAAGCAACCGCTGAAACTTATATCTTCCTTTGTGTTGTTTCAAAGCTTTCTACTAAGAATTTATTGCTTATGAGTTAACTCTTATGCAAGACTCATTGATGCTTGTCTTGAAAGTATTATTCATGAAAAGTCTTTGTTATGTGATTCATTTGTTTACTCATTATCTTCATCATTGCTTCGAATCTCTGCATTTATCTCATGTGCTTTACAATAGTATGATCAAGGTTATGATGGCATGTCACTTCAGAAATTATCTTTGTTATCGTTTTACCTGCTCGGGACGAGCAGAACTAAGCTTGGGGATGCTGATACGTCTCCGTCGTATCGATAATTTCTTATGTTCCATGCCACTTTATTGATGATATCTACATGTTTTATACACATTATATGTCATTATTATGCGTTTTCCGGAACTAACCTATTGACGAGATGCCGAAAGGCCAGTTGCTGTTTTCTGCTTTGTTTCAGAAATCCTAGTAAAGAAATATTTTCGGAATCGGACGAAATAAAGACCGAAGACCTTATAATTCCCGGAAGCTTCCAGAGCCGAAGAGGGACGAGAGGGGAGCCAGGGGGCCCCACACCACCCCGGCGGGCCAGGGGGCGCCCGTGGTCTGGGCACCCCGTGGCCCCTCCGACTCCTCTCTTCGCCTATTTAAGCCTATCGACCTAAACACCGGGAAGACGAGACCCGAGAAAACCAGAGCCGCCGCCATCGCGAAATCAAGATTCGGGGGACAGAGTCTCTGTTCCGGCACCGCCGGACGGGGAATTGCCCCCGGAGTCGTCTCCACCGCCGTCTCCACCGCCATCTTCACCGCCATCGCTGCCTCCATGATGAGGAGGGAGTAATTCACCCCCGGGGCTGAGGGCTCCGCTGTAGCTATGTGGTTCATCTCTCTCTTTATGTGATCTAGTTGAATATCATCTATGTGCTACTCTAGTAATGTTATTAAAGTACTCTATTCCTCCTCCACGTGTGTAATGGTGATAGTGTGTGCACCGTGTGAGTACTTGGCATAGGCTATGATCATGATCTCTTGTAGATTGCGAAGTTAACTATTGCTATGATGGTATTGATGTGTATTATTCCTCCTACATATGCATGATGGTGATAGTGTGCATGCTATGTTAGTTCTTGGTGTAATTATGTTGATCTATCTTGCACTCTAAGGTTATTTAAATATGAACATTGCATTGTGGAGCTTGTTAACTCCGGCATTGAGGGTTCGTGTAATCCTACGCAATGCGTTCATCATCCAACAAAAGAGTGTAGAGTAGTCCTATTATGTGATCATTGTTGAGAGTGTCCACTAGTGAAAGCAGGATCCCTAGGCCTTGCTTCCAAGCATCGAATCTCCGTTTGTTTACTGTTTTGCTGCATGTTTACTCGCTGCCATATTTTATTCAGATTGCTATTACCACTCATATACATCCATATTACTTGTATTTCACTATCTCTTCGCCGAACTAGTACACCTATACACCTGACAAGTGTATTTGGTGTGTTGGGGACACAAGAGACTTCTTGCTTTGTGATTACAGGGTTGCTTGAGAGGGATATCTTTGACCTCTTCCTCCCTGAGTTCGATAAACCTTGGGTGATCCACTTAAGGGAAACTTGCTACTGTTCTACAAACCTCTGCTCTTGGAGGCCCAACACTGTCTACAAGAATAGAAGCACCCGTAGACATGAGAGAGCAATCGGCTCTTTCTTGTAAGAAATCCCCTTTTATTAATGAAGAACTTCCCCCAATTTGACTTTGTCGATTCCTCCACAAATTGATTTAGCCGATTCTCCCTTGTATTGATTTTGCCGATTGTTGGCCTGATCAACGCTCGATGAACCGATGGCAACGCATCGGTCTCTTATGATAAATTTCGAGATAGATCAGTTCAGATCCTCAAATTTCAGTCGAACAGGACCAAACCGGAATCGCGCACACCTTAAATCTTGGAAATCCGAGTCCCCTGAGCTTAATGTCAGCTTTAATCGGCAAGACTCCAGAATTGATGCCTTCAGGAGAACTCTAGGACCATTGCTGAAAATCTTGATCGCCTACAACTTTCGCCGCGATGCTTTGTCTCTTTGCAGCAACAAACTGGCCCAAAGCCTATCAATTATGATGGCTCCTTCTTCAAACTCCTCCTGCCAACCTGGTAATTTTCCTCTGCAAGAGTCCTCCACCCTTCAACATGGTTATGATGCAGAGACAGCCGATTTCAACACCATCGGCTTTTCAGAGCGAAGAATCTTCAGGGCTAGCTGCCCCCCGAGCCTCGGTCAAGGCGAGAATGAAAGTGCACCAGCCGCATTGGGCCACTATCGGCTTCCCAACTGTAGTGCAGCATCAGCCGATTCTGACCAAATCGGCTTTCAATAGCAGAGAACCTCCAAGGTGAGCTGCCCCCCGAGCCACTCCAGCTCTTCATCAAAACTGGGCAGGAAAGCTTACGCCCAAGGAGACAATGCACTAGGACGGCTCTGGAAGGATCAGCAGCTCCTTTGAACTGCTCCGATCGGCTCATCACCTCGGGCGGACTAATGTAGCTGCTGGTGACGATATTTGATGAAGTTGTCACCTTGGTCAAGCCCCCAGGAGGAAATGTCACAGCCAATTGAATGGTCATCGGCTGTTCTCATGATCCTAACCTGATCTGCATGCTTACGCAGGCGCTGCTGATCTTGAAGATTTGCTAATGGAGCCACCAACCATTCCACTGAGGGGCTCCTTCAGTAGAGCCTCGCTGCGTAACTCGATGACTGCTCCATTAAGCTCCTGCTTGTAACAGTTGTATCCCTTAAGTCGATGGCCGTGCATCGGCTTTTAACCCTTAAGTCGATGTCTACGCATCGGCTGTGCCCAAAATTTTTGGAAATTTTCTGTATTTTCGATTTTTTATGGCCGATTTGTTTACGTATCGGCCCCCATACTTGAGCTGCTCTGCTGGGCATTTGGCATGCATTCTCAGCTTCGTATCCTCGTGTCTCATCCATCTATGTGCCCCCCGAGCCGATTCTGTCAAGTAATTGATGGTATCGGCTCTTCAGGCATCTGTTGGATCAATGCTGAACACAGACAAGGTATGTTGAGGATAGTTTTGGCCGATTGCCAGAATCGGCCTCCTTTTTCGTTGCAATGCTTGACGATGGTTTGCAACTTCTTGGATTTCCACTGTAGCTACGTGACATGTTGGAGATAAGATCCTTTGCTTTTCATTTTTTGAGGGCCGATCGCAGGGATCGGCCTTGCCACGTATGTCCAATGTCTTGGACGTGCTACTCTGTCAGGACCACGGACACCATGTTTGTGTCAGCCGATGCCTCTGCATCGGCATCAGCCGATGCCTGTGCATCGGCTTTCTGTTTGGGGCGCCATACTTTCTTTGGCGGGCGCGCCTTCGTCTCCAATGTTTGCTGAATTTTCGCGGCCAGATCGGGCCGTGCTCTTCTCAACGTGTACAGGTACTGTGCCTCGGCTTCTTCCAGGTTTCGCAGCCGCTGCACTCTACGCTTCTGAGAATGGCTGAGTCCATCAGGGCACCACCTTGGTCGGTGATACCTATCTTCTTCTCCATCTGACTCCTCAAAGTCTTCTTCTTGAGATGACTCAGCTCGTTCATGATGAGGTGGGAGAGGCCCTAGACGCTTGAACACTGAAACTTCATTTGTCCTCCTTCTTTGCTGTTTGCATTCTGGGCAATTCTCGATTGTTGGCAATCGGCTCATTCCTGAGTCCCAGCAATGTTTGAAGAAGGGACAGTCCCAGTGCTTATCCACGTTGTCTTGTTCCCTTGACCTCCCTCTAGCGCGACGTTCGTACCCGTCGTTGTTCCTGTCATGCTGACGATACCTCCTGTCTGCATCAGACCGACGATATCTTTCATCATCTTCGTCGTAGCGCCGACGTCGGTCGTACTGCTGCTCATATTTGTTGAGGAGATGCACGGAGAGTGGGCGCTGATACCGTATGCTTCTCACCTCCTCCTCGGTTAGGTACCGTCTATCATCATCTTGGGGCCGGTCGCGTGGAACGGCCTCCTCTTTATCTTTGCCACGAGAGTGGCTGCTCTCTGCTTTATCTTTGCCATGGCGGATCACAAACCCTGCCATATTGACATCGAAAGAGAACCCTGGCTCTCTTATGGAGTGGCTTAGGTCCACCATGTTGACGTCCGGAAACGGACGCATGTCTACCTTCATGGCAAACTGTCCGAAAGTTAATCGGCCTGATTCTATCGCCATCTGAATTTGTGCGCGCAATACTTTGCAGTCGTTGGTGGCGTGCGTGAACGTATGATGCCATTTGCAGTATGGCCTCTTGTTCATCTCTTGTGCCGTAGGGATCTTGTGGCCTTCGGGTAGCTTCAACTGTTTCTCTTTCAGTAGCAGATCGAAGATCTGTTCAGTTTTGGTCACGTCAAAGTCCAACCCTCTTGGAGGCCCTGGTGGATTCACCCATTGGCAGGACACAGGTACTGGCGTCCGAGTCCACTCGGCTACCGCTACTTCCTGATCTTCCGCAGAATCTTCATCTTCATCGGTATTGACCAGGCTGATCGCGCGCTTGAACTTGTCCTGGTACAGTTCTGGATGGCGCTGCTCATATAAGGTCAGTCTATTGACCAGGTGCGTCAACGAGTTGTACTCAACCTGGAACGTCAGATCCTTGAACGACGCTGCAAGGCCTGCCACGGCCAGCTCGACTGCCTCTTTCTCAGTTAAGTGAACCGAATAGCATCGGTTCTTGACAGTTCTGAAACGTTGAATGTACTCAGACACTGTCTCTCCTCGCTTTTGCCGAACCTGTGCTAGTTCGGCAATACCAGCTTCAGTAGCCTCTGAATGGTATTGTGTGTGGAACAGTTCCTCCAGCTGCTTCCATGATTGCACTGAATTTGGCTGCAACGAGGTGTACCATCCAAAAGCTGGACCGGTGAGGGATTGCGAAAAGAACCTCACCCGTAGCTGATCCGATGCCGAAACCATGCCCAACTGGGCCAAGTATCGGCTCACGTGCTCGATTGAGCTTGATCCTTCTGACCCACTGAATTTGTTGAAGTCCGGAAGCCGGTACTTAGGTGGTAGTGGGATCAGGTCAAACTCATTGGGGTACGGCTTGGAATAGCCGATTATCTTCTTCTTCGGCAGGATGCCGAACTGGTCTCTCAGGACTGCGCTGATCTGATCTGCGGTGGAGGTAGTAGCAGCTGAGCTTTCATGGACTGGTGCAGTGGCATACTTGGCTAGCCACGCCTGTTTCTCAGCTTCTGCTCCTAAACTCCCCGCTGCTGCAGTCGTTCCTCCTGCCGGAACAATTGCTCCTGCTCCGGCAATCCCTCCTGGTGGAGCCTGGATCGCCTGCGTCCAGTTGTTGCAGTCCGGCACAAACGTGCACACGTATCCGTGTGGGATTTCCTTGGGCGGGTCATGTAAGAATTGATAGTCGCCCGGATCACCCCCAACTTTGTAGACGACGTATGCCGGTGAGCCTTGTTGCTGTGGAGCCGCCATTGCGTACGGCAGTGGTGGCCTGGTGTGGAGTTGCATCTCTCCCTGGTGAGTCCCTAGAACAGGTCCTGAAGGGGAGTACCGACGCTCCATGATCTCTTGCACCACACGGAGCGCAACGCGCTCCAAAGTATTCACCAGGCTCTCAGAGTGCCGATGCAGTGAATGAGCCACCATGTAGTTGATTTCCTGTCGCAGGGCTCTGGTACGTTCCTCTGAAGGGAGAGACAGATCCAACCCATCAAGGATGCCTTGTGGCGCGAATCCTTTGAACCTGACGCCGCGCGACCGGGTCTTCTCAAAGGAGCGTCCCACCGGGCGTGCCAGAATGTGTTACCCTCCAAAACCCCCCGACGGGCGTTGGTTAAGCAACACGAAGAGCCGGGAAGCTCCCAGGGCCGCTTAGTGGATCCCTGGCACCTCGCGTCGTCCCGCAAATCTTCTGGCCACGTCCTGGCGGTTGCTAGGGCGTGCCACCTGACCTAGACCCGATCAGGAAGGTGTTAATGCTTCGATTGTTCCTGCATGGTAGACACGTAAACATTAAATACGAGCCCTATCGGCTCTCAGGTTTCCCTGTGGATCGGCTCAAAGAGCCGATCGCCCCATGGTCCTTGATGGATTTGCAATGGCATGGGGATCCTGCTTGATCAGAACAAAGCTAAAACGATCCACGACAGTTTAGGGTTTTCACCGCATAATCGGAACGTCCTACGTGTGATCGGGCCTAGCAGCTACGAAAGATGATGCAAACTACCCCTACGAGAGGCCTAAAAACCAACATAACGTTGATTCCCGGAACATCCCTTGCAGGGACGGTAAACAACACCTAACGCACTACCGGATCGTCCGACCCCAGCATAAGGCCTAACTATGCAGATATTAAACTAATCCCTGCGGAGCAAGGAGCAACTATAACGGATCGGATCTACTAAGTAACGAACAAGCAAGATGCTGCCCTTACACCCGTAAAGGTGTAAGGGCAGCTAGGTGTCGAGGGACGGCATTGCCACGCAGATATGCACGAGAAAGCATCAATGCAAGCCCCTAAACACCTAAAGATAAGTAGTACTGCTCGCCATCAACAAGGCTTCAGCACGAGCAGTACAAGTAACGAATAAACGTACGCTGCCTAGATCGCTAGATGCGATCTAGGCAGCATGGTGCTTACCCGGGAGAAACCCTCGTAGGAAGGGGTGGCGATGCGCCGTATTTTGTGTTTGGTTGAACGATGATTGTCCTCCTTTCTCGATAACCCTAGATACATATTTATAGTCCAAGGGACTTTCTAATTGAGGCGTGCACCTAACCGTGCACGGGCCAGACTCTATCTTTTAATCTAATCACGATACGATCTACTATATTACAGATACATGGGCAACTTAGCCCAAACTCTTAGCGCAAGGCCGCTTCAAAGATGCTCCACGTGTACGTCCTTCAAGCCCATCTTCACTTACGGCCCACCTCCTGATTTGGCCAAAATCGGGTGGTAACAAGAGGATGACATGCGGGTCCCATTTAGCATCAGCGGTATCACCGTTTGAGAAGCGGCAGGGGATCAAAAGAAAAAAGGAAATAGCCAGAAATTAATTAGGGGTCAAAAATAAATCCACCAAAGGAAACTTTTATTGTTCATAGAGGATGACATGTGGGACGGACCTGCCAACAGCGTCCTCATCGTTTCAAAGGGGGCAAGGGATCAAAATAAAAAGGCAAATATCCAGAAATCAGGGGTAAAAATAACTCCAAGAAAGGAAACTTTTATTGTTCGTAGAGGATGACATGCGGGACCCATGAGCCAGCAGCTTACTCAATGTTTCAGAGGCGGCATGAGATCGAAAGAAAAAGGCAAGTGACAAAATATCAGGAGCCAAAGATAATCCAAGAAAAGAAACTTTATTGTTCATAGAGGCTGACATGTGGGACCCATGAGCCAGCAGAATCCTCAACGTTTCAAAGGCGGCAGGTGATCAAAAGAAAAAGGCAAGTGACCAAATATCAGGAGCCAAAAATAATCCAAGATTTATTGTACATAGAGGATGACATGCGGGTCCCATTTTGCAGCAGCGGTCTCAATGTTTCAAATGCGTCTTGAGATCAAAAGAAAAAGAAAGTAGCTAGAAATTAGGGGCTCAAAAAATCCAAGAAAAGAAAGTTGATGGACATAGAGGATGACATGCGGGTCCCATGAGCCAGCAGCTTACTCAACGTTTCCAAGGCGGCAGGGGATCAAAAGAAAAAGGAAATAGCCAAAAATCAGAGGGTGAAAAAATCCAAGAAAATAAACTTTTATAGCACATAGAGGATGACATGCGGGTCCCATTTAGCAGCAGGTTCCTCAACGTTTCAAACGTGGCATGAGATCGAAAGAAAAAGGCAAGTGACCAAATATCAAGAGCCAAAAATAATCCAAGAAAAGAAACTTGAATGTACATAGAGGATGACATGCGGGTCCCATTTAGCAGCAGCTGTATCAACGTTTGAGAGGCGGCAGGCGATCGAAAGAAAAAGGCAAGTGACCAAATATGAGGTGCCAAAAAAATCCAAGAAAAGAAAGTTTTATAGTACATAGAGGATGACATGCGTGTCCCATTTTGTAGCAGCGGTCTCAACGCTTCCAAGGCGGCACAGGACCAAAAGAAAAATGAAGTAGCCAGAAATCAGGGGTTGAAAAAATCCAAGAAAAGAAAGATTTCAATTGGGCTGCATCTGGACATCTGGGCCTTCGAACTATCTTGCTGGGCCTTTTGACTCGTACAATTTCAGCCCACTCCAAAACAGGAAAGTTTGGATTTTTCCAAAAAAAAAAGGAAAGTCCTATGCTTCGCAAAAACAAAAAACAAGGAGATTCAACATATAAGTTTGTTTATGTAAATATAAAGATTTAATTTATCAGTTTGCAATAGCTCAGAGCGAAATACAATGTTTATTGTCAGCAAAATAATATATCACATGTTTCTTGTACGGGGAGGCTGACATCGGGGACCCATGAGCCAGCAGCATCGTCAATGTTTCAAAGGCGGCAGGGGATCGAAAATAAAAAAACCAAAAATAAGTTGGTAAAAAAATCCAAGAAAAGAAAACATTTATCGTTCTGAGAGGATGACCTGCGGGACCCATGAGGCAGCAGCATCCTCAACGTTTATTGTTTATAGAGGCTAACATGTGGGACCCGTGAGCCAGCGTCGTCAACGTTTTAAAGGCGGCAGGAGATCGAAAGAAGAAAAAAAAAGCCAAAAATCAGTTGGTAAACAAAATCCAAGAAAAGAAACATTAACCTTTCTGAGAGGATGACATGCGGGACCCATGAGGCAGCAGCATCCTCAACGATTCCAAGGCGCCAGGGGATCAAAAGAAAAAAAGGAAATAGCCAAAAATTAATTAGGGGTCAAAAATAAATCCACCAAAGGAAACTTATATTGTTCATAGAGGATGACATGTGGGACCGACCTGCCAACAGCGTCCTCATCGTTTCAAAGGGGCAGGAGATCAAAGGAAAAAGGCAAATAGCCAGAAATTAGGGGTCAAAAATAACTCCAAGAAAGGAAACTTTTATTGTTCGTAGAGGATGATATGCGGGACCCATGAGCCAGCAGGTTCCTCAACGTTTCAAAGGCGGCATGAAATCGAAAGAAAAAGGCAAGTGGCCAAATATCAGGAGCCAAAAATAATCCAAGATTTATTGTACATAGAGGATGACATGGGGGTCCCATTTTGCAGCAGCGGTCTCAATGTTTGAAATGCGGCTTGAGATCAAAAGAAAAAGAAAGTAGCTAGTAATTAGAGGGTCAAAAAAATCCAAGAAAAGAAAGCTGATGGACATAGAGGATGACATGCGGGTCCTTTGAGCCAACAGCTTACTCAACGTTTCAAAGGGGGCAGGGGATCAAAAGAAAAAGGCAAGCCAAAAATCAGAGGGTGAAAAAAATCCAACAAAGGAAACTTTTATAGCACATAGAGGATGACATGCGGGTCCCATGAGCCAGCAGGTTCCTCAATGTTTCAAACGTGGCATGAGATCGAAAGAAAAAGGCAAGTGACCAAATATCAGGAGCCAAAAATAATCCAAGATTTATTGTACATAGAGGATGACATGTGGGTCCCATTTTGCAGCAGCGGTCTCAATGTTTGAAATGCGGCTTGAGATCAAAAGAAAAAGAAAGTAGCTAGTAATTAGGGGGTCAAAAAAATCCAAGAAAAGAAAGTTGATGGACATAGAGGATGACATGCGGGTCCCTTGAGCCAACAGCTTACTCAACGTTTCAAAGGGGGCAGGGGATCAAAAGAAAAAGGCAAGCCAAAAATCAGAGGGTGAAAAAAATCCAACAAAGGAAACTTTTATAGCACATAGAGGATGACATGCGGGTCCCATGAGCCAGCAGGTTCCTCAACGTTTCAAACGTGGCATGAGATCGAAAGAAAAAGGCAAGTGACCAAATATCAGGAGCCAAAAATAATCCAAGATTTATTGTACATAGAGGATGACATGTGGGTCCCATTTTGCAGCAGCGGTCTCAATGTTTGAAATGCGGCTTGAGATCAAAAGAAAAAGAAAGTAGCTAGTAATTAGGGGGTCAAAAAAATCCAAGAAAAGAAAGTTGATGGACATAGAGGATGACATGCGGGTCCCTTGAGCCAGCAGCTTACTCAACGTTTCAAAGGGGGTAGGGGATCAAAAGAAAAAGGCAAGCCAAAAATCAGAGGGTGAAAAAAATCCAACAAAGGAAACTTTTATAGCACATAGAGGATGACATGCGGGTCCCATGAGCCAGCAGGTTCCTCAACGTTTCAAACGTGGCATGAGATCGAAAGAAAAAGGCAAGTGACCAAATATCAGGAGCCAAAAATAATCCAAGATTTATTGTACATAGAGGATGACATGTGGGTCCCATTTTGCAGCAGCGGTCTCAATGTTTGAAATGCGGCTTGAGATCAAAAGAAAAAGAAAGTAGCTAGTAATTAGGGGGTCAAAAAATCCAAGAAAAGAAAGTTGATGGACATAGAGGATGACATGCGGGTCCCTTGAGCCACAGCTTACTCAATGTTTCAAAGGGGGCAGGGGATCAAAAGAAAAAGGCAAGCCAAAAATCAGAGGGTGAAAAAAATCCAACAAAGGAAACTTTTATAGCACATAGAGGATGACATGCGGGTTCCATGAGCCAGCAGGTTCCTCAACGTTTCAAACGTGGCATGAGATCGAAAGAAAAAGGCAAGTGACCAAATATTAGGAGCCAAAAATAATCCAAGATTTATTGTACATAGAGGATGACATGTGGGTCCCATTTTGCAGCAGCGGTCTCAATGTTTGAAATGCGGCTTGAGATCAAAAGAAAAAGAAAGTAGCTAGTAATTAGGGGGTCAAAAAAATCCAAGAAAAGAAAGTTGATGGACATAGAGGATGACATGCGGGTCCCTTGAGCCAGCAGCTTACTCAACGTTTCAAAGGGGGCAGGGGATCAAAAGAAAAAGGCAAGCCAAAAATCAGAGGGTGAAAAAAATCCAACAAAGGAAACTTTTATAGCACATAAAGGATGACATGCGGGTCCCATGAGCCAGCAGGTTCCTCAACGTTTCAAACGTGGCATGAGATCAAAAGAAAAAGGCAAGTGACCAAATATCAGGAGCCAAAAATAATCCAAGATTTATTGTACATAGAGGATGACATGTGGGTCCCATTTTGCAGCAGCGGTCTCAATGTTTGAAATGCGGCTTGAGATCAAAAGAAAAAGAAATTAGCTAGTAATTAGGGGGTCAAAAAATCCAAGAAAAGAAAGTTGATGGACATAGAGGATGACATGCGGGTCCCTTGAGCCAGCAGCTTACTCAACGTTTCAAAGGGGGCAGGGGATCAAAAGAAAAAGGCAAGCCAAAAATCAGAGGGTGAAAAAATCCAACAAAGGAAACTTTTATAGCACATAGAGGATGACATGCGGGTCCCATGAGCCAGCAGGTTCCTCAATGTTTCAAACGTGGCATGAGATCGAAAGAAAAAGGCAAGTGACCAAATATCAGGAGCCAAAAATAATCCAAGATTTATTGTACATAGAGGATGACATGTGGGTCCCATTTTGCAGCAGCGGTCTCAATGTTTGAAATACGACTTGAGATCAAAAGAAAAAGAAAGTAGCTAGTAATTAGGGGGTCAAAAAAATCCAAGAAAAGAAAGTTGATGGACATAGAGGATGACATGCGGGTCCCTTGAGCCAGCAGCTTACTCAACGTTTCAAAGGGGGCAGGGGATCAAAAGAAAAAGGCAAGCCAAAAATCAGAGGGTGAAAAAAATCCAACAAAGGAAACTTTTATAGCACATAGAGGATGACATGCGGGTCCCATGAGCCAGCAGGTTCCTCAACGTTTCAAACGTGGCATGAGATCGAAAGAAAAAGGCAAGTGACCAAATATAAGGAGCCAAAAATAATTCAAGAAAAGAAACATGATTTACATAGAGGATGACATGCGGGTCCCATTTAGTAGCAGCGGTATCACCGTTTGAGAGGCGGCAGGGGATCGAAAGAAAAAGGCAAGTGACCGAATATGAGGTGCCAAAAAATCCAAGAAAAGAAAGTTTTATAGTACATAGAGGATGACATGCGGGTCCCATTTAGCATCAGCGGTATCAACGTTTGAGAGGCGGCAGGGGATCGAAAGAAAAAGGCAAGTGACCAAATATGAGGTGCCAAAAATAATCCAAGAAAAGAAAGTTTTATAGTACATAGAGGATGACATGCGGGTCCCATTTAGCAGCGGTATCACCGTTTGAGAGGCGGCAGGGGATCGAAAGAAAAAGGCAAGTGACCAAATATGAGGTGCCAAAAATAACTCCAAGAAAAGAAACTTGATAGCTCATAGAGGATGACATGTGGGTCCCATTTAGCTGCAGCGGTCTCAACGTTTCCAAGGCGGCACGGGATCAAAAGAAAAAGGAAGTAGCCAGAAATCAGGGGGTCAAAAAATCCAAGAAAAGAAATAATTTTGGTTCATAGAGGATGACATGCGGGACCCATGATCCTGCATCGTAAACGGCTCGATCGGAGAGCGTTGAACGAGATGGCGCGATCGAGAAAAAAACAATGCTAGAGAGGCTGCCATCTGGGCCCTACATCCCTGGGCGGTGCGGATTTGCGTTGACTCGGCCGGCGAACCCGAGAATTCACGATGCACCACGTCCCGGGCCACCATACGCGACGTTTTGGCCGCTTTCGTCGGGCTAGGTGGCCTCAAAAACGAGAAAAAAAAGTTTTGACATGCACCACGGAGGGACCAAAAATCGTCGGCCATGGTGCACCAGCAACCACGGCGCGACTTCAACTTCGTCGGCCATGGCAACTTTTCTTGTAGTGCCAGAAAAATCATCTATATATCTACCCCTAACCCTAAACTGATCTGTCGATCTTATGAAGTCAATCATGAAGAGAAGTGGTTTTGGGTTTCAAACATGGAAATTTCAAGAACCTCCCAAAAGCTTCATTTTAGAGTGACTAAGAAGGATCCAGGCTTACTTACTCGTTTTCACGTGTTAAACTTGTCTAAATCTTGGTCAAACCTAGGATTTGACCAAGATATGATTCAAATGCGCAGAAAATTTAAAAAATCAGAAAAATGAAAAACCAAAGTACATAGTCTTTTTATGTCATATAGTAAGCATATTCAAGTTGATAAACAAGGTTTGGACATATTCAAACCATACAAATCATGTATCTATACCCACTAACCCTAAACTTTGTCTTATGAAGTCAAGCATGAAGAGAAGTGGTTTTGGGTTTGAAACATGGAAATTTCAAAAACCTCCCAAAACTTCATTTTAGAGTGACTGAGAAGTTAGCATTAAAGTTCATAAACAAGGTTTAGACATATTCAAACCAGACAAATCATGTATCTACCCCTAACCCTAAACTCGGTCTTATGAAGTCTAGCATGAAGAGAAGTCGTTTTGAGTTTCAAACGTTTAAGCCAAAAGCCCCATTTCAAATATTTCAAACTTATTCAAATTTGGTTCAAATTTGAAAGACATACAAGTTATAGCACACATAGTGCATACATTTTCACACATACTACACTAGATGCTAACCCTATAGTTTGAGGCCATTTGGATGAGGTCGAAAAAATTCTTGGATTAGAATCGTGTTGTTCGAACCCCGTAGTTGGATTTTTTGAACCTTGATCTGTAGTACAGGGCAAAACCCTAGTTTAACCTATTTAATTATAGATTCGTATATCGATTTTTCTACCTTTTTATTATTACTATGCAGCAGATGTGCGTTTGCCCGTCGAGTGAAACTCGGAGGAAGAGGGATCACTCGGAAGGAGAGAAAAAGGCAGAGCATTATGGTGTCTCCCCTTTTTCGGGTGATGTTGTTGACTGTTGTGCAGGGTTTGTTAGTGATCAGGAGGTGCGAGCGAG
Organism: Lolium multiflorum; assembly: GCA_030979885.1. Classification (NCBI taxonomy): domain Eukaryota; kingdom Viridiplantae; phylum Streptophyta; class Magnoliopsida; order Poales; family Poaceae; genus Lolium; species Lolium multiflorum. The sequence goes on from CM061753.1 coordinate 260,574,406, forward strand.
CGAGCGAATCGAGCGAGGCCGAGAATGAGAGAGATTTGTTTTTTTGTGAGAGGGACAACCGAAGGATCCAGAAGGACCCACAGACTTCCAATACGCATCCTGATGCGTCTTCTCTTGACAAAGAAGATGGCTGGGAGTTGGCGTACCTATTGCACGTGACTTGTGCTCACTCAAGTGTGGGACCACACGCGTGGGCACCACACGTAAGTGACAGACCTGTTGGTGTAAAAACTCGGTTGATTATTATAGTGCATTAGAACAAAGTTTCCTATGGATTCAAGGGTAGGAAATCCAAGTTAACTCATTTACATGACATTATTTTTTCCATGAAGCAAAGTTAACACTATCAATTGGTACATTTTGGAGTGACTAAGAAGGATCAAGGCTTACTTATTCGTTTAATTTCACGTGTTAAACTTGTCTAAATCTTGTTCAAACCTAGGATTTGACCAAGATTCAAATGGGCAGAAAAAAATAAAAAACAGAAAAATGAAAAACCAAATCACATAGTCTTCTTATGTCATATAGTAAGCATTCAAGTTGATAAACAAGGTCTAGACATATTCAAACCAGACAAATCATGTATCTATACCCCTAACCCCTAAACTCTGTCTTATGAAGTCGAGCATGTGAAGAGAAGTGGTTTTGGGTTTCAAACATGGAAATTTCAAAAACCTCCCAAAAGCTTCATTTTAGAGTGACTAAGAAGGATACATGCTTCCCTTTACATTTTCATGTTTTAAACTTGTTTAAATTATCTTGGTCAAACCTAGGATTTGACGAAGATACAAATGGGTGGGCACAAAATTCAAAAAAAACAGAAAAATGAAAAACCAAATCACATAGTCTTCTTATGTCATATCGTAAGCAATCAAGTTGATAAACAAGGTCTAGATATATCCAAACCAGACAAATCATGTATCTACCCCCTGTCGATCTTATGAAGTCTAGCACGAAGGGAAGTCGTTTTGGGTTTCAAACATTGAAATTTCAAGAACATCCCAAAAGCTTCATTTTAGAGTGACTAAGAAGGATACAGACTTACCTTTTCATTTTCATGTTTTAAACTTGTTTAAATCTTGGTCAAACCATGGATTTGACCAAGATTCAAATGGCCCTAAAAATTCAGAAAAAATCAAAAGAATGAAAAACCAAAGCACATAGCATTCTTATGTCATATGTATAGTAAGCATTCAAGTTGATAAACAAGGTCTAGACATATATATTCAAACCAGAAAAATCATGTATATATCTACCCCTAAAACCCTAATTAAACTCTGTCTTATGAAGTCAATCATGAAGAGAAGTGGTTTTGGGTTTCAAACATGGAAATTTCAAGAACCTCCCAAAAGCTTCATTTTAGAGTGACTAAGAAGGATCCAGGCTTATCTTTTCATTTCATGTTTTAAACTTGTTTAAATCCTGGTCAAACCTAGGATTTGACCAAGATTTATGGGCATAAAATTCAAAAAAATCAGAAAAATGAAAAACCAAAGCACATAGTCTTCTTATGTCATATAGTTAGCATTAAAGTTGTTAAACAGGGAGTATTCATGTTGTGAAGTGTATATGTGGATTGCCTAGCCCTTTCCATAAGTTCGGACTTTTGGTTCAAGTGGCTAGTGCATGAAGCTTAACATGGTATCAGAGCCCCAGGTCTCGAGTTCAAATCCTGGCTTTCACAGCCACATGTAGATGTGTTATGAAGTCAAGCATGAAGAGAAGTGGTTTTGGGTTTCAAACATGGATATTTCAAAAACCCTCCCAAAACCTTCATTTTGGAGTTACTATATGACATCAGAATGGGCATAAAAATTTAAAAAATGAAAACCCAAAATTATGGTGTCTCCCCTTTTTCGGGCGATGATGTTGACTGTTGTGCAGGGTCTGTCAGTGCGCAGGAGGTGCGAGCGAGTGAGCGAGCAAGTCGAGCGAGGCCGAGATGAGAGAGATTTTTTTGTGAGAGGGACAACCGAAGGATCCTGAAGGACCCAGAGACTTTCCGATACGCATGCTGATGCGTCTTCTCTTGACAAAGAAGATGGATGGGAGTTTGCGTACCTACCGGACGTGACTTATGCTCACTGAAGTGTGGGACCTCACGGATGGGCACCACAGTTAAGTGACAGACATGTTGGTGTAAAAACTCGGGTGATTATTATACTGCATTAGTACAAAGTTTCCTATGGATTCAAGGGTAGGAAAGCCAAGTTAACTCATTTTCATGACTAAGAAGGATCCAGGCTTACTTTTTCATTTTCATGTTTTTAAACTTGTTTAAATCTTGGTCAAACAAAGGATTTGACTAGGATTCAAATGGGCATAAAAATTCAAAAAAGAAATCAAAAAATCAAAAACCAAAGCACATAAGCTTCTTATGTCATATAGTAAGCATTCAAGTTGATCAACGAAGTCTTGACATATTCAAACCAGAAAAATCATGTATACACCCCTAACCCTAAACTCTATCTTATGAAGTCAAGCATGAAGAGAAGTGGTTTTGGGTTTCAAACATGGAAATTTCAAACACCTCCCAAAAGCTTCGCTTTGGAGTGACTAAAAGAAGGATCCAGGCTTACTTTTCCATTTTCATGTTTTAAACTGGTTTAAATCACTGTTCTAAAAATCGTCCGAGATGCCGATTTATCGTGAATCGGGTGGTAACCGATAAGATTTTGGCATATCTGCCAGTTTATCGCTCCATCGATATTTCGGCCGATTTTCTGTATGAGAGCTGATATTTCACCCGATTTTAACTCTCGAGGCCGATATTTCCGCTGATTGTCAGTGAAATTTCAATGACATTTAGTATGGCAGTCGATATTTTCATCCTATGGTTTTGTAGAATTGTGCATTAGCGCAAATTTTCCATTATTATTGATTCAAATGCAAGGAATCAAGGTAATACTTATGTGCAATGCTAAAATATTATTTTTTGCATAGCATATTATAGAAAATTTAGTGTCGAAAATTAGGATTTACAAAAAAATAAGCCGATAAATGGCTGACCGATAAAATCGATTAATCGGCCGATAAGCGATTAATCTTCATTTTAAGGCTGACCGATAAGTCAAGATTAACGATTTCTTGAACATTGGTTTAAATCTTGGTCAAACCTAGGATTTTACTAAGATTTAAATGGGCATAACAAATTCAAAAAACAAAACCAAACACATAGTCTTCTGATGTCATATAGCAAGCATTCAAGTTGATAAACAAGGTCTAGACATATTCAAACCAGAAAAATCCGGTATCTACCCCTAACCCTAAACTCTGTCTTATGAATTCAAGCACGAAGAGAAGTCGTTTTGGGTTTCAAACATGGAATTTTCAAAAACCCTCCCAAAAGCTTCATTTTGCAGTGAATAAGAAGGATCCAGGCTTACTTTTCATTTTCATGTTTTATACTTGTTTAAATCTTGGTCAAACCTAGGATTTGACCAAGATTCAAATGGGCATAACAAATTAAAAAAATAAAAACCAAACACATAGTCTTCTGATGTCATATAGCAAGCATTCAAGTTGATAAACAAGGTCTAGACATATTCAAACCAGAAAAATCATGTATCTACCCCTAACCCTAAACTCTATCTTATGAAGTCAAGCACGAAGAGAAGTCGTTTTGGGTTTCAAACATGGAAATTTCAAAAACCCTCCCAAAAGCTTCATTTTGGAGTGAATAAGAAGTCAAGCACGAAGAGAAGTCGTTTTCATGTTTTAAACTTGTTTAAATCCTGGTCAAACCTAGGATTTGACCAAGATTCAAATGGGCATAAAATAAAAAAAACAGAAAAATGAAAAACTAAAGCACATAGCTAGTCTTCTTATGTCATATAGTAAGCATTAAAGTTGATAAACAAGGTCTAGACATATTCAAACAAGAAAAATCATGTATCTACCCCTAACCCTAAACTCTATCTTATGTAGTCAAGCATGAAGAGAAGAAGTGGTTTTGGGTTTCAAACTTGGAAATTTCAAGAACCTCCCAAAAGCTTCATTTTAGAGTGTCTAAGAAGGATCCATGCTTACCTTTTCATTTTTCATGTGTTAAACTTGTTTAAATCTTGGTCAAATCTACAAATGGGCATGAAAATTCAAAAAAGAAATCAAAAAATGGAAATAGATGGGCATAAAAATACATTTTTTGCCAACATTGTGAATAAGTAAAATGGTACACTGATATCATTTTGCATATATAGGAGTAAAAAACTTGAGTATTCAAAGTTGATGGCCGTGAGAAGATTCACATACAGTATGTGCCAAAATATGTCTTCACAAGAAAGTTCGCTACAGATCCTGCATGAACCCTTCCCAAGTGGGTACAAAAACAAGCAAACTCATACAGTTTAATTTTGAATTCATTAGGATAAAGCTCAATTATAAAACCATATGTAGATGTGGATCGAGATAAAACACTGCAACTTGATTTGGACATCTTTCAGGGTCTAGCGTACATGTGAAAATTGAAGTGGTTGTAGATTGGTAGAGACACTTCACAAAAGACCACTCGTTTTGCCCTCCTTGTGCACAGATGAAATGGGGAATCCATTTTTTATTGCCAACACATGACCCAAAAAATCTACTACTACATCCCCGTTTGAAAATATATAGGTGTCTCACTTATGTCTTGATACATGCATTTTAGTCAGAGATACATATGTATCCATACAAATTTGAGATGCATATTTTTAACCTAGGGGCATATATGAATCTTTAGCAGGTGCGTTTTTTTACTAATCCATATGGAATATTTTGATAAAACCCTTTTAGAAGGCTTTGTTAAGGCCTCAAGGACAATGAGTTGGGAGGAGGCCAGGTAGACTGTAGCTAGGCATTGATTCGGAATTTATGATGCTTGCGACTTGCTTGCGTGGCTTGTTGATTTCCCAGGTGACGCAGCTTTTTTTGACTGCCCAGCCATGGATAGGTCATAGGAGTGCAGAGCTGTAGGCGGTGCGGATAAGTACGCGGGGCATTGATGATGTAGGGTTATGCGAGTAGGCCTTTAAACTGGGAGGTGGCCGAACACACCCTAAATGCGTTGCAATGGAAAATGACAGTGTGTGGTGGCCTGATGGTGAAGAAGAAAGGTCGGGCGAAGAGTTGTTGGCTAGAGTCGGTTTTATACGAATCGACGAGGTGCGGGATAGTTTGATTTTAAGGGCTCCTTTCATTCACAGGATAGGGAAATCATAGGAGTAGGAATGTAGGATTGGGATTTGGGATGACATGTGTAGTTAAATCCTATAATAAGATGAGTTGCGTTTGATTGCGCCAAATGAATTTTTCCATGAGGTAGGACCAAATATTTAATCCTATACTAGGATTTGCACTACTTGATGATTCCTATAGGATTATTTCCTATTGGATATGTTCATATGAATCAAACTACTAGTGTAGGAAATATTCCTATAAGATCTAAATCCTATTATCTTATACCAACCTAATATGAATCAAAGAAGCCCTAAAGGATTTTCGAAGGAATCATGTACGAAGTATGATTTTTCTAAGTCACCCAACATATATACTAGGAATAGAACTAAGTAGTACCATATACTTAGGCCCACATGCACAAATATTAAGTGTGGATTGAGGAAGTCGACAACTTGGGAAAAAACTTTCGCAACTGCACACCTATGTTACCACCCATGCGACGCTAATTGTCGTAGAGCTGACCTAGAACGAACTCTTGTCTCGGTTAACATGAGAGAGATAAGGGATAAATACAATTGTGATACACTTTCCTAATATTTTGTTGAATGAGATAATCTTGTGTTTCCCTAATAGGGTTAATTAAGTACACATTTGGCAGCTCGTGTGTTGCATACGTTGGTGAACTTTAGACCCCAACTATATATTATTATTTGAACTCACCTCTAACACTTAATTATGTATAATAAGGTCCCTAACTGACCTCAAACACAATTAGGTATAACAGCGGTCCATAACTAACCTCAAACACTTAATTAGGTCTAACATTGCCCCCTTAGACTACCCACAATGGGAGTATCATAGGTAGTACACTATCATGCATCTCATGCTTGCAAAAAAGCTGATGTGGCACTACAAGAAAAGTTCTGATAGACAACGTCCCAAAATCGTCAACTAAGGGGCATTTTTCGTCGCCTATGGGCCTAACCCGACGATATGGGTTCTGTTGTCGAAACTGCGTCAGGCAAAGTCCAACGACGATTTTTTCGGTCCGTCGCGCTTGGGCGCCCTTCCGCCACGGAAAATCGGACCGTTGCGCAAGTGTTTCCGGGAGCCCGTTGACTGCTGACGTCATGCAACTGACACGTGGCAGACGCCGTTAACTGGCAGTTAACGGCGTTAACCGGCTGAAACCCCGTGGTAGATGGTAGGCCCACACGAGGCCTGCCACGTCTTAAGCGGGCCGGGCCAAATGACATAGTTTGACCGGTCAACTATATAGCTGGGCTGGTCCATTAGTTACGTGGGCCGGGCCTAACCTCTAATGTTGACTGGTCAAAACTTAAATGGGCCGGCCCATTTAACATGTGGGGTCCACCTTACAGAACTGGGCCGGCCCAAGAAGCAAGTGGGCCGGCCAAAACAGTGGGTCCCACTTTCCTGCTAAAAGGCCGGCCCATTTAGTGTGTGGGGTCCACCGTATAGCAAGTGGGCCGGCCCAAGAAGCAAGTGGGCCGGGCCAAAAACACAGGTGGGTCCCACTTTCCTGTTAAAAGGCCGGCCCATTTAGTGTGTGGGGTCCACCGTATAGCAAGTGGGTGGCCCAACAAGATAGTGGGCCGGCCAAAAACACGTGGGTCCCACCTTCCCGTTAAAGGGCCGGCCCATTTAGTATGTGGGTCCACCATATAGCAGTGGGCCGGCCCACCAAGATAGTGGGCCGGGCCAAAAACACGTGGGTCCCACATTCCCGTTAATGGGCGGCCATTTGGTTTGTGGGGTCCACCATATAGAAAGTGGGCCGGCCCAACAAGATAGTGGGCCGGGCCAAAACACAGTGGGTCCCACCTTCCTATTAAAGGGCCGGCCCATTTACCATGTGGGACCACCATATAAGTGGCTGGCCCAACAAGATAGTGGGCCGGGCCAAAAGCAAGTGGGCCCACTTTCCTCTTAAAGGGCCGGCCCAATTAGTATGTGGGGTCCACCATATAGCAAGTGGGGCCTAACAAGATAGTGGCCAAAACACAGGTGGGTCCCACTTTCCTCTTAAAGGGCCGGCCCATTTAGTATGTGGGGTCCACCACAAAAGCAAATGGGCTGGCCCAACTAATTAGTGGGCCGGCCCAGTAGTGGGTGGGGTCCACCTTAAAGCAAGTGGGCCAGCCCAATTAGAGTGTGGGGTCCACCGTAAATCAAATGGGCTGGCCCAAGAAGTAAGTGGGCCAGCCCGTTTAGTTGTTGTTTATATGCCGGCATAATATGCGCTTTAGGATTTTGCGGGCAGGCACATATGTGATTTCGCTTAATTGGGCCGTTTAAGGGATGGGAATTCGTGATTTAGATACTGAGAATATTTACGCAGCATTGATTTCTGTCGGATAGCCTCACTTACCACAAGCACCAAAGAAAAAATGCGCGAAAGAACTATAAAAACTAACTAAATATTACATCAGCTGCAAGGCATTGAAAAAATATTACAGAACCCAGAGAAATTGAATGGTAACTAAACCTAGCAATACAATGAAGCGATCCGGCAATCTTTTAAGTTGTCCATGCAGCACCTATATCTGAAACAAAGACATTACAAGTTAAGACAGCAACAATGGAAAGGCAAAGACACTACAATATTGTTTGCCAAAGAATTTGGAACTCATCATTTCGTCGTTATAACAAGATCATTGTAATGCGCACAATAAGCAAACAAAGAGTGCATGCCGCATACCAACAGCCAATATAACAGAGCATGTTAGAATGAAACAGCAGACTTACTACTGTCGAGTCCCATGCAAACCAACATGTTCAGGGAGTACAAAATTGGCATGAACAACATAGTAGCAGGCTATAAATTTTGTAACAACGACTGAGCAAGATGAAGTTATGATGGCTACATCTACAGAGCAGGGAATGTAAACCAAAAATAGAAGTTACGATGGCAAAAGCTAAAGAGGAGGGAATGTGAACCAACATGTGCCAAGTGCAATTACTTCATTTTGGCCGTGAACTAAATAATACTCCTGAACTTATAGTGAAGGGGATGCAAATCAAGATGTTTCGGGATATAAACTTGTAATGAGCAACACATAGAGGATAGTTAATGCTGGAGCTTAGGATGGACCAGATACAGAATATAGTGGGATCACCTGTGAACTTGTATAAGAGGGAATGCAAACCAATATGTTCAGCTTTCCATATGTGAGCGTCATGCCAAGTCAGAGAAACAAGTCAATAATGCAGCTTTTGAAGAACAAGATGGCACGCAAAATTATTATCTAGTAGTATGACAAGTTTATTTGTACTACAGGCTAGATAGCAGAGTGATAGCATGCCAAACTAAGTCCTTACTTTGTTAGCTTACAATGAACTAGATACAAAACAATGGCATCACCTGTAGTACAGGGAATGCAAGCCAACATGTTCATGGAGTAAAAAATTGGCACAAACAACATAGTAGCAGGCCATAATTTTTGTAACAACGACTGAGCAAGATAAAGTTATGATGGCTAGATCTACAGAGCAGGGAATGTAAACCAAATATAGAAGTTACGATGCCAAAAGCTATAGAGCAGGGAATGCGAACCAACATGTGCAATTACTTAAAATTGGCCATGAACTAAATAATAGCAGGATGTTACTATAATACCTATAATTTTTGTAACAACGACTGAGCAAGATAGAAGTTATGATGGCTACATCTACAGAGCAGGGAATGCAAACCAAAATGTTCAATCGCTTAAAGTTAGCAATGAAGTAGAAAATAGCAAGGTGTTACGGTCATAGCTAGGAATGAACTAAAAGAGCTTCAGACAAACAAGCATCTGAACCCAGAACATGGCGCTAAAACAAGGGACTTACATTAGGAGAAGCACTCTGTGGGAGTCACAGCAGATCTTCCTGGGGTTGATAGATCCGGTGATGAAGTACGCTACATGTGCTACTTGGGGTTGGAGAGACGGCCATTACACTTCATGGTTACTCATCTCATCTGCAAAAACGTAACGGCGCGTCGTTAGCACAAACAGGTTCCCCCAAGATTAAACAAGAACTTGCAGGCAAGCAATAGAAAAGCGACAGTAGAAGAGTTTAGATCATGCACGGCGCCGGTGAAGCAGATCCGGTTCATGCACAGCGGTGTCGGTGAGCAAGATCCGATGCGGTGGACGACGGATCCGGCGAAGCGGCTCCGGTGGGGTGGACGATGCCGCAGCTGAAGCGACTGCGGTAGACTGCTGGATGAGCATATGGTTTCGAGGTTCGGCGGGGATGATCCGGTCCGGTTGATGACGGCGTCGATGAAGCGGCTCCGGCAGGCAGCCGGATGACGAGGATCGCGAGGGCTCGGGTAGGCCAGGGAAGTCCGGCGGGGATGTTCCGGTGCGGTGGTCGTGGAGGTGGTAGAGAGAGGGACTTGAGAAGTTCCGGTGGGTGGTCTCAGATGAGAGACTGAGGGAAATGAATTTTTTTGGGAGGGTATCCGGGGCTAGGGAGGTGGTGATCCAAAAAATGACGGCCAGACCCCCCCACCAACCGACTTTGCTGTCATCTCCACAGGGGTAGAATCGGAATTTGGAAGCGTGTGAAATTTTTGTATTTTGTGGGCGGGAAGTTTTGCCGCTATGAGATTTTGAATTTCGCTAAGGTCCAAGTATAATGATAAAAAATTGTGAGACCGTACTAGTACCTCTGTTCAAGGCCGACTGTAAAATCAAATCATCATCAAGTTGAACATCGGTTACTACCATGATCATCATCGGACACAGATCTGGTGACATGCACCTGAAATTGGTGCATTCGTTGCAAAGTATAATGCTAAAAAAATTAGTGACCGTACTAGTACTTCTGTTCAAGCCCGAGTGCAACATCAAATCATCATCACGTTGAAAATTTGTTACCATGATCATGATCTATCTCTAAATTTGGCGCATCCGCTAAATCTGGCCAAGTATAATGATAAAGAAATTGTGAGACCGTACTAGTACCTCTGTTCAAGGCCGAGTGCAAAATCAAATCATCATCACCTTGAATATCGGTCACTACCATGATCATGTTCTATCTCTGAAATTAGCGTATCCGCTATATCTTGCAAAGTATAATGATAAAAAGAATTGTGAGACCGTACTAGTACTTCTCTTCTAGGCCGAGTGCAACATCAAATCATCATCACGTTGAAAATTTGTTACCATGATCATGATCTATCTCTGAATTTGGCGCATCCGCTAAATCTCGCAAAGTATAATGATAAAAAATTGTGAGAATGTACTAGTACTTATGTTCAAGGCCGAGTGCAGGATCAAATCATCATCACGTTGAAATTCGTTACAACGATCATGACATATCTCTAAAATTGGCGCATCCGCTAAATCTCGCAAAGTATAATGATAAAAAAATTGTGAGACTGTACTAGTACTTGTGTTCAAGGCCGAGTGCAGGATCAAATCATCATCACGTTGAAATTTGTTACAACGATCATGACATATCTCTAAAATTGGCGCATCCGCTAAATCTCGCAAAGTATAATGATAAAAAAATTGTGAGACTGTACTAGTACTTGTGTTCAAGGCCGAGTGCAGGATCAAATCATCATCACGGTGAAATTTGTTACAACGATCATGACATATCTCTTAAATTGGCGCATCCGCTAAATCTTGCATGTGGCGCATCTCAGTGCGGAGCAACAGGCCGGTGCTATCAAGGTTGAGGCGTCAGTAGCGTCATCGGGCTCTCCTTTTTTGATAGATCTTCTACATGGCGCGGCGCACCGCCCGTCGAGAAGCAGTCACATGTGATACCGAGGTGGAGACGTCGCCGGCATCCTCGAGGCGCGGCCGCCCTTCTATGAGCCAGCGTCGACTCAAGGTATGAATCCATGCGTTGTCGCGCCCCTTCTTCCGATGAAGTGGGGTGCCTTAGATTTATTGTTCTTCTCTTACGATTATTTCGAGCCGAACATGTGTGCTCTTTCTCTGAATATATTGCTTGAAAAGCTAACCAAGTTAATTAAATTCACTTCGTTCTTAATCTTGCGTGCTAATTCTGTTATTTTTGCTGACAGTGGTGCGCGCAAGGAGATTTATTTGTGGGTGTGCTGAGCTGTTAGGCCTAAGTCGAAATCCTCAGCTTAACGAGGCCTCAGCTTAACACATAAAAAAGGTGTTCAATCTCGCCCACAATGTCCTTTTCTTTCCTCTTCCTTTATTGGAACTTGTTTTGCAGACAAGGAAAGTGGCACGTGTAATGTGAGTAAAACCCTCTTAGCCAAAATCAGCTACAAGCAAGATTTTCTGTATTGTAGATGCCCCAATTGACTCTAATCCCCAATGTAGTCTTTTTTTATGTCAGTATAGACTTCTTTACATGGCATGCATTTGCCTAATGAGCAGCATTGTATTGCCATTCTAGCCAACCTGATCGATATGTCAAGCTTCATGCACGAGATGCCATGTTTAATTTACTCCCTCACTCCGATCCATATTTCTTGGTGTAAAATGAATGTGAATCGAAGGGAGTACTTTTCTTAGATACTAGTAGTACTATACCATTTCAAAAAAAATACTAGTACTACTACATCACAAATGCATCAAAAGAGTACTACCATCACAAGACCACCACGGTTGTACTAGTAGAGTTTAATACTGAACTTCCAAAGGGAATAAGATTACACATATGAACTTTAAACAGGACCAGGAGCATGAGGGCCAGCAGCAGGGGCGTTGACTGGGAACAAGCCAGGCAAGACGTAATTCTGGAGGAAGAGGCCATATGCTGCGTGCTTGGCCTTGGTTGCAGGGCGGTGCTTCCCCGATGTACTTAGGCCTACACCCGTCGCATGCTGGATCAGGCTGCGGATGTCCTTCTGGAGGATTTTGCCACAGAATGGGCAAAATAGCTCCCCGCGCTTGCGGAAACGAATTTCACCACCCTTCAGCCGCTTCAGAACGTAGCGGCTCTTCTGGTCCCTGCGCTCCTTGTTGTCGTCCATGTCATCAGAATATTCCTGTGAATTATAAAGTACATAATAATCAGGTGCTTAATGACAGATCGAATAAATACTGCACTATCATAAGCAAACCTTAGAAACCCTAAAATTAAATGTGTAGAACAAGTAAATGGCAGAAGAAATCATACTAAATCACGAGAAAACCCTATGAACAGCAATGAACATAAGCCACAACAATTGCAAGTCCACTAAGTATGAACACATAAATTAATTATATGACAAATCAAGCCAACTACATGGCAGATTAGTCGAAATTAAACTAGAATCTGACCGTACGAACCGTAGAATCAAGTACGTCTACAAGAACAAGGTAGGAGATCAAATCAATCAAGAACCAGGTTCGTGCAAACCACGTGAACAGTAATATGACACAAAAAGGATCGGGACAGTTTCGGTAAAAGAGCAGTACCTCCTCGTCGTCACCCTCGACATCCTCCTGGAACTGAACGTTTGGGCCGAAATCGTCGAAGGGGTCGAGGTCCGCGTCCAGCACCGGGTCTAGGAAGACCTCGCCGTGGTGGCCTGCAACGCCTTGCAGATCTTCGGCGGGAGCAACGGCGTTGCTATCCACCTTCTCCTCGACGGCCAGGACGCCCGTTTCGACCGAGGTCGAAGAATCAGACAAGCAGAGGAGACGAGCGGCCTGGGTACCCGGTGAAGCCTCACCCGCCGCGACGGCCACTACCGCAGAGGCATCCTCTGCGCGAGCGGCCGCCGATTGCTCCGCCTCGTACGCAAGACCTGTCTTCATGCTGCTGCGGTTGGAAACGAGGAAGTCGATGCCTCGGAGGTGCGGTGAGTTGATGGGAGGGGAGAGGACGAGCTCGCGAGAGACGATGAGGCCGATTATTTTATAGCCTCTGACTCTCTGTATCAGAATGGCATTAGTTGTGGACGCGAGAGACGATGAGGCCGATTAGTTGTGGACGCGTGAAGTCGTGCATGTACTCGATTCTCACGTATACCAATACTTCCAAACGTCATAAGTAATTCACAATCATTCAGAATAATATGAGACCTTAACATTTTATTGTTTGTGTCAGATATTGTCCATGAAAAATAACATCCTTCAAAAAATAAATCCCCTATGCCAATCCGGTCATGCCCGTCTACTCCAACTAGCTTCCTCGAGTAATTTGTCACCTTACATTCTTAAAATGAACCAAAATTTGGCACAGGGGCATCACATGGAAAATGATGTTACCATTCTCTCTTCCCATTTTTGTTTGAATTTTTCAAAATTGTCATGCCCTAACGGAAAAAATGTATGTTCCTTCTATGAAGCATGTATCAGAATGGCATTACCAAAACCTGGGGGTGGCGGGGCACATGGTGGTGTGATGATACATCACATTTGGACCACACAACACAATTTGGACCAACCAAAAAAATTCAACCACCCTACACAAACCCTGGTCAAAACTAGTTTGACCAATATTACAAAAGTTGTACATAATTCAGAAACCGTCAGAAATATACGAAGCATTCAGGAGTCAATACTGAAGACAAAGCAATTATGCCAAAAGACGAAGGCAGAGGAGGAACAGGTCTTGCTATATTGCACAACAAAGCCAAATTCAACTTTTCATCGATTCCAAAATTCTGGCTGCAATTAGCACACCCTGGTCTCCTGATGTCGCAATAGTTGGCTGCTGGGAGCGGAGACACTCGACTTCCTTCTTCAACTTATCGCACTCTGTGCGAACTTTCAAGTACTTCGTCTCGAAATATTGCGCATGTTCAGCATGCAACTCCACTTCCTGTTGAAAACTTTCACAGTCACAGTTGCAATCACACTGACCAGCCTTGTCAGTGACCACACTCATCGGTGGCTGGGCGCGTAGTTCCTCGACTTCCTTCTTCAACTTCTTACACTCCGCGAGAACGTCTGAGTACCGTTTATCAAAAGAAGATTGCACGGAACGGGCATTCTCCTTCGATATGGCACGATTTAAAATGCACCTGCCCACGAGGTGGCGGATTTTCTTATGAAGGATGGTGTTGTGGCCCTTGATCTGGTCCAGTTTCGCGGAGAATCGTGTTATCACATCCTGCATTGCAAATTCAACAGCAATGAAGTATGCAGAGTGCAGATGAGGGGGGAGAAATAAACAAATGGAGTGCCAACCTCTTCAATATGCCTGAGAGCTGCAAAGTCCTTGTCCATAGGAACCTCTTCAACGATGGAACCGCCATCCCTGGAAGAAAGACATTTAAGTAGTTGGATCTGGCAGCCAGCAAGGAGGCGATGAAACTGCGGCACGGCAATGGAAACATACACGGCCGAAGATGCACACACGCGCACTGGCTGCTCCTCTCCCGGAGACTGGGCATTCGTCTCTGATTCTGCATTCATGATACCAAACCTATGCAAGAGTTTGAGGTTTCTGTTCTGAAGGGTGGTGTTGTGGCCCTTTAATCTCATAATCCCTTCCTGCATGGAAAAATTCACCAGGAACGAATCAGGGATCCTTTTTCATTCACAGGATATGAAAATCATAAGATTAGGAAAATCATAGGATTTTGTATACATTAGAGAGGGTGTGTGCGCTATTTTATGGGCTATTTGGAATGTACAAAATGTAACATCCCAGTTTGTAATAATGTGACTTTGCACTCTTTTGCATCATGTAAATTTCACTCAGAAATTTTCGCGTTTAAATAAAAACCCGCAACCCCGACAATGTGCTTCATCGGTGTGTCGTGCATCTGTTCGAAACCCTAAAATTTGTGCTTGTGCTAATCATGAGTTGCTCAAATTTTGTTACATAAAATGTTGGCACAATGTTTGGCAAATTCCTGGTTTTTAAAACCATCCAAAAGGCCCAAATGGTTTGTCTCTAGAGCTGTTTCTTTTCTGCTGAGAAAATGCCAAAGGCCAGGGGGCTTTTTAGAAAATTGCTTGTCTTCTTCCTTGGACACGCTAGCAGCCGCGTGTCCTGCGCTGCTGCCCCGCCGGCCACCTCCTCGCTGCCTCGACGGAGAACGACCCGGCGCCTCCCTCGAAGCCTCTCTCCCCCGTCACTCTGCCCCGTCCTCCTCTCTCTCCCATTCCCCAAAAATGGCGACCAAACCCTAGCTGCCGCCGGCCTCGCTTCTCCCCGCCGTTCTGGCCACCCCCGCGCCGAGCCGACACCGCCACCAGCTCCGCCTCGTCCTTCCGCCCCTCCCCGTCGAAGGAATCGACGTGGGGAGGCCCCAGTAGCCCGCGCGCGCCCTTCTTCCCCGACTCCGGCCGGCCTCCACCGCCGCCGCTCCCGACCTCCTCCGCCGTTGCCACCTTGTCCAGCACGGTGAGCCCCCGGTTCGAACGCACCCCGCCGCGCCCCCTCTCCCCGTGATGTCCGGCCGCCGCGCGCCCGTGCCCGCCGCCGCGCTGCCGACGCCGCGCGTCTCCGGCGACCCAACGGGCGGCGCCGCTCTGTGTGGTTCGCCTCGCGAGGCGCGTCCAACGCGCCCAGCGCGCGTCCGTGGGCGGCCCGGAACGCCGGCGAGCCCCGTCACGGCGGCCGTGGTCAACCGACCCGGCCCTTTTCTTTTTATTTTTTGGTTATTTTGTTTTATCTTTTCGTAAAGATTAAAATCATGACAGGTGGGACCCTCTCGTCAGAAATTTAATCATTTCCAGATTTTCAGATAAAACATTAAAACTATGACAGTGGGCCCCTATGTCAGGATTTTAATAATTTCTGGAATTTCAGAAAATGAATAAAAATTGTAAAATCAATAACTAATTCATTTTAAATCAGAAAAATATAAAATAATATATCAAAATGATCAGGAAAATAAGATCTATACTTTGGTATACAAATCAAAGTCATTTGAACAACTTTAATTCACAAGTTTAGTAGAACATTAAAGAAACCCCTCTAAGTAATGTCCGGGATCGATGCATTCCAACCCGATTTAAATTTGGTAGTTCATAGGTTTACTTCTTGCAACTTAAATGTCATCATCATGATGATGTGCATTGCATCAATGCCATGCTTGATTGTTGTTTCTACCTTTCCGGTGTTTGCTTCTTCTCGATCGATAGAGCACGAGATCCGAGATCGAGAGCAGCACCAGAACAACTCCGTCGAGGGTCAAGGCAAGCCCTAGCCTGGTTCATACTTGTTTTACAAATGCTTTCATTCTGGTTCTTACATGTTGCATCCGATTCCACTGTCTTTTATCGCTAGATAGAGTTATGCCTATCTGATGCATGTTATTACCTTGAAGCCACAAATACTATAATCCACGCTCCTAGCATACCTAGGCTAAGCTAGTATGCATCGTAGAGCCTTTATATCTGTTGTGCTTAGCCATGCTTAGTTTATACGCTTTCACTCCGGTCTTCGGACTGGAGCTTCACATGAATCTAGTATGACAGGTTGACGTGGTAAGTGATAGGATGAGTGGTAAACATGCTTAAAGGCTGGACGAGAGGCCACATGGGGATGTGGTGGGTTGTTTCGTTCTGCCGACCCTAGGACCCGAGTTCTTGCCTCTTGAACCAAGACTGAGCGTACAGCCACACACGGGGCCCATGGGAACCCCTTGGCCCGAACTTACCTAGCTCTATCCATGAGCTACCTAGTTCGAGTGTTCCATTTGCCATACGCATGAGGATGGAAAAACGTTTTGCAAAGAGGTGCATACATACAGGGACGTGGCCGGGGCTGGGGGGAGTCCCCTGTGGTTAGAGTCCCCTGGGGTTAAAGTCCCTAGGAAACCAACCTCCGCACACAACGAACGGTTCCGCGTCGGAGACGGCCGACTTACGATGGCGGGCTAAAACCTTTTGGCGTGGCTCATGGAATAGGTCGACGTAAGGTAAAGGTTGTAGTCGGTTGCTTTCATTGTGTCCCCTGCAAGGGCATCAATGGAAACGGTCGTCACGTGTGGATACAACTTGTACACCCCTGCAGGGTTAAATCTTTTCGAAAAGCCGTGTCCACGGTTATGGACGACTTGGTGACAGATGCTTGATCATAGAGAACTTGAACCAATCGTAAAATTGTCAACTAAGTAAGGAGAGGGATGATACGTCTCCAACGTATCGATAATTTCTTATGTTCCATGCTACTTTATTGATGATATCTACATGTTTTATGCACACTTTATGTCATATTCGTGCATTTTCTGGAACTAACCTATTAACAAGATGCCGAAGTGCCAGTTCCCGTTTTCTGCTGTTTTGGTTTCAGAAATCCTAGTAACGAAATATTCTAATTGGACGAAATCAACGCCTGGTTCCTATTTTGCCCGGAAGCATCCAGACCCAGAGCCAGAGGGGCCTGGGCCCCAGATGACATGGTGGCGCGGCCAGGGCTGGGCCCGCGCCACCCTATGGTGTGGTCGCCCCTTTGACCCTCCTGCGCCGCCTTTTCGCCATATAAAGCCCCCGCATCGAAACCCTTACGGAGAGAGCCACGATACGCAAAACCTTCCAGAGCCGCCGCCGCGAAGCCAAGATCTGGGGGACAGGAGTCTCTGTTCCGGCACCCTGCCGGAGCGGGGAAGTGCCCCGGAAGGCTTCTCCATCGACACCGCTGCCATCTCCACCGCCATCTTCATCACCGCTGCTGCTCCCATGAGGAGGGAGTAGTTCTCCATCGAGGCTCGGGGCTGTACCGGTAGCTATGTGGTTCATCTCTCTCCTATGTAGTTCAATACAATAATCTCATGAGCTGCCTTACATGATTGAGATTCATATGATGATGCTTGTAATCTAGATGTCATTATGCTAGTCAAGTGGGTTTTACTTATGTGATCTCCGGAGACTCCTTGTCCCACGTGTGTAAAGGTGACAGTGTGTGCACCGTGTGGGTCTCTTAGGCTATATTTCACGAAGTACTTATTCACTGTTGAAGAGCGTAGTGAAGTGCTTATTTATATCTCTTTATGATTGCAATGTGCATCGTATCACAATTTATCTATGTGCTACTCTAGTGATGTGTTATTAAAGTAGTTTTATTCCTCCTGCATGTGTGCAAAGGTGACAGTGTGTGCACCGTGTTAGTACTTGGTTTATGCTATGATCATGATCTCTTGTAGATTGCGAAGTTAACTATTGCTATGATAATATTGATGTGATCTATTCCTCCTACATATGCATGAAGGTGACAGTGTGCATGCTATGCTAGTACTTGGTTTAGTCGTTTTGATCTATCTTACACTTAAGGTTACTTAAACATGAGCATTATTGTGGAGCTTGTTAACTCCGGCATTGAGGGTTCGTGTAATCCTACGCAATGTGTTCATCATCCAACAAAAGTGTAGAGTATGCATTTATCTATTATGTTATGTGATCAATGTTGAGAGTGTCCACTAGTGAAAGTGTAATCCCTAGGCCTTGTCCCTAAATACTGCTGAGTTACTACTGCTTGTTTACTGTTTTACTGTGTTACTACTGCTGCAATACTACCACCATCAACTACACGCCAGCAAGCTATTTTCTGGCACCATTGCTACTGCTCATATATATTCATACCACATGTATTTCACTATCTCTTCGCCGAACTAGTGCACCTATTAGGTGTGTTGGGGACACAAGAGACTTCTTGCTTTGTGGTTGCAGGGTTGCATGAGAGGGATATCTTTGACCTCTTCCTCCCTGAGTTCGATAAACCTTGGGTGATCCACTTAAGGGAAAACTTGCTGCTGTTCTACAAACCTCTGCACTTGGAGGCCCAACACTGTCTACAGGAAAGGAGGGGGAACGTAGACATCAAGCACTTTTCTGGCGCCGTTGCCGGGGAGGAAAGGTAAAAGGTACTCACACTCCTCCGGCTACTAAGCTATTTTCCGGCGCCGTTGTAAGTACTCGAAGCTATTTCCTTTAGACTCTGCAATTGCGACATTTGGTTTCTTGTTTACACTAGTTAGGCTTAATGGAAGACAACAATAAAATGAGAGATCTTTATGAACTTTATCTTGAATTAGGACATGATGTGTTTGAAGAAAGAATTAAAAAACCCATGGAACTTTATATGCATGATAATGGGAATGTTATTAGTATGAATGCTTTGAACACCATTGTTGCTAATGCTATGGAAAATTCTAAGCTTGGGGAAGCTGGCTTTGATGAGCATGATATTTTTAGTCCCCCAAGCATTGAGGAGAAAATTTACTTTGATGATACTTTGCCTCCCATTTATGATGATTATAATGATAGTAGTCTTTTGTTACCACCTGTTATGGAGGATAAATTTGATTATGATTACAATATACCTCCTATATTTGATAGCTACTTTGTTGAATTTGCTCCCACTACAATTAATAAGAATGACTATGCTTATGTTGGGAGTAGTAATTATTTTATGCATGAGACTCATGATAAGAATGCTTTATGTGATAGTTATATTGTTGAGTTTGCTCATGTTGCTACTGAAAGTTATTATGAGAGAGGAAAATATGGTTGTAGAAATTTTCATGTTACTAAAACACCTCTCTATGTGCTGAAAATTTTGAAGCTACACTTGTTTTATCTTCCTATGCTTGTTACTTTGCTCTTCATGAACTTGTTTATTTACAAGATTCCTATGCATAGGAAGCATGTTAGACTTAAATGTGTTTTGAATTTGCCTCTTGATGCTCTCTTTTGCTTCAAATACTATTTCTTATGAGAGCATTATCATTAAAACTGCTGAGCCCATCTTACTGGCTATAAAGAAAGAACTTCTTGGGAGATAACCCATGTGTTATTTTGCTACAGTACTTTGTTTTATATTTGTGTCTTGGAAGTTGTTTACTACTGTAGCAACCTATCCTTATCTTAGTTTTGTGTTTTGTTGTGCCAAGTAAAGTTTCTATGTTAAAGTTGATGTTATATTTGGGATCGCTGCGCAGAAACAGCATTGCTGTCTGTCACGAATTCTGGCACAGTTCTCTGTAGAAAATTCGAAAAAATCTGCCAATTTACGAGCGTGATCCTCAGATATGTACGCAACTTTCATTAGTTTTGAGTTTTTCCGTTTGAGCAAGTCTGGTGCCATTTCAAAATTCGTCTTTACGGACTGTTCTGTTTTTGACAGATTCTGCCTTTTATTTCGCATTGCCTCTTTTGCTATGTTGGATTTATTTCTTTGATCCATTAATGTCCAGTAGCTTTATGCAATGTCCAGAAGTGAAAAGAATGTTTGTGTCACCTCTGAACATGTGAATTTTTGATTATGCACTAACCCTCTAATGAGTTTGCTTGAAGTTTGGTGTGGAAGTTTTCAAGGGTCAATAGAAGAGGGTGATATAATGTGATCGAGAAGAGTGAAAGGTCTAAGCTTGGGGATGCCCCGGTGGTTCATCCCTGCATATTTCAAGAAGAATCAAGCATCTAAGCTTGGGGATGCCCAAGGCATCCCCTTCTTCATCGACAACTTATCAGGTTTCTTCTAGTGAAACTATATTTTTATTCCGTCACATCCTATGTATTTTACTTGGAGCGTCTGTGTGCTTTTATTTTTGTTTTGTTATCTTAGTTCTCTGAATAAGTTCATCCTTGTGTGGGAGAGAGACACGCTCCGCTGGTTCGTATGAACACATGTGTTCTTAGCTCATAATATTCATGGCGAAGTTTCCTCTTCGTTAAATTGTTATATGGTTGAAATTGAAAAATGCTACATGTAGTAATTCTAAAATGTCTTGGATAATGTGATACTTGGCAATTGTTGTGCTCATGTTTAAGCTCTTGCATCATATACTTTGCACCTATTAGTGAAGAAATACATAGAGCATGCTAAAATTTGGTTTGCATAATTGGTCTCTCTAAGGTCTAGATAATTTCTAGTATTGAGTTTTGAACAACAAGGAAGACGGTGTAAAGTCTTATAATGTTTACAATATGTCTTTTATGTGAGTTTTGCTGCACCGGTTCATCCTTGAGTTTGCTTCAAATAACCTTGCTAGCCTAAGCCTTGTATCGAGAGGGAATACTTCTCATGCATCCAAAATCCTTGAGCCAACCACTATGCCATTTGTGTCCACCATACCTGCCTACTACATGGTATTTTTCCGCCATTCCAAAGTAAATTGCTTGAGTGCTACCTTTAAACAATTCAAAATTTATCACCTCTTATTTGTGTCAATGTTTTATAGCTCATGAGGAAGTATGTGGTGTTTATCTTTCAATCTTGTTGGGCAACTTTCACCAATGGACTAGTGGCTTCATCCGCTTATCCAATAATTTTGCAAAAAGAGCTGGCAATGGGATTCCGTCCCAAATTAATTAACAAAAATAGACACTCCTCCATGGTATGTGATTGTTGGACGGCACCCGAAGGATTCGGTTAGCCATGGCTTGAGAAAGCAAAGGTGGGGAGGAGTGTCATCATAATAAAACTAAAATAAAAAGGCACTCCTTCATGGTATGAGATTGTTGGCAGGCACCCGAGGATTCGGTTAGCCATGGTTTGTGAAAGAAAGGTTGGAAGGAGTGCCACACAAAAATAAAAATAAAATGGGAGCCGCTCTTTGAAGGTTTGTCTGGCAAGGGGGTTAGAGTACCCGCTACCATTCGTTGACAACAACAAACACCTCTCAAAACTTTACTTGTATACTCTCTTGATGTTTTCAAAATAAAAGCTCTAGCACAAATATAGCAATCGATGCTTTCCTCTTTGAAGGACCTATCTTTTACTTTTATGTTGAGTCACCTATTCTCTCCACCTCAAGAAGCAAACACTTGTGTGAACTGTGCATTGATTCTTACATACTTGCATATTGCACTTGTTATATTACTTTATGTTGACAATATCCATGAGATATACATGTTATAAGTTGAAAGCAACCGCTGAAACTTAATCTTCCTTTGTGTTGCTTCAATACCTTTACTTTGATTTATTGCTTTATGAGTTAACTCTTATGCAAGACTTATTTATGCTTGTCTTGAAGTACTATTCATGAAAAGTCTTTGTCATATGATTCATTTGTTTACTCATGTCATTACCATTGTTTTGATCGCTGCATTCATTACATATGTTTACAAATAGTATGATCAAGGTTATGATAGCATGTCACTTCAGAAATTATCTTTGTTATCGCTTTACCTGCTCGGGACGAGCAGAACTAAGCTTGGGATGCTGATACGTCTCCAACGTATCGATAATTTCTTATGTTCCATGCTACTTTATTGATGATATCTACATGTTTTATGCACACTTTATGTCATATTCGTGCATTTTCTGGAACTAACCTATTAACAAGATGCCGAAGTGCCAGTTCCTGTTTTCTGCTGTTTTTGGTTTCAGAAATCCTAGTAACGAAATATTCTCGGAATTGGACGAAATCAACGCCCAGGTTCCTATTTTGCCCGGAAGCATCCAGAACACCCGAGAGCCGCCAGAGGGGGCCCTGTGGGCCCCAGATGACATGGTGGCGCGGCCAGGGCTCCGCGCCACCCTATGGTGTGGTCGCCCCTTTGACCCTCCTGCGCCGCCTTTCGCCTATATAAAGCCCCTGCATCGAAAACCCTTACGGAGAGCCACGATACGCGAAACCTTCCAGAGCCGCGCCGTCGCAAGCCAAGATCTGGGGGACAGGAGTCTCTGTTCCGGCACCCGCCGGACGGGGAAGTGCCCCCGGAAGGCTTCTCCATCGACACCGCTGCCATCTCCACCGCCATCTTCATCACCGCTGCTGCTCCCATGAGGAGGGAGTAGTTCTCCATCGAGGCTCGGGGCTGTACCGGTAGCTATGTGGTTCATCTCTCTCCTATGTAGTTCAATACAATAATCTCATGAGCTGCCTTACATGATTGAGATTCATATGATGATGCTTGTAATCTAGATGTCATTATGCTAGTCAAGTGGGTTTTACTTATGTGATCTCCGGAGACTCCTTGTCCCACGTGTGTAAAGGTGACAGTGTGTGCACCGTGTGGGTCTCTTAGGCTATATTTCACGAAGTACTTATTCACTGTTGAAGAGCGTAGTGAAGTGCTTATTTATATCTCTTTATGATTGCAATGTGCATCGTATCACAATTTATCTATGTGCTACTCTAGTGATGTGTTATTAAAGTAGTTTTATTCCTCCTGCATGTGTGTAAAGGTGACAGTGTGTGCACCGTGTTAGTACTTGGTTTATGCTATGATCATGATCTCTTGTAGATTGCGAAGTTAACTATTGCTATGATAATATTGATGTGATCTATTCCTCCTACATATGCATGAAGGTGACAGTGTGCATGCTATGCTAGTACTTGGTTTAGTCGTTTTGATCTATCTTACACTTAAGGTTACTTAAACATGAGCATTATTGTGGAGCTTGTTAACTCCGGCATTGAGGGTTCGTGTAATCCTACGCAATGTGTTCATCATCCAACAAAAGTGTAGAGTATGCATTTATCTATTCTGTTATGTGATCAATGTTGAGAGTGCCCACTAGTGAAAGTGTAATCCCTAGGCCTTGTCCCTAAATACTGCTGAGTTACTACTGCTTGTTTACTGTTTTACTGTGTTACTACTGCTGCAATACTACCACCATCAACTACACGCCAGCAAGCTATTTTCTGGCACCATTGCTACTGTTCATATATATTCATACCACATGTATTTCACTATCTCTTCGCCGAACTAGTGCACCTATTAGGTGTGTTGGGGACACAAAAGACTTCTTGCTTTGTGGTTGCAGGGTTGCATGAGAGGGATATCTTTGACCTCTTCCTCCCCGAATTCGATAAACCTTGGGTGATCCACTTAAGGGAAAACTTGCTGCTGTTCTACAAACCTCTGCACTTGGAGGCCCAACACTGTCTACAGGAAAGGAGGGGGAACGTAGACATCAAGGGATACCTCTTCCAGGGTGGGAAGGAGGTGATCCAAACTGAGTGGTTGCAGAGGATGATGTTTTCGGTGGATACAATATAATTTGATCAGTAGAGAGGTTGATATCGCTCTCTTATCCCCTTTGAAATGATCTGAGTAGTCGATAGTCTACTCTCTCTCTATTACAAAGGAAAACTGGCTTTACGCAAAAGAAGCTCCACATAAAGCCTCGCATACCAGCTTTGCTAACAGGTTGTACTAAGTCTTGCTGAGTCCCTCGTACTCAGCCGTCGTCTTTCTGCTGCAGAGGACGTTGCCCCAGGTAACGATGACGGTTTCTATGCCGACGTTGACTTCGACTACTAGTTCAAGGTTCCAGGTAGCAGCTTGGGGCTGCGGAATGGGTGACCCCTACGTCGTTTGTTCAAGGCCTCTTAGGCCAGTTGTTGAGTTTGCTATGTATAATAGCATAATTTCCTTCCGCTGTTTGATGTAATAATGGGTCGTGAGACCACTGCTTGTAATACTTGGATCTTTACTCTGCAAAGAGTTGTATAATTATTCTCTTTGAGTCGTAGAGTCTTTGTTGTGTTACCAGTTGTGGTTACCCATCTCGTGCATGATGCGTGTATGGATATAAAGTGCACGATAGGGGTTTAAGGCACTCGAGATCATTGTTATGCAGTTTTGGTTATGATTAGCAGGGCGGTTGAGGTGTCGCTGTGCCAACTGTATGTTTGGCGCCTGCCGATATTCGGCTGGGATTGGTACCCCAGTAGCCCTCAGACCCAGCCTGGCGGTATGGGGTGGTGTAGTCCCTGTTGGGACTGCCTGCCGATGTGATTCGGCCTGGGAGTGGTAACCCCAGAACCTCATATCGCATGACTAATACACATAACATCTCTGTATAATTCTAATCCCGGGGTCCTACAGCTTTGGTATCGAGCAGGACCGTCGTAGGAAACCCTTAGACTTGGTCGAAGTTGAGTCTAGTGTTTGTGAAAACTGTTCAAAAGTTAAAAGTAACTGTGAAAATTCGAGTAGAATTCTTTTTACTCCGTACCTCAAGTCGTTCTACTTAGGAGTTACCTTACCTTGTTTTGTTTGCAACGGGTTTTGTTTCTTACTGTTTCCTTCAAACATTAAGATCTAAACGGGGTTGGGTAGTTTCTAGTACTCCGTGTCCGGTTGCTTCTGTTCTCAAGTTTCCAATGTTAACTCAGCTTCTGAAGCGATTGTCTTTTCATTACCCCTTTTAAAGTAATGTATGGGGCATGACTTGATGGTTGCGAATCATCTTTGCATTCCATGGTTATGGGTTGCAAATCAGCTGGATGTCTGGAACTCGTGGTCGTGGTCGTGGCCGTGGACGTGGTCGTGGTCGGGAATGGTCCAAGAAGAGAATGTTGACCTTCCACCACCGCCCTTCATGGTTCAGCTAATGGCCATGTATGAGGCAAATCGCGCTGATAGCATGAGGCTCCTGGAAAGGATTGAGCACAATACGGCTCAACGCCAAAATGAGCGAGTGACTATCAGGGATTTCATTCGCCTCACTCCTCCTGTGTTCCGTCATTCCCCTGAGCCGTGATGCGGATTAATGGCTCTGCTCCATTGAACGAAGCTGGAAGCGGCTCATGTTGCCAAGGTGACTGGGTGACTTTTGCCGCATATCACCTTGAAGGTGCGGCTGGTGCTTGGTGGGAGAGTTTTCTGTTGATGCAACCCTGCTGAACATGCTGTAACATGGCAGGAGTTCAAAACCGCTTTCCGAGGGTATCATATTCCGGAAGGTTTAATGGACCCTCAAAAGGAAGAATTCCTAAAGCTGAAGCAGGGAAATGGTTCTGTTTGTGACAATCGGGCAGGTTCAATTTTCTTTCTTGCTATGCTCCTGAAGAGACATCTACGGATGCCAAGAACAGGCCTTGTTCCGCAAGGGACTAGACCCCGAGATTCGTCGGGATCTTCATCTCATTGACTTCCAAACTCTGCAAGACCTGGTGAATAAAGCCATGAAGGCTGAAAGGGGAAAAGTGGAATATGAAGAGTCTCGCAAGCGTCCTCGTGATGCTGCACAACCCTCTGGTTCAGGCACTCAGCGTCGCCGTGTCTGGATTCCTTACAATGCTGTTCCACGTAATCCTTACCAGGCAAGGCCGTGAGGGAATGCCCTCGTCCATCTCAGGCTCCGGCAGTCAGAAGTACTCCGGTGGACCAACAAACTCAGCAGGTCCTCCTCCAGTGCTGAGTTGTTACACTTGTGGTCAGCCTGGCCATTTCTCTAGGGAGTGCCCAAACTATGGTATTCCAACCGCCCAAGGTCAACTGTGGGACGTGGAGTTCCTATGCAGAAGAAGGGTGGAAAATCTTCGGTTGTTGGGCATGGTCGTCTGAACAATGTCTCTGTTGATGAAGCAGAGCAGGATCCAGGCGTTATCGGGGCTTCGTGTCAATTCTATTCTAGCTACGGTTCTACTTGACACTGGAGCATCGCATTCATTCATATCATTGAAGTTTGCACAAGAGCATGACATAGCTTTTGAAGAAATGTCCTCGCCCTTACTGGTTAAAACCCCGGGTTCTCGTTGGCAGACCAGAGGATTGCACGTGGGCTTCTAATTGATATTGCCTATCAAAAATTTCCTACTTCTCTGATTGCCTTAAGGTCAACTGACATTGACATCATCTTGGGCATGGATTGGCTCACACAATATAAAGTCAAAATTGATTGTGCGGCCAAATCTTTTACCGTGACCCATCCATCTGGTGTTACCATATTATATTGGTCGAGTATTCAACATCTCCTTCAGCAGTACATGTACCTGAAGCTGAGTTGTATGTGTAGAAGTCCTTCCACCTCCTGAAGTTCATGAGGTATCGTGGTTTGTGACTTCCCAGATGTTTTTCCGAGGAATTACCTGGCATGCCACCTGATCGAAGTGTGGAGTTTGTCATTGAATTAGTTCCTGGAACTGCTCCAATTTGCAAAAGACCTTATCGTATGCCCCCAAGAACTGCTTGAACTAAAGAAGCAGTTGGAGGAGTTAGAAGGCAAAGGCTATATTCAGCCTAGTACCTCTTCGTGGGATGTCCTGGACTTTGTCAAGAAGAGGGATACAACTGTACCACGGCTAGTCGTTGACTATCGTCCGTTGAATGCAGCAACAATTAAAAATAAATACCCTCTTCCACGAATCATTGATCTCTTTGACCAATTAGCTGGTGCAATGTTTTCCAAGATGGATCTGAGATCGGGTATCATCAAATTAAAATCCGATCGGAGGACATTCCAAAGACAGCTTTCACCACTCGTTATGGTCTTTACGAGTACACCGTCATGTCTTTCGGTCTCACAAATGCTCCACCACTTTTATGCGGCTTATGAACTCTGTGTTTATGGAGTATCTCGACAAATTCGTCGTGATCTACATTGATGATATCCTAATCTACTCCAAGACTGAGGATGAACACGCTGAACATCTACGCTTGGTTTTAACTAAGCTTCGTGAACATCGTCTCTACGCCAAGTTTTCCAAATGCGAGTTCTGGTTGACAGAGCTCATCTTTCTAGGACATGTTGTTTCCGCGGAAGGAGTAAAAGTTATTCCGATAAGGTACAACTGCTGGATTGGAAAACTCCTTCTTCAGTCAAAGAGGTTCGCAGTTTTCTCGGACCGGCAGGTTATTACCGCCGTTTCATTGAGAATTTCTCTAAAATTGCCAAGCCTATGACTGATCTTCTCAAGAAAAATAAGAAGTTTGAGTGGTCGACAAAGCTGAAGAGGCATTCCAGCTGTTGAAAACTGTGACTATCGCTCCTGTGCTTGTCCTTCCGGACACCAGAAGGACTTCGTTATTTTTCTGTGATGCCTCTCATCAAGGTCTCGGTTGTGTGCTGATGCAAGATGGTCATGTGATAGCTTATGCCTCTCGGCAGCTGAAACCGCATGAGGTCAAGTATCCAACCCATGATTTGGAGCTTGCAGCTGTTGTTCATGCTCTAAAGCAATGGCGTCCTTACTTGATCGGTAATCGTTGTGAGCTATACTCTGATCATCAAAGTCTAAAGTATCTCTTCACCCAACCAGATTTGAATCTCCGACAAACACGGTGGTTGGAAATGATCAAAGATTATGATCTAGGTCTAAACTATCAACCCGGCAAAGCTAACGTCGTGGGCCGCGCTAAGTCGGAAGTCTTACTGCAACAACATAATGCTTATGCAAGACCAGCTCTCTATGAAGAGTTTGCTCGCCTCAACCTTGAAATTGTTCCTTCGGTTTCCTGGCTAACTTGGAGGTGAAACCATCCCTTGAGGACCAGATCAAAGCGGCACAAGCCCAAGATTCTGCATTATCAAGATCAAAGAGAACATTGCTAGCGGAGTTACTACATGTTTCTCTATTGATGATCATGATACCGTTTATTTCGGTAAACATTTAGTGATACCAGGAAACTTAGACCTCAAAAGATAATCCTTCAAGAAGCTCATGATTCCCCTCTCCATCCATCCTGGTAGTACCAAGATGTATAGGGATCTTCGTCAAAGATTCTGGTGGAGCGGGATGAAGGGAAATTGCTCGTATAAAGCAGAACGCGACGTTTGTCGTCGTGTGAAGGCTGAACATCAAAGACCTGCTGGCACTCTCCAACCTCTATCAATTCCAGAGTGGAAATGGGATGAAATTGGCATGGATTTCATCACTGGTTTCCAAAACTCAAAAGGGCAACAATGCTATATGGGTAGTTGTTGATCGTCTATCCAAAGTTGCTCATTTCGTTCCTGTTCGTGAAGATATCACTGCTAGCCAACTGGCAGACTTATATGTCTCTCGGATAGTTACACTTCATGGAGTTCCGAAGAAGATCGTTTCCGATCGTGGGAGTCTCTTTACTTCAGATTTTGGGAAAGTTTCCAAGAAGCCATGGGCACACATCTCTCCTTCAGTACAGCTTACCATCCTCGACTGGTGGTCAGACTGAGAGAGTGAATCAAATTCTAGAAGATATGCTTCGTGCATGTGTTATCTCATTCGGCAAGAATTGGGAAAAGTGCCTCCCTTTGCTGAATTCTCCTACAACAATAGCTTTCAATCCAGCTTAGGTATGGCTCCTTTTGAAGCTCTATATGGCCGAAAATGTCGAACACCGCTAAATTGGTCGAAACCGGAGAAAGAAGTTTCTTTGGACCAGATGTGATCAAAGAAGCTGAAAATCAAGTTCGCATTATTCGAGACCGCCTCAAAACTGCTCAGTCTCGTCAAAAGAGCTACTATGATCGCCATCATCAAGAAGTGAAGTATGAAATTGGCGAGCAAGCTTATCTTCGTGTCACTCCTCTCAAGGGTGTCCGTCGCTTCGGTATCAAAGGCAAACTAGCTCCTCGCTATGTTGGTCCCTTCCGAGTTCTCGCTAAGCGTGGAGAACTTGCTTACAGTTAGAGCTACCTTCAACATTTCCTGAGGTTCATGATGTGTTTCATGTGTCTCAACTCAAGCGTTGCTTCAAAGATCCAATTCGTGGAGTGGACCATGAAACTCTTGATCTTCAAGAGGATCTAACCTATCGAGAGTATCCTATCCATATACTTGATGAAGCCGAGCGCAAGACTCGACCGAGCCATCAAGTTTCTGAAAGTTCAATGGTCTCATCACTCTGAACAAGAAGCAACTTGGGAACGAGAAGATCGTTTACGATCTGAGTACCCTTCCTTTTTCTCTAGCGTCTAGAAATCTCGAGGACGAGATTTTTGTAAGGGGGGTAGAACTTGTAACATCCCAGTTTGTAATAATGTGACTTTGCACTCTTTTGCATCATGTAAATTTCACTCAGAAATTTTCGCGTTTAAATAAAAACCCGCAACCCCGACAATGTGCTTCATCTGTGTCGTGCATCTGTTCGAAACCCTAAAATTTGTGCTTGTGCTAATCATGAGTTGCTCAAATTTTGTTACATAAAATGTTGGCACAATGTTTGGCAAATTCCTGGTTTTTAAAACCATCCAAAAGGCCCAAATGGTTTGTCTCTAGAGCTGTTTCTTTCTCGCTGAGAAAATGCCAAAGGCCAGGGGGCTTTAGAAAATTGCTTGTCTTCTTCCTGGACACGCTAGCAGCCGCGTGTCCTGCGCCGCCGCCCCGCGCCGCCACCCCCTCCTGCTTCTCTCGACGTGGAGAACGACCCGCGCCCTCCCCGGCCTCTCTCCCTGTCACTTGCCCCGTCCTCCTCTCTCTCCCATTCCCCAAAAATGGCGACCAAACCCCAGCCGCCGCCGGCCCGCTTCTCCCCGCCGTTCGGCCACCCCGCGCCGAGCCGACACCGCCACCGCCCTCCGCCTCGTCCCGCCCCCTCCCCGTCGAAGGAATCACGTGGGAGGCCGCAGCCCGCGCGCCCTTCTTCCCCGATCCGGCCGGCCTCCACCGCCGCCGCCTCCGACCTCCTCCGCCGCTGCCACCTTGTCCGGCAGCCACGGTGAGCCCCGGTTCGAACGCACCCCGCCGCGCGCCCCTCTCCTCGTGCTGTCCGTCGCCGCGCGCCCGTGCTCCGGCCGCCGCGCCCCGACGCCGCGCGTCTCCGCGACCCAATCCGGCGGCGCGTCTCCGTGTGGTTCGCTCGGCGAGGCGCGGCCCAGCGCCTGTGCGCGTCCAGGGCGGCCTGGAACGCGGCGAGCCCCGCCGTTCCGCCGGTCGCCGTGGTCAACCGACCCGGCCCTTTTTATTTTTATTTTTGGTTATTTTGTTTTATCTTTTCTGTAAAGATTAAAATCATGATAGGTGGGACCCTCTCGTCAGAAATTTAATCATTTCCAGATTTTCAGATAAAACATTAAAACTATGACAGTGGGCCCCTATGTCAGGATTTTAATAATTTCTGGAATTTCAGAAAATGAATAAAAATTGTAAAATCAATAACTAATTCATTTTAAATCAGAAAAATACAAATAATATATCAAAATGATCAGGAAAATAAGATCTATACTTTGGTATACAAATCAAAGTCATTTGAACAACTTTAATTCACAAGTTTAGTAGAACATTAAAGAAACCCCTCTAAGTAATGTCCGGTTTACCGGAACGCCATTCTTCGAGCGTTCCAAGTCCCGATTAAATCGCCCGGTAGTTCATAGGTTTACTTCTTGCAACTTAAATTGTCATCCATGATGATTGCTTGCATCAATGCCATGCTTGATTGTTGTTTCTACTTTTCCGGTGTTTGCTTCTTCTCGATAGAGCACGAGACCGAGATCGAGTTCGATAACGCCACCGAGCAGTACAACTCCGTCGACAGTCAAGGCAAGCCCTAGCCTGGTTCATACTTGTTTTACAAATGCTTTCATTCTGGTTCTTACATGTTGCATCCGATTCCACTGTCTTTTATCGCTAGATAGAGTTATGCCTATCTGATGCATGTTATTACCTTGAAGCCACAATACTACTAATCCACGCTCCTAGCATACCTAGGCTAAGCTAGTATGCATCGTAGAGCCTTTATATTGTTGTGCTTAGCCATGCTTAGTTTATACGCTTTCACTCCAGTCTTCGGACTGGAGCTTCACATGAATCTAGTATGACAGGTTGACGTGGAAAGTGATATGGTATGAGTGGTATAACATGCTTAAAAGGCGTGGACGAGAGGCCACATGGGGATGTGGTGGGTTGTTTCGTTCTGCCCCTAGGACCCGAGTTCTTGTCACTTGATCCAAGACTGAGCGTACAGCCACACGTGGAGGTGTGGGACTCCCATCGACCAACTAACTTACTTAGATCTATCCATGAGCTACCTAGTTCGAGTGTTCCATTTGCCATACGCATGAGGATGGAAAAACGTTTTGCAAAGAGGTGCATACATACAGGACGTGGCCGGGGTTGGCTGGGGGTTAGAGTCCCCTGTGGTTAGAGTCCCCTGGGGTTAAAGTCCCTAGGAAACCAACCTCCGCACACAACGAACGGTTCCGCGTCGGAGACGGCCGACTTACGATGGCGGGCTAAAACCTTTTGGCGTGGCTCATGGAATAGGTCGACGTAAGGTAAAGGTTGTAGTCGGTTGCTTTCATTGGTGTCCCCTGCAAGGGCATCAATGGAAACGGTCACGTGTGGATACAACTTGTACACCCCTGCAGGGTTAAATCTTTTCGAAAGCCGTGTCCACGGTTATGGACGACTTGGTGACAGATGCTTGATCATAGAGAACTTGAACCAATCGTAAAATTGTCAACTAAGTAAGGAGAGGGATACCTCTTCCAGGGTGGGAAGGAGGTGATCCAAACTGAGTGGTTGCAGAGGATGATGTTTTCGGTGGATACAATATAATTTGATCAGTAGAGAGGTTGATATCGCTCTCTTATCCCCTTTGAAATGATCTGAGTAGTCGATAGTCTACTCTCTCTCTATTACAAAGGAAAACCGGCTTTACGCAAAAGAAGCTCCACATAAAGCCTCGCATACCAGCTTTGCTAACAGGTTGTACTAAGTCTTGCTGAGTCCCCGTACTCAGGCCGTCGTCTTTCTCGCGCAGGACGTTGCCCCTGTAACGATGACGGTTTCTATGCCGACGTTGACTTCGACTACTAGTTCAAGGTTCCAGGTAGCAGCTTGGGGCTGCGGAATGGGTGACCCCTACGTCGTTTGTTCAAGGCCTCTTAGGCCGCTTGTTGAGTTTGCTATGTATAATAGCATAATTTGCTTCCGCTGTTTGATGTAATAATGGGTCGTGAGACCACTGCTTGTAATACTTGGATCTTTACTCGCAAAGAGTTGTATAATTATTCTCTTTGAGTCGTAGAGTCTTTGTTGTGTTACCAGTTGTGGTTACCCATCTCGTGCATGATGCGTGTATGGATATAAAGTGCACGAGAGGGGTTTAAGGCACTCGAGATCATTGTTATGCGTTTTGGTTATGATTAGCAGGGCGGTTGAGGTGTCGCTGGCCAACTGTATGTTTGGCGCCTGCCGATATTCGGCCTGGGATTGGTACCCCAGTAGCCCTCAGACCCAGCCTGGCGGTATGGGGTGGTGTAGTCCCTTTGGGATGCCTGGATTGTCATAAGATTGGAAAAGGTAATATCGTATACCTACATATGTATCGCTATTTTATTCTAATTTGGTGTACAAAATGAAGTCGTGTTTAATAAACCCAAATCTCATCCCTTCTTGCAGGTTATCCCTATGATTATTCACTAGATCCGTATGTTTCTTATCTCCAGCCCGAGGATCAGCAGGATATCATGGAGTCTGGGTGCAACTGACTAGAGACAGCCGCACGGGATTTTTACAGCCAGGGTGGCTGGCAGTTTCCTCATAGAATTACTTACTGATGTGTTTTTGCCTTTTTGGCACCCGCTGTTTTCTATGTTTCGTTGGTGGATCTTTGTGTCGACTCTAGCTGATCCGTGAGAAGTTGTCATAATTTGTGTATGAACTGAAGAAAGCAATAAAGCAGCCATATACATCATTTTGATGCAGAGGCTGTGATATGTCCCCCATTTCGAAAAAAGGAACAAACATAGGATATATTTCTATAAATCAAACAACTAATGTAGGAAAAAAACCCATAGGATCTAAATGCTACACAATTCTTATAGAAGTCCTACGAATTAAAGAAGCCCTCATGCAGTACGGAGATGAAGAGGAAGAAAAAAAAGCAATGGATATATATTATATAGTGCATACATTATTAATGCTCTTGAGAGCTAACAAGTGCTCATCAAACAACGGGTCCTCGATAGCTAAGTACGAAGTGGATCCTGCGGTAGAAAGCACGAGCCTGGAACCGTCGGCCCTGGAAGATGATAGCCGGTTTAGTTGGCACCGCCTGCCAGCAAGGACTCAACGAAAATCCGGCATGGCGATGGAAACATACCCAGGAGCTTCGTACCCACCAGGTTGGCGAGAAACGAGCGATTTCTCAACTTGGGTAGGAATGGCGCTGAAACCAGCCGCCATGGAAGAAAGACGGTTAAATTGTTTGATCC
The DNA here is from genome assembly GCA_030979885.1 of Lolium multiflorum. Taxonomy (NCBI): domain Eukaryota; kingdom Viridiplantae; phylum Streptophyta; class Magnoliopsida; order Poales; family Poaceae; genus Lolium; species Lolium multiflorum. The sequence goes on from CM061753.1 coordinate 260,608,267, forward strand.
GCTAGCCAGCCAGAAGGCAGAGAAACTTCGGCATGGCGATGGAAACATACCGGGGAGCTTCGTACCCACCATCTTGGCGAAACACGGTCGATTTCTCGGCATCGGTAGGAAGGGCGACACTTGAACGGGCGGCCCTGGAAGAAAGACGGTCAAATAGCTGGTTCTCCCGGGTAAAAAAATAGTTGGATCTGTTTGCCTTGCTGTAATCTGCGTTCATGGGGGCAAAGAAAGCACATGGCGATAAAAACCTACCAGGACTCTTGCTGGATTACTCTGCCCTGACCCAACAAGCCCGAAGCAGACTGAGCTTGCGATGGAAGCGCAGACTGAGCTTGCGATGGAAGCGCAGACATGCCTGTCCGCCGGCGCCGCTGGTACACTTTCAAAGTCGGAGTTTGCAGGACTTTCAGCGGGATGGATTTCACCGCGGATTTAGTCTCAGACAACAACGCCTCCTTCCTCTTCTTACACTTCTTCATGTTCTTCTTAGACAACTTGTTGAACGATGGATGAATCGCTGGAGGAAGAAGGAAGGGACAAGCAGGTGGGGATAGAAGGGGTCGGTGTAGAGCTCTCCGGGGAGGGTTCCCCGGGGAGGAGGATGAAAACTGGAACGAACAGGACAGGGATGGGACTGGGCAATCTTGTCCGTCCATCCAAAATCAAAGGGCGGGAGCACATAAGACTTTGGGCCATTGACAGGCTGGTCCTGCCACAGGCGGACCCCAAGTTTCAGCGATTCAATGTCAGTGAAAAGATGGGCAATGTAAAAGAATCTTGTTCGGGGTCGGCCGCGGAAGCCAAATCTCTGTGTCCCAAAGTCTACTAGTAGTCTACTCCTATATAGGTATAGCTGCATAGCCATCATACCATTGCATTGATCGAGCTGTACGCCTTTACCACTCTGATTCAGGTCCAAAATATTAGTGTTCTCTTGTCAAATCAAAGGCCATGTCAGTTTGACGAAAGGGACGTTCTTTAACTCACAAACTACTCCAAGGACATCATTTACGGACTACTCAGTTCGGCAAAAAGATTCTTGAAGCCATGTACATATTTTCTGGATCGATTTAGTAATTTGCTACAACTGTAATACACCTCTCGTCCTACACTCAATTCCTACACAACCAAACAACAAAAATTGGCTATCCCTAGCCAGGTGGTTGGGGATACTCTCATCCCATAAACCTATCCCCTAAACCAAACAACCCCTAATATGGAGGGAAGGAAAACCTAGTATCTGATACTGTACAAAAACACATAAAGCAATCTGGAACCGTCCACATAGAATCAACGGGCCAGAGCAGATGCCTTCTTTGGGAAGGGTCTTGCGCGGAAGCCAAGGAATCCTCTGCGTCGACAATCTGGTGTAGCAGTAAAATAGACCATCATAGCGGAACATTGATGGAGTCACTACAATGCGTCCGAATCCGGGTATAGTCTTGTCATATCAATGGCCATGTCAGTTTCTCCAGATATAATCTATCCGTTAGCTAGTACTACTACTCTAGAGGCTGACGCCACATGCAGAAGTTGTACAGTACTACGACTACTATCGAGTATCGACTAGTCCGATCACGTCCAGGTCGCAACTACTCAAAAATGGCCGTAAAGAAAATGCAGAAGTAGGATGGGGCCACGACAAAAGACATACATCTATTTATGGACAGAGGTAGTATCATATCAGCATGCATTAGCATCTCATTTGCAACTAGTTGCACTCGCATCCTATTATCGGATATCACACTTCTGCACTTTTAAAAAATATGAAGAAAAACAAAACTGGGACACATATTATGTTGTGTATTGCTCCACAGGTCACAGATGAGTATGTAAAAAAAATCTAGCTTGCACAAAAAAGACAAATGATATGTGAATAGTTAAGGAATATTATTCACTTTGGTCTTTTCTTTTTTCCACAGCTCACATATGGTCACTTTTTGAAACAAATGTTTAGATGTGCGAAAGATACAACATAACCCGTGACTATGATTTGAATTTACATTTTTTTACAAACTCGAAATGTGACATCCGACAATAAGATGAGGGATCAACTAGTTGCGAAATGTTTGCACTCCTGACCATGCATCTGAATCTATCTACTAGACTACTACAACAACATACAAAATGCACCAGTTTTGAACTAGAGATGTAACAGCAGTACTAACCGTTGGTTTCCAAAATCTAACGCTTGTGATTAGAGGGATTCGCGTCAAGAGATACCACAACAGCATACACTTCTTTCTAGAACCATCATGTAGCCATTATGTAGAAGAAGAAAAAAGCAGGGTCACACCAATATCACACGTCCCACTCGATAGTAAGAAAGGTTCCAAGTTATTGTTCCCATTTCTCAACTGGTCATACCTATTTCGATGGTGTAACCTACGTAGTATAAGTTATATATTAGTTGTATGGAAAGTTTGAGCAACATTTAGAACATAATTTTGTACTCCTAATTGGTCCAACATGCATGCTAAGATTGGGGTCTTCACCTTGAAACGGCGAGCGCCGAAAAGCGGGTCAAAATCGCCCAGATCCTCGAAGATATCTACAGGCGCAGCCGCTGTATGAGAGACGGAGTGGGAAACGAGTGGGGCGATGTATGAGAGACGGAGTGGGGGTGTAGTATGTACTATAGTAAGACGGCGAGACGGCGAGGTCAGAGTGATTAAGACTAGTCACAATGGGAAGTACGTAGTACGTAGTATCATACACTACTAGTTTGTGATACTACCTCCACAATGCATAGTATCATAATATGGTTCATACTTATGTCATATTTAAAGTTTTGTAGAATCTCAATGCAAATGTGTGTACATGATGTATTTGTCATGAAGTTTTCTAAGTTTTCTAGGTTTATGTGTTATAATACTACTCTCCAACGTATCGATAATTTCTTATGTTCCATGCTACTTTATTGATGATACCTACATGTTTTATGCACATTATATGTCATATTTATGCATTTTCCGGAACTAACCTATTAACAAGATGCCGAAGAGCCGGTTGCTGTTTTCTGTTTTTGGTTTCAGAAATCCTAGTAAGGAAATATTCTCGGAATTGGACGAAATCTTCGTGGTCCTATTTTTGCACGAAGCTTCCGAAGACCGAAGAGATAACGAAGGGGCCACGAGGCGGCAGACCACAGGGCGGCGCACCGCCCCCGGCGCGCCACCCCGTCATCGGCCCTCGTCAGCCCTCCCGACCTACCCCTTCCGCCTACTTAAAGCCTCCGTCGCGAAACCCCAGTACCGAGAGCCACGATACGGAAAACCTTCCGAGACGCCGCCGCGAATCCCATCTCGGGGGATTCAGGAGATCGCCTCCGGCACCCTGCCGGAGAGGGATTCATCTCCCGGAGGACTCTTCATCGCCATGATCGCCTCCGGAGTGATGAGTGAGTAGTTCACCCCTGGACCATGGGTCCATAGCAGTAGCTAGATGGTCGTCTTCTCCTTGTTGTGCTTCATTGTTGGATCTTGTGAGATGCCTAACATGATCAAGATCATCTATCTCGTAATACTATATGTTTGTCGGGATCCGATGGATAGAGAATACTATGTTATGGTGATTATCAATCTATTGTTTATGTGTTGTTTATGATCTTGCATGCTCTCCGTTATTAGTAGAGGCTCTGGCCAAGTTTTTGCTCTTAACTCCAAGAGGGAGTATTTATGCTCGATAGTGGGTTCATGCCTTCATTGACACCTGGGATCGTGACAGTAGGTTCTAAGGTTGTGATGTGCTGTTGCCACTAGGGATAAAACATTGATGCTATGTCTAAGGATGTAGTTGTTGATTACATTACGCACCATACTTAATGCAATTGTCTGTTGCTTTGCAACTTAATACTGAATGGGGTTCGGATGATAACCTGAAGGTGGACTTTAGGCATAGATGCAGTTGGATGGCGGTCTATGTACTTTGTCGTAATGCACAATTAAATCTCACTATATTTATCATATCATGTACATGCATTGTTATGCCCTTCTCTATTTGTCAATTGCCCGACTGTAATTTGTTCACCCAACATGCTTTTATCTTATGGGAGAGACACCTCTAGTGACCTGTGGACCCCGGTCCTATTCTTTACATCGCATACAATCTACTGCAATTGTGTTTACTTTCTTTGCAAACATCTTCCACTCGATACGTTTAATCCTTTGTTAAGCCGGTGAGATTGACAACCTCACTGCTTCGTTGGGGCAAAGTACTTTGGTTTTGTTGTGCAGATTCCACGTTGGCGCCGAATCCTGTTGTTGCGTCGCATCACATTTCGCCACCATCAACCTTCAACGTGCTTCTTGGCTCCTCCTGGTTCGATTCAACCTTGGTTTCTTTCTGAGGAAAAATTTGCCATGTGCGCATCATACCTTCCTCTTGGGGTTCCCAACGGACGTGTACATTTACGCGCATCAAGCCCTTTTCTGGCGCCGTTGCCGGGGAGATCAAGACACGCTGCAAGGGAGTCTCCACTTCTCAATCTCTTTACTTTGTTTTTGTCTTGCTTTATTTTATTTACTACTTTGTTTGCTGCACCTAAACAAAATACAAAAAAAATTAGTTGCTAGTTTTACTTTATTTAATGTCTTGCTCTCTATATCAAAAACAAAAAAAAATTAGTTACTTGCATTTACTTTATCTAGTTTGTTTTATTTACTGTTGCTAAAATGAATACTCCTGAAAATACTAAGTTGTGTGACTTCACAAATGCAAATAATAATGATTTCCTATGCACACCTATTGCTCCACCTGCTACTACAGCAGAATTCTTTGAAATTAAACCTGCTTTACTAAATCTTGTCATGAGAGATCAATTTTCTGGTGTTAGTTCTGATGATGCTGCTGCCCATCTCAATAATTTTGTTGAACTTTGTGAAATGCAAAAGTATAAGGATGTAGATGGTGATATTATTAAATTGAAAGTGTTTCCTTTCTCATTAAGAGGAAGAGCTAAAGATTGGTTGCTATCTTTGCCTAAGAATAGTATTGATTCATGGACTAAATGCAAGGATGCTTTTATTGGTAGATATTATCCTCCCGCTAAAATTATATCTTTGAGAAGTAGCATAATGAATTTTAAGCAATTAGATACTGAACATGTTGCTCAAGCATGGGAGAGAATGAAAACTTTGGTAAAGAATTGCCCAACCCATGGACTGACTACTTGGATGATCATCCAAACCTTCTATGCAGGACTAAATTTTTCTTCGCGGAATTTATTGGATTCAGCTGCTGGAGGTACCTTTATGTCCATCACATTGGGGGCGGCTACAAAACTTCTTGATGATATGATGATAAATTACTCTGAATGGCACACTGAAAGAGCTCCACAAGGTAAGAAGGTAAATTCTATTGAAGAAACCTCTTCCTTGAGTGATAAGATTGATGTGATTATGTCTATGCTTGTGAATGGTAGATCTAATGTTGATCCAAATAATGTTCCTTTAGCTTCATTGGTTGCTCAAGAAGAAAATGTTGATGTGAATTTCATTAAAAATAATAATTTCAACAACAATGCTTATAGGAACAACTCTGGTAATAACTATAGGCCATATCCTTCTGCTAATGGTAATGGTTATGGTAATTCTTATGGGAATTCTTACAATAATAATAGGAGTGTACCCTCTGGTCTTGAAGCTATGCTTAAAGAATTTATTAGTACACAAACTGCTTTTAACAAATCTGTTGAGGAAAAGCTTGATAAAATTGATACTATTGCTTCTAGAGTTGATAGGCTTGCCTCTGATGTTAATCTTTTAAAATTGAAAGTTATGCCTAATAATGATATTGATAATAAGATTACTACTACAGCAAATGCCATCCAAGTTAGAATTAATGAGAATATAAGATTAATGGCTGAATTACGTGCTAGGTGGGATAGAGAAGAAAATGAAAAACTAGCTAAAGAGAATAATGTAGCTAAAGTTTGGACTATTACCACCACTAGTAATGCTAATTCTTCACATGTTGCTGCACCTCCTACTATCAATGGTAAAATAATTGGTGTTGGCAATGTTTCTACCCCTAGTGCAAAGCGTTCAAAACTGCCTGAAATTGCTAAAACTGCTGAAACTGCTTGTGATAAAACTGCTGAAATTTTTTCCAACCTTGGGAACAATGATCCCATTGCTGTAGCTCATAATGATTTAGATTTTGATGATTGCCACATCTCTGAAGTTATAAAGTTCTTACAAAAACTTGCTAAAAGTCCTAATGCTAGTGTTATAAATTTAGCCTTTACAAAACATATTACAAATGCTCTCATAAAAGCTAGAGAAGAGAAACTAAAACTTGAAACTTCTATTCCTAGAAAGTTAGAAGATGGTTGGGAGCCCATCATTAAAATGAAATTCAATGACTTTGAATGTAATGCTTTATGTGATCTTGGTGCAAGTATTTCCGTTATGCCTAAAAAGATTTATGATATGCTTGACTTGCCACCATTGAAGAATTGTTATTTGGATGTTAATCTTGCCGATAATGTTAAAAAGAAACCTTTGGGGAGGATTGATAATGTGCATATTACGGTTAACAATAACCTTGTCCCCGTTGATTTTGTTGTCTTGGATATCGAATGCAATGCATCTTGTCCTATTGTGTTGGGAAGACCTTTTCTTCGAACCGTTGGTGCTGTTATTGATATGAGGGAAGGTAATATTAAATATCAATTTTCTCTCAAGAAAGGTATGGAACACTTCCCTAGAAAGAGAATGAAGTTGCCTTTTGATTCTATTATTAGAACAATTTATGATGTTGATGCTTCTACTCTCGATAATACTTGATTTGCACTTTCTGCGCCTAGCTGAAAGGCGTTAAAGAAAAGCGCTTATGGGAGACAACCCATGTTTTTACTACAGCAATTTTTTGTTTTGTTGAGTCTTGGAAGTTGTTTACTACTGTAGCAACCTCTCCTTATCATGTTTTCGTGCCAAGTAAAGTTTCTATGTCAAAGTTGATGTTATATTTGGGATCGCTGCGCAGAAACAGCATTGCTGTCTGTCACGAATCTGGGCACAGTTCTCTGTAGAAAATTCGAAAAAATCTGCCAATTTACGAGCGTGATCCTCAGATATGTACGCAACTTTCATTAGTTTTGAGTTTTTCCATTTGAGCAAGTCTGGTGCCAGCTTTAAATTCGTCTTTACGGACTGTTCTGTTTTTGACAGATTCTGCCTTTTATTTCGCATTGCCTCTTTTGCTATGTTGGATTTATTTCTTTGATCCATTAATGTCCAGTAGCTTTATGCAATGTCCAGAAGTGAAAATAATGATTGTGTCACCTCTGAATGAGTTATTAATTGTGCACTAACCCTCTAATGAGTTTGCTTGAAGTTTGGTGTGAAGGAAGTTTTCAAGGGTCAAGAGAGGAGAATGATATACTATGATCAAGAGGAGTGAAAGCTCTAAGCTTGGGGATGCCCCCGTGGTTCACCCCTGCATATTCTAAGAAGACTCAAGCGTCTAAGCTTGGGGATGCCCAAGGCATCCCCTTCTTCATCGACAACATCATCAGGTTCCTCCCCTGAAACTATATTTTTATTCAATCACATCTTGTGTTCTTTACTTGGAGCGTCGGTTTGTTTTTGTTTTTGTTTTTGTTTGAATAAGATGGATCCTAGCATTCACTTTGTGGGAGAGAGACACGCTCCGTTGTTGCATATGGACAAATATGTCCTTAGGCTTTACTCATAATGTTCTAGGCGAAGTTTCTTCTTCGTTAAATTGTTATATGGTTGGAATTGAAAAATGCTACATGTAGTAATTCTAAAATGTCTTGGATAATGTGATACTTGGCAATTGTTGTGCTCATATTTAAGCTCTTGCATCATATGCTTTGCACCCATTAATGAAGAAATACATAGAGCTTGCTAAAATTTGATTTGCATATTTGGTCTCTCTAAGGTCTAGATAATATCTAGTATTGAGTTTTGAACAACAAGGAAGAGTAGAGTCTTATAATGTTTACAATATGTCTTTTATGTGAGTTTTGCTGCACCGGTTCATCCTTGAGTTTGCTTCAAATAACCTTGCTAGCCTAAACCTTGTATCGAGAGGGAATACTTCTCATGCATCCAAAATCCTTGAGCCAACTACTATGCCATTTGTGTCCACCGTACCTACCTACTACATGGTATTTCTCCGCCATTCCAAAGTAAATTGCTTGAGTGCTACCTTTAAAATTCCATCATTCACCTTTGCAATATATAGCTCATGGGACAAAATAGCCTTAAAAACTATCGTAGTATTGAATATGTACTTATGCACTTTATATTTTATTAAGTTGCTTGTTGTGCGATAACCATGCTTCTGGGGAACGCCATCAACTATTGTTGAATATCATGTGAGTTGCTATGCATGTCCGTCTTGTCTGAAGGATCTATCATTTTAGTGGTTGGAGCATGCAAAATTGTTAGAGAAGAACATTGGGCCGCTAACTAAAGCCATGAATCATGGTGGAAGTTTCAGTTTGGACATATATCCTCAATCTCATATGAGAATAATAATCATTGCTACATGCTTATGCATTTAAGAGGAGTCCATTATCTGTTGTCCATGTTGTCCCGGTATGGATGTCTAAGTTGAGAATAATCAAAAGCTAGGTGAGAAATCCAAAATGCGAGCATTCTCCTTAGACCTTTGTACAGGCGACATAGAGGTACCCTTTGTGACACTTGGTTGAAACATGGCATGCAAAGATCCGGTAGTCCAAGCTAAGTAGGACGAGGTGCGGGCACTATTAGTATACTATGCATGAGGCTTGCAACTTGTAAGATATAATTTACATAACTCATATGCTTTATTACTACCGTTGACAAAATTGTTTCATGTTTTCAAAATAAAGCTCTAGCACAAATACAACAATCGATGCTTTCCTCTTGAAGGACCTTTCTTTTACTTTTATTGTTGAGTCAGTTTACCTATCTCCCTCCACCTTAAGAAGCAAACACTTGTGTGAACCGTGCATTGATTCCTACATACTTGCATATTGCACTTGTTATATTACTTTATGTTGACAACTCTATGAGATATACATGTTATAAGTTGAAAGCAACCGCTGAAACTTAATCTTCCTATGTGTTGCTTCAATACCTTTACTTTGATTTATTGCTTTATGAGTTAACTCTTATGCAAGACTTATTGATGCTTGTCTTGAAGTACTATTCATGAAAAGTCTTTGCTATATGATTCACTTGTTTACTCATGTCATTACCTTTGTTTTGATCGCTGCATCCATTACATATGTTTACAAATAGTATGATCAAGATTATGATGGCATGTCACTTCAGAAATTATCTTTGTTATCGTTTTACCTGCTCGGGCCGAGCAGAACTAAGCTTGGGGATGCCGATACCGCCTCCAACGTATCGATAATTTCTTATGTTCCATGCTACTTTATTGCTGATACCTACATGTTTTATGC